>CALYLW010000304.1:416153-938947 GCA_944989445.1 Ampullaceana balthica | reverse complement strand
GGGGCGGGGGTGCGGGGTGGGGCGCGGGGCGGGGGGGGGGGGCGTGGGGTGTGGGGCGGGGCGGGGTGGGGGCGTGCGTGGGGCGCGGGGCGGGGTGGGGGTGGGGCGCGCGCGGGGCGTGCGGGGGGGGGGGTGCGCGGGGCGCGGGGCGGGGGGCGTGGGGTGCGCGGGGCGCGGGCGCGTGTGGGGTGCGGGGCGGGGTGTGGGGTGCGGGGTGGGGCGCGGGGGCGCGCGCGCGGGGCGCGGGGCGCGCGTGGGGCGGGGCGGGGCGGGGCGGGGCGGGGCGGGGGGGGGGCGGGCGTGTGCGTGCGGGGCGGGGGTGCGCGGGGCGGGGTGCGGCGTGGGGCGCGGGGCGTGGGGGGGGGCGGGGCGGGGCGCGCGCGCGGGCGCGGGGCGCGGGGTGTGGGGTGCGGGGCGGGGCGCGGGGTGTGCGCGTGTGGCGGGGCGGGGGGGGTGCGGGGCGCGGGGCGCGGGGCGGGGCGCGCGCGGGGGGGGTGGGGGGGGCGCGCGCGGGGGCGCGGGGGGGGTGGGCGTGTGCGCGCGCGGGGGGGCGCGGGGGGTGGGGCGCGTGAGCGTGGGCGCGTGAGCGTGCGTGAGCGGGGCGCGGGCGGGGCGTGTGCGCGGGGGCGGGCGGGGGGTGGGGCGCGGGTGGCGCGCGTGAGGGGGGTGCGCTGAGTGCGGGGCGCGTGTGAGGGGGGGTGCGGGGGCGTGTGCGGGCGGGGGGCGTGGGGGGGGCGCGGCGCGCGCGCGCGGCGTGGCGGGGGGCGCGGGGGGGCGAGCGGGGAGTGGGGTGCGAGGGGCGGGGTGTGGGGCGGAGTGGGGTGGGGGTGTGTGTGTGCGTGCGGGGGGTGCGTGGGGCGGGGGGGGGGTGTGTGGGGGGGCGTGTGGGGTGGGGTGGAGGGGGGTGAGTGCGTGTGAGAGCGTGGGGGGGTGCGTAGTGGGGGGGCGGCGCGCGCGCGAGGGTGTGCGGGGGTGGGGTGGGGGGGGGAGTGTGTGTGGTGGGCGTGTGCGAGTGTGGGGTGAGGTGTGGTGGGGTGGGGTGGGGTGCGAGGGTGTGAGGGGTGTGTGTGAGGGCGTGGGTGGGGGGCGGGGAGGGGTGTGGGGTGTGGCGTGGGCGTGCGGGGGGCGGTGGGGTGGGGTGTGGGGTGGGGTGTGTGTGGGGTGGGGTGGGGGTGGGGTGGGGTGTGTGTGTGGGGGTGTGGGGTGGGGTGGGGTGGGGTGGGGTGGGGTGGGGGGGTGGGGTGGGGTGGGGTGGGGTGGGGTGGGGTGTGGGGTGGGGGGGTGGGGTGTGGGGTGGGGTGGGGTGTGGGGTGGGGTGGGGTGGGGTGTGTGTGGGGTGGGGTGGGGTGTGGGGTGGGGGGGGGTGGTGTGTGTGGGGTGGGGTGGGGGTGTGGGGTGTGTGTGTGGGGGTGTGGGGTGGGGTGGGGTGTGGGGTGTGGGGGGGGTGGGGTGGGGTGGGGTGTGGGGTGGGGTGGGGTGGGGTGGGGGGGGGTGGGGTGTGGGGTGGGGTGTGTGTGGTGGGGGGGGGTGTGGGGTGGGGTGGGGTGGGGTGGGGGTGGGGTGGGGTGGTGGGGTGGGGTGGGGTGGGGTGGGGTGGGGTGGGGTGGGGTGGGGGGGGTGGGGTGGGGTGTGGGGTGGGGTGGGGTGGGGTGGGGGGGGTGGGGTGGGTGGGGTGGGGTGGGGGGGGTGGGGGGGGTGGGGTGTGGTGGGGTGTGGGTGTGGGGTGGGGTGGGGTGGGGTGGGGGGGGTGGGGTGGGGTGGGGTGGGGTGTGGGGTGGGGTGGGGGGGGGTGGGGTGGGGTGGGGTGTGGGGGTGGGGTGGGGTGGGGGTGGGGTGGGGGTGGGGTGTGGGGGGGGTGGGGGTGGGGGGGGGGGGTGGGGGGGGGGGTGGGGGGGGGGGGGGTGCAGAGCGAGTGTGTGAGCGAGCGGTGAGCGGGTGTGCGGGTGTGTGTGGGGAGAGCGATGTCGGGGAGGGAGAGGGTGAGGGAGGTCGCGGTGCGGTGAGAGTGGAGGGCTCGTGGTGTGTGCGGAGGAGGACGGGCGTGGGGGGTGTGGTGAGCGATGGGAAGTGAGGGCGTGAGGCGAGGCGCGTGTGGGGCGTGGTGAGGCGAGAGAGCGGGTGGTGTGGTGCGTGTGGTCCGGGCGGGTGGGGGGTTAGGTTGTGGCGTGGGTGGCGGGAGTGTGTGTGTGCGAGGGTTGAGATGGGAGTGTGGGGGGGGGGTGAGTGTGGGGGTGTGGTGGGGTGGGGGTGTGTGAGTGGGGTGGGAGTGTGTGTGTGGGGTGGGGTGGGTGTGGGCGTGGTGTGGTGAGGGAGAGTGGGGTGGGGTGCGCGTGGGAGGGTGTGGGGGGGGTGTGTGTGTGTGTGGGTGTGGGTGTGTGGGGTGTGTGAGAGTGTGGGGTGGTGTGTGGGGGGGGTGTGAGTGTGGGGAGTGTGGGTGTGCGTGTGTGTGGGGTGTGGGGCGTCGTGAGTGGTGAGCGAGCGTGGGGGAGAGGGGAGTGGGTGTGGGTGTGTGTGTGGGGTGTGGGGTGGGGTGAGTGTGTGGTGGTGAGGGTGGTGAGGGGTGGGGTGGGGGAGTGAGGGGTGTGTGCGGGGGGTGTGGGGGGTGGGGGGGGAGGGGCTGTGTGGGGTGTGGGGGGGTGTGGGGTGGGGGGGTGGGTGGGGGGGTGTGGGGTGTGTGTGAGGGGGGGTGGGGTGAGTGTGTGTGTGTGGGGTGTGGGGTGGGTGTGGTGTGGAGGTGTGTGGGGGGGGTGTGGGGGGTGGGGGTGGGGTGGTGTGGGGTGTGTGGGGGGGTGGGGGTGTGTGTGTGTGCGTGGGGAGTGGGGTGAGTGTGGTGCGTGTGGGTGTTTGTGTGGTTTTTGTGTGTGTGTGTTTTGTGTTTTGTTGGTTTTTTTGTGTGTTGTGTTTTTTTGTTTGTATTGTGTATTTTTTTGTGTGTTGTGTTTGTGTGTTTTTTGTGTTTTTTGGTGTTTTATTTTGTGTTTTTTTGTATGTTTTGTATTTTTATGTTTTGTGTTTTTTTTTTTTTGTTTTGTTTTGTGTGTGTGTTGTGTGTATTTTTTTTTTTTTGTTTTATTTTGTGTATTTTTTTTTTTGTTTTTGTTGTTTTTTTTTTTTTTTTTTTTTTATTTTTTTTTATTTTTTTTTTTTTTTTTTTTTTTTTTTTTTTTTTTTTTTTTTTTTTATTTTTTTTTTTTTTTTTTTTTTTTTTTTTTTTTTTTTTTTTTTATTTTTTTTTTTTTTTTTTGTTTTTTATTTTTTTTTTTTTTTTTTTTGTTTTTTTTTTTTTTTTTTTTTTTTTTTTTTTTTTTTTTTTTTTTTTTTTTTTTTTTTTTTTTTTTTTTTTTTTTATTTTTGTTTTTTTTTTTTGATTTTTGTGTTTTTTTTGTGTTTGTTTTTTTTTTTTCTATTTTTTTTTTTGTTTTTCTTTTTTTGTTTTTTTTTTTTTTTTTTTTTTTTTTTTTTTTTTTTTTTTTTTTTTTTTTTTTATTTTTTTTTTTTTTTTTTTTTTTTTTTTTTTTTTTTTTTTGTTTATTTTTTTTTTTTTTTTGTTTTTTTTTTATTAAAGAAGGGGTTTTGATTTATCACTACCCTAATTTCCTGATGCTTTTGCACTCATTTTAAGGGGAATTTGTGACTTAAAACCAAATAAAGTTATTATTATTGTGACTACCCGTAGCGTGGCACGGGCATTGCTCTCGTATATATCCCTATATATATTGCGCCTAAACGCGTCTGTCAGTCAGTGTGAAGCCCCTATGCGGGGTAACTCTTGATTATTTTATATTTTTAAATCCCTTATATTAACTTCACCGCCGTCTCTGTCTCTCTCTCTCTGTCTGTCTGTCTTGGGCGGGTGGAAAAACAAAAGTCAAAAATGACCCACTTTCCGTGGAGCCATCGAGCTGAAATTTGGCACATGGACCCGTGTCACCTAACAATGCATCGTATCAAAAATTCAGATCGATCGAACGTACCGTAATTAAATTAAGGCATTTTTAAATCCCTATATATTAACTTCACGGCCGTCTCTCTCTGTCGTTCTGTCGTCATCTCTCTCTCTCTCTCTCTCTCTGTCTGTCTAGGGCGGGCGGAAAAACAAAAGTAAAAAATGACCCACTTCCCATGATCCGAACAAGCTGAAATTTGGCAGACGGGCCCGTCTCACCTAACAATGCATTGTATCAAAATTTCAGATCGATCGAACGTACCATTGTTTTTTTTCCCACGTGAGATTTTGAGTTGAGGCGTTGACGCAACCAATCGAAGTACCGGCGTGCTTTTGTTTACATTCTACATGTCACGCTGAGCTCGGTCAAGCGATCGGTGACCAGACTTTTCCCCCTCTCCCCCACCCCCCAATCCCCCAGGGTTATGAAGCAAAGTTGAGTTAAGACAGATTCAGTCTGTAAATGTTTGTCGCGTTTGAAAATAATCAATACTGTTAGTTATGTCTCATATATAAGGGATTTATAGTCAAAAACTTTGTTTTTACGGGTTTGTTTTATTAGTTTATCTCTATACGAGGTACGTAATTCAATTTCACGGTATGTTATTGTTGTTTTTTTTCACGTGATAGCTCATTTCGCGCGTTGACGTGACCCATCGAAGTACCGGCGTGCTTTTGTTTACATTTTACTGTCACGCTGAGCTCGGTCCAGCGATCGGTGACCCAACCTTTCACCCCCCCCCCGATTATACAGCTGGAGTTAAGGCAGATACGGTCTGTAAATGTTTGTCGCGTTTGAAGATGATCAATACTTTTAATTATGACTTATATATAAGGGTATTTATAGTCAAAAACTTTGTTTTTACGGGTTTGTTTTATATATCCCTTATATTAACTTCAAAATCTTGTATCTCTGTCGTCATCTGTGTCGTTCGTCGTCGGGCGGAAAAACAAAAGTCAAAAATGAAACCCTTCCCGTGATGCGATCAAGCTGAAATTTTGCACAAAAATTTGTCACCTAACAATGCATCGTATCAAAATTTCAAATCGATCAAACGTACCGTAATTAAATTAATGCATTTTTAGTTTATCTTTATATAACATGTAATTCAATTTCACAGTTTGTTATTGTTTTTCTTCCACTTGGCTGTTGAGTTCACGCGGTCACGCCACCCATCGATGTCCACACCCCCTCCCCCACTTCTCCCGGTTTTAAATCCAGGGGAGATCGTTCGGTTTCAGTCTGTTAATGTTTGTGGCGTTTGAACATAATCCATACTTTTATTTATGTCTCATATATAAGTGATTTATAGTCAAAAACTTTCTTTTACGGGGTTGTTTAATTGTCACATGCATTCATGATGGGACGGGCTATATATAGCGTGGTGTGGGTGAACACAAAGGCTGATCAGAATACACAGTGAGAGGAAGAACTGGGTCGTGATGGACTTTGAGTGATGTGAAAGTTACTAGAAAGTTGTAAACTTTATTCTCATGGAGATGTCTTGATTGTTGCGATTAAACTTGTTTGAAATGAATCAAATGTTGGTGACTACTTTCAACGTACAGTGTTGTACGTTGTGTTTCCATCGACCAACCGAGACTCTGTCGGAGTTGACGACGCTGGTTGATATCTGTAGCCAAGGGCGGCCCTAGATCCCCCTAGACAACGAATCGGTCAATATCATTTAGCAACACGAAAATATACTGTACTTAATCATGACAAGTTTATGCATTCATAATTTATGAAGAAGAAAAAAATTAATAAAACTACTCACATTCACAATTCACATGATAATAGCATGCGTCATTTCTGTTCTTTCAAAGTATGTTAAAATCTTATTAACATTGTCGCAATTGTTATTACCTTATTTAAAAAATATCTTATTTTTAGATGTTATAATTATATTATGATTTTATGTTATCAACAAAAAAATATTAGTATCCAAATATTGTTGCTCTCAAGTAACCAATTATAATAAGTATAAATTGTTATATAAACCAACACAGTGAACTGGGGACAAATGCATAGTTCATAAGTCTAATTGAGATATGTCTGTACTGCAGGTGAGTAAGGGTTTCCATATGGTTCCTTTAAATTAGTATCCCTAACATAAGGATCGAAGTAAAGAGGCATGCCTCTTTGGTAAAGGAAAGGGAGTTATGCTTGAGTCTTTGCTTTTGAAAATACTTTTTCATGGACATAAATTAAATTGAGTAATACATTTTTATTGTTTTCAGTTTTAAAAATTAGTACATGTGCTTTTAATTCAACATTTTCTCATACATAACTTTAAGTGAATTAGTAGGTAATGAGCAAAAATTGATTTTTAAAACAAATACTTAATAAATTTTTAAATGGATTTTAAGATTATTAGTCAAATAATTCTTTTACTTAAAATGTAAACTTGTTTCCCTTATACAAAATTTGCCACTAGCTCTAAATAAATTACAGCTTTTATTAAATACGTCACTACGAGTGCTTTACGGTGCGGTGCTGAAGGCAAATACACTTTCAATGCATGCCGATATAAAAATAGAAGTCTTAAATAAAATGTGTTCTCTCTCTCTATCTTTTAAAGATACATTTTATAGAAAATTTGTTTATAATTTTTTTAAAAATTACTTATTCATTATAAATATTGTATAACTAAAGCATAATTGTTTTATATATATATATATATATACATGAGAAAACCACTTTTCACATCTCGCGTGTGTCCAATTTAAAATGGGAATGAATTGGAGAAGATTAATTCTACTGCCTACTATAATGAACATTCTTTTAGTTATGTCTCGTACATAAAGGATTTATAGTCAAAAACTTGGTTTTTTACGAGTTATTTATTTCTAATCAAAAGTACAATTTTAAAAATAATGCAAATTTAATTTTTAAAAGTTTCCGTTACATAAAATATTTTGTTTAATGTTTTCTAATGATGTTATTATCATGTGTGTGATTAAAGCATATTTATTTCTGAATATAATTGAACTTAAATATTTAGAAACAGTATGTGTGATGTAACAGCAATTCTAACATAGACATATAGGCCTACAATAAGTACAAACAAGCACAAAAGCCACAATCATTTCTTGTGGTATCTCATGGTTGATATTAATAACAACCCATTGAACTATTGTGGTGGAAATGCTTAATAGTCTTCTTTACTAAGTTTATTATTTGCGAGTTCCTTTTATTAATTTGTGTATGTTTAAGATTGCTTAATATGCAGTTCTTCTTGAAGCGGACAATTTTTCCTAGTTTTTAAATCCCTTAAATTAACTTCACCGCCATCTCTGTCTCTCTGTCTTGGGCGGGCTATTAACAATATTAAATTGCTTAAAACTTAAAATTAAATTTATAAATAGAAAAATGCACACGGAACCGCATTTGATGCATGTAACAAGTGATTTGTGATTTTTAAAAAAACAACGGCAAATGTTTGTTAGGCGTACGTTTTATTTACCTCAGGTGGTTAAATAATACAAGCGATTGCTTTGGGCGGTTGGGATCATTGCTTTACAAACTGCCTTTAAGAAAATGTGTATTGAAATTAAACGCTCAGAGATTTTAAATAAGAAATAAGAATTTAAATAAGAAAATGGAATGTGTATGCACTGTCGTAATAGTGAGGAAATAATCGGAATAGTCATTTGTATAAAGAGGGGCAACTTTGAGAACTATGTGTAGGGTGCTTTTTTCGTTTGAAGGGGCGTGAGTTGATAACTTTGCAAAACCTTGAATGGCAACAACACTATTTCTTAGCTACTGATAATATCCTTTTTTGCAAAGCTTAAGCTAAACCAGCAGCGGGTAAATTTTAGGCCCAAACCTTGAGACTTAACGTATGTCTGTTAAACAAAAATAAAACTATATTCCCCACCCCCCCCCCACCCTTGGCATCAATATTCAAATACATGTTACGTAGTTCAATAAAAAATATATCCAATTTGTCCTGTACAAAGGAAATGCAAAAACTGTAAAAAGATGGACGTTGTGATTTAACGGCTAGACTAATGATAAAGCTTACCAAAAAAAAACATATGTGGGATATTGCTAGAATGACGCGATGGCTTGGTACGTGCTTCGGAGAATAACTGACGAGTTGTCTATTGGTGCAAGTGTACGTGTGTTGTGGTGTATGTGCGTGCGTGTTGAATGGATATAACTTCTGAAACATCAACCTCTATTGATTGACTAGTACATTCATCTTAGAATGAGTTGTCTATTGGTGCAAGTGTATGTGTGTTGGGGTGTATGTGCGTGCGTGTTGAATGGATATAACTTCTGAAACATCAACCTCTATTGATTGGCTAGTACATTCATCTTAGGCTACGTAAAGAAAAATGATTATTTTGAGCACAAACGCAACCTCATGTAAAAATAACCAAGAAATTTAAAAACAAAACACGTAAAAACACAGTTTTTGACTATAAATCCCTTACATATGAGACATAACTTAAAGTTTTGATATGTTCAATATAATACGCAACGCGCGATAAACATTTACAGACTGAAACTGACTGATCTTCCCTCGCTGTAAAACCCGGGGGAGGGGGGCGGTCATCGATGGCTGGACTGAACACCAGCACGTGGATGTCAACAATAGCAGACGGCTAAATTGAATTATATAGAGATAAACTAAAAAATGCATTATTTAATTACTTTAAATTCGATCAATCTGAAATTTTGACACAATGCATTGTTAAGTGACACGAGTCTATGTATTTAGTTCAGTGTAATGCTGCATGAAGTCATTGAAAACGTCATCAAATAATTTGAAAGCAATCAAATTGTAAGTAGAACTTTTATTGAAAGTTGCGCGCTTTGATGCGACGTCTCAGTTCTTATACATCCCCCACCCGCTCCACGTTTTTAGTCATATTAAATCAAAGTACTTGAACGTATAAGTTTTAAATTATTTTCTTCTTTTTTGAGGCCCCTATCCTATTAACTCGTGAAGGATTCCGGATTCAACGCTTCCGGTTCTGTCGTCAACTTTTGAAATTTTCACAGTAGCTTGGACTTGTGGGGAGGATAAAGCTATTAAATTTTCAGATCGATCGAATGTACCGTAATTAAATTAATGCATTTTAGTTTATCTTTATATGTAGCGGCAAGCTTTTGTTGACATTTTACGCGTCACGCTGAGTTAATTTCAACCATACGTGACCAAAACTTTTTCCGTTTTACAGCAAAGGGTATTTAAGGCAATCTCAGTCTGTAAATGTTTGTCGCGTTTAAGCTAAGTTTTTTTAGTTATGTCTCATATATAAGGGATTTATAATCAAAAACTTTGTTTTTACGGGGTTGTTTAATTCAATCCCTTATATTAACTTCCTTTGTTTTTACTGGTTGTCTAATTCAATCCATTATATTAACTTCCTTTGTTTTTACTGGTTGTCTAATTCCATCCATTATATTAACTTCCTTTGTTTTTACTGGTTGTCTAATTCAATCCATTATATTAACTTCCTTTGTTTTTACTGGTTGTCTAATTCCATCCATTATATTAACTTCCTTTGTTTTTACTGGTTGTCTAATTCAATCCATTATATTAACTTCCTTTGTTTTTACTGGTTGTCTAATTCCATCCATTATATTAACTTCCTTTGTTTTTACTGGTTGTCTAATTCAATCCATTATATTAACTTCCTTTGTTTTTACTGGTTGTCTAATTCAATCCATTATATTAACTTCCTTTGTTTTTACTGGTTGTCTAATTCAATCCATTATATTAACTTCCTTTGTTTTTACTGGTTGTCTAATTCCATCCATTATATTAACTTCCTTTGTTTTTACTGGTTGTCTAATTCAATCCATTATATTAACTTCCTTTGTTTTTACTGGTTGTCTAATTCAATCCATTATATTAACTTCCTTTGTTTTTACTGGTTGTCTAATTCAATCCATTATATTAACTTCCTTTGTTTTTACTGGTTGTCTAATTCCATCCATTATATTAACTTCCTTTGTTTTTACTGGTTGTCTAATTCCATCCATTATATTAACTTCCTTTGTTTTTACTGGTTGTCTAATTCCATCCATTATATTAACTTCCTTTGTTTTTACTGGTTGTCTAATTCCATCCATTATATTAACTTCCTTTGTTTTTACTGGTTGTCTAATTCCATCCATTATATTAACTTCACCGTCGTCTCTTGGGTTCGCAGGCGGTCGGTCGGGCGGAAAAACAAAAGTAAAAAAAACAAACCCGTAAAAACAAAGTTTTTGACTATAAATCCCTTATATATGAGACATAACTAACAGTATTGATTATTTTCAAACATTTACAGACTGACACCGAGTGATGTCCCTTGTCTTTAATAAATGGGGATGGGATGTGAGGGGGTGTCGGCACGACGGTCGGCGTCAACACGACGGTCGGCGTCAACTCAAACTCACGTGGAAGTGGAAGAAAAAAACAATAACAAAAAGGTGAATTTGAATTACATACCTCATATAAGGATAAACTAAAAATGCATTAATTTAATTACGGTACGATCGATCGATCTGAAAGTTTGATACGATGCATTGTTAGGTGAGTCGGGTCCGTGTGCCAAATTTCAGCTCGATCGGATCACTGCAAGTGGGTCATTTTCGACTTTTCTTTTTCCGCCCGCCCAGCCCAAGACAGAGATGATGAGATGACGACAGAGACGGCCGCGAAGTTAATATAAGGGATTTAAAAATGACACACTTTCCGTGATGCATAGTCGTGTTGTGTATATGATATGTGTAGTGTGTATAGAAAATAATTCCAGATAGAACAAGCGAAATCATAGAATGTCTTATATAGACAATCCATGTGTTGTGAAACTAATATATTTTTCTGCTTAGTGGATCAGCGCACATATGGCAAGGAATGTGTAAGTTTATATTTATAGAAAATGTCAAATTTTGCTCACAAATTTCGTCTCTAGATGAACTTGGCTAACAGGACATTTAACAGGACTTCATGAATGAAATTAAGTTTTACAAATTTTTTGTTAACGCGTAAAAGTAGAAAATAAAATGAACAAAAAAACTTTTTTAAATGAATGAGGCCCAGCTGCAGTGAGGAATGTAGAATCTCGCATGAAAAAGCAGAAAATAATTTTTTAGTCACAAACTAAGTAGTCACACAGGGGGACTCAGAACTTTTGTGTTAGTTGATCAAATTTTATATCTCACATTAAATCCCACAATCGATCACAATAAATATCAATAAATCTTAGAGTTCTGAGTCCCCCTGTGTGACTAGAGTCTACTTAGTTTGTGACTAAAAAAATATTTTCTGCTTTTTCATGCGAGATTCTACATTCCTCACTGCAGCAGCACAGCTGGGCCTCATTCTTTTTTTAAAGTTTTTTTTGTTCATTTTATAGTCCGCTTATAAATACGTGGTTTTCAAAAATCTTTTTTTTACTTCTATTTTTATTTATGTATTAAGCAGTTCTAAATTTATTTTATACAATCACGTCAATAAATGTATAAATAAGAATTTTTTCATGGGAGCATTTTTTCTCTATTTCTTATAGTAAAAATACGTTCGGTATATGTACTGTATGCGTTAGGGCTAGGGTGTCTGAAGCGGATTAGGGACGTTTACCGAGGGTTCCACTGTAAATATGTACTAGCGTTTCATTGACATTGTATCCCTTATTTAAGGGAGCGAAGTCAAGTGGCATGCCACTTATATCTTAATATAAATACGCATAGTGCAATAATTAACAGCGTCCTTTCGTAATATACTGGACGACAATGTATGAGTAGGAGAATATGTTTTGTTCACGGTTGCATCACTTTTAAATAAATTTGATTAATAAAATATATTATGGTTTTGAATTAAATATTTCTAATTGTTAATAATAGTTAATTTAAAATATAAAATTTAAGTGATACAAATCAACAATGTCAAAACAATAATCCTCATATTCCAGTTACGAATAATTCAATCGATTTTTTAAAAAGATAGATCATTAATATATTTTCATAAGTTTTGCCCCCTAAATTGTCTTACGCAAAACGTAATATGAAATAGGTCAGTACTGGTGCTTTTTAGTGCGGTTCTGACAGAAATTAAAATTTAATGCATGTCACATTTGAAGACACAAAGTCTTATATATCTTTATCTTTATATAATGTAATTTTTCCTTATATGAGCTATATAAAATCACAATTATTGAAAATTAAGACGTAAAATAATGACGCAAAATAATAAACATTTTGGTGTCGAGATTAACAAGAAGGCGATTATCGCCATAAAATAATTTTTTTTTGTTGTTGCTTTTGTTGTTGCTTTTGTTGTTGTAGTTGTTGTTTTGTTGTTGTTGCTTTGTTGTTGTTGCTGTTGTTGTTGTAGTTGTTGTATTTGTTGTTTTGTTGTTGATTTTTTTGTTGTTGTTTTGTTGTTGTTGTTGTTGTTGATGTTGTTGTTTTTGTTGTTGTTGCTGTTGTTGTTGCTGTTGTTGTTGTTGTTGCTGTTGTTGTTGTCCACATCCCTTGCCCTGCGACGACAATGTCCTTCATGTTGTTGTTGCTTTGTTGTTGTTGCTGTGTAGTTGTTGTTTTGTTGTTGTTGCTTTGTTGTTGTTGCTGTTGTTGTTGTAGTTGTTTTGTTGTTGTTTTGTTGATGATTTTGTTGTTTTTGTTGTTGTTTTGTTTTTGTTGTTTTGTGGCTGTTGCTGTTTCTGTTGTTGTTTTTGTCGTTGTTACTGTTGTTGTTGCTGTTGTTGTTGTAGTTGTTGTTTTGTTGTTGTTTGTTGTTGTTTTGTTTTTGTTGTTTGTTTTTGTTGTTTTGTTGCTGTTGTTGTTTTGTTGCTGTTGTTGTTAAACCCGGGAAATCCGGGTACTTGCTCCTAGTATATAATAAGGGGCCGTCCATAAATGATGTCACGCACCAAGGGGGGGGGGAGTGGGGGTCCACACTTTTGTGACGATGCGTGATGCGGGGGAGGGAGGGAGGGGGGTTGAAGAAATGTGACGTCACATCAAAAGGGTAACTTTAAATAAAACTTCCACTGAAATATTTGGTCGCTTACAATTTATTTAATGACTTTTTTAAATTTAGTTTTTAAACAATTTTAAAAAAAAATCAGTGCTTCTCAATGTGCCCAGTCGGTAGGCCATCAGACGCTGGTTGGCGTAAGCTATCAAGACACGAAAATTAAATATAATTATAATCCTTAAGTTTGAGAATCCACAAGATAACGTATGAAATTGCGTCGTTTGATGTTGACATCAAAGCATTTGTGATGTAACTGCAGCTCCGTTTGGTTGGTTCTATTACGGCAGGAGTCGGCGAACTTTTTTGCCCGTTACCCCAAAATATACAACTTTATGTGTGCGTTACACTCCCCCCCACCCCCATACTCTAGGTCCTGCTCACATGACTCGGGGATTTATATACATCTTGTTACCATTCTATCACGATAAATGTTTTCACTATTAAAGCAGTGCCTCATAAAATTGCCTTACTCTTTAAAATTTTCGTTTGATTAAATTATGAACTTGACGAATATAAAAACTAAATTAAATTTTCATTCCCACATACTAAATAAACATAATGGACAATTTTCCATTAGATATCTACCAATATCGTCACTCAAAAAGCTCATATATATTTACGACACTGCATCATAACAGAAATTGTAAGTAATACGCAATTTCATTCACACTAAAAAAATATATATATATTAATCCCATGCATCGTGTAACAGGAACCATCCTGCCAAATTTGGTCCCCGTCCGTCGTTTGGTTTTTCCGTTATTGTGGAACTTACAGTCGAAAAGTGAAACACGCATACACCAACTGAGCTTTATATATTAGATATATGATTTATTACGCGGAATAAATGTTACAAAATATGACAGTTTTTTGTTTGTGGGTCTCATACTTCCCTTAAAAATTTAGAGATAAACGCTTCACAACTGTGGGATAGTGACATATCAACCCTCTTAAATACTCTTATTCATAAAATAACTATATGGGTAGTCGGCATAATAATTTAAAAATTTTTTTAGAAATTTTAATGATGCCTATCAATTTTGGTGTTTCTACTTTAATAACGAATACATTTCTCTAAATCATGTACCGGAATATCAAAGTTCCGTTACATTTTCATAATTTCCATAACTCGAATGCGAAAAAACTAATTTTCTTTTCACGTGAATAATAACATAAACAAAATCTGTCTATTTTTTTAAAAAGTGTTAATTAAAAAAAATCCTTAATGTTTTGTAAGGAAACAGTTGAGAAGAAAGTTGTACTCTTCATAAGATGAGGTGACTAGAAATTAATGTGAGATTTTAGCAGTCACTGACTTTTGGAAAATATACATGATTTTTAGTACACCAGCTAATCTACCGGACATTGCAATTGTGCCTTCAAATTAGAATATTCAAATTTAAAGTATCTCATTTAGCATTGTCAAACAAAGACTATTTTACCTCAAGTGTAAAAAATTGAAATAATGAATCCCAGCCCACTTGATTTATTCAAGTTCATTAAGATATTTAGTTTCGAAGTTACCCTGTCTAATGTATTTTGATAACATTATTTCGAATATTTCTTACAACTGTCGTAAATGAAGCAAGCTGTGAGAGCAGCTTCTCTAAAATTATGTTGATGAAAAATTTATTACGATCAATAATGAATACACCAAGACTGACTAATCTGTAGCAAATATGACTGTTGTAGTTGTAGATGAAAAATAAAGAAAATACTCTACTGGAGTAATTGGATTTCACCGCAGCAAGTTTTTTTTATTCTTTCTTTATAATCGTTTTATTTGTGTACTATTTATTCGTTGAGGAAGGCTCTTTGTCGAAACGTTCGCTGTTGTGTTACGTCCTGTCAGGCTAACTAATACCCTGTTTATATGTTATACAATTTACTAGTTGTAGATGGTAGAGCTGACAACATTCATTTATCAGAGAATTAGCCATAAATAAATATTTAAAAAACTTTTAAACATGAAAAAATAATAGTTGTACTTCTTTCTAACATACAATTATATTGTATCTTTATTATTACTTTCAAATAAAAAATTATAATTTCTTTACAGCATCAACGTATTTTTTCCGGGTGGGGGGGGATGGTTGAAAACATTGAGTTCTATCGCTACCCTCGCTGGCCGCTGGGTCAACATTGAACTGAAGGCACTGATGAGAACATTGATGTTTACGCATCAACACAATATTCTTTGCAATAAATAAATAAATAAATAAATAAATAAATAAATAAATAAATAACTGACAATGTTTATAGTTTTAAGGTGAAACTTACGTGTACTTCAGCCTTCCCTAAGATACGTTCATTTATTGTGCACCGGAGATCAACACAAGTTCTTGGGTTTATTGCCTATCACGGCCAGATAAAGCTCTTAACACGGGCGTCCACAATAAAAAAAATTATTGGGAACAGGAGTCTTTTTGAAAAAAAAACCCCATTGTTTGGAAAGAAAAAAAAAGGGGGGGGGGTACAAAGTGAACTTTTGTGGTTTACTTTTGACCTACTTAAAATTAAGTTACATAAGTTATAAAAATAGTGTGTTTTTTTAATTAAATTTTTTTTTCAATATTCTTATTACACATTTTAACAAAATTACTTTTACAGATGATTTTTTTATAGAATTTAAGAACTGGGGACAATGCCCCTTCTTCAAACGGCCCCAGATCCTATCGCCACTAGATTTACAAGTGCTAGAGCACACTGTTTAGTTGCACCTATAACCACCATAGGATTGTTATCAGTGTTCTGAGGCGTGCGTGTTCTTTTTTGCATTTTGACTTACACAAGTAGTTCACAACCGAAGATCAGTTTGCTGCGTCATGACACGGCCAACTTTTCATAGGCTGATTTTAAATGGAGGTGACTTTGTGCTCTTAGTATTTGTTCAAAAATAGAGATCTTAAATTAATTACAACATAAACATGGCAATGAAATAACAATCTCTAACAATCCATTACAGTAAAAAGTGTAGCTTGCAATTTCACATATCCGTTGTTTTTTTGTTTTTTTTTCAAATGTTCTTCATAGTCTAAATATTATGTAACTAGACTCCCCGCAGACTTGCTCATGGAGAGTGCAAAGAAAGTGGAGAAATCGGACACAAACTACAGCACGAAGAAATCAAAACAACGCGAGTGAACGTCGGTTTGCGCGGCACGGTACTGCCAACTCATTGTTGTTTTTGAGACATTTGCAGGCGAAATTCGGTACACCCTAACTTCTATGAAGTCAGCTATAAAACGATAATCGGTTTAAAATCTGAGTTACATAATCGATAATCAGTATCCACAAAAAAAACACCAAAAAAAACACGCAATTAACAACCATAAATATGACTAACCCTCGCTAGGGTCGGCTAATCACAGTTTATGTTTAAGGGATGGTAGTACTAAAATTAAATTGGAGGCGGGTAACAACAACCTCAGTGTGCATGTCTTTACGTTTACTCGCTATTTTTTATTTACTTAGTGCTGCTTTTTGTGTCTGTACTCTCACCCCCCCCCCAAACCGTTCTTTGCAATGTCTATGATGAGCAAAACTGCGGCGTATGCTACGTCGCGGGTCTCTCCAGATTTTCTTCTTTTCATTCACTCACAGTCGTTTGCCCAATCCCACCCCATTTTGACAACTGTGTCTTTCAGGAAGTCTTCACCCGTCACTAAATCATTAGCGGCGTATGCTACGCTGCGGATCAGCTAGTGTTGGCAATAAAGGGTAAAAGCACGGGCACAAACAGACATTTTTAAAAATTAAAAAAAAACAAGTTTTCGCTGATAACCAGTACACTACGAATCTCACGTTTCTGTGAAGGAACAATGCAAGTGAACGCAAGAACCTTGTTGCCACCCACTCCCACCCCCCCTTTTTTTTCTCTTCTTTTCATCCCACCACGCTTGCCAACAGTGATTAGTTGACCCGAGCGAGGGTCATTCGTCATGCTCGGTTGCACATACTTGCAGCTTGCTTGTCTCGCATGGTCCCCATATAGATAGATGCTGACATAAATTAACTGGCTTAAAATGGGGAATGAGTTAAGTAACTAGTAGGATCTTGAAAATAATTCATGAGTAATAGGCCCCATATTAGTACTGTATATCATTTTTCATAATATGCTAAATCAATAATAATTAAGTCCAATTATATTTCCCTGCCATTATTAGAGTAGGCCTACGCGCTTTCAGACTTTACTCAACAGTTAAACAATTCACATCAATACATGTTTCACACCATCAAATGCTCAGTATTCATGTGGGTATAATCTAACAGAAATAATCATAATGTAGTTTAAGCTTTAGGTTCCAGTCATAATAAATCCCACATCAAGTTTTCTATGACATTATCACGAGGATTTACCAGTTGAAATTGCGGAAATTATTCCCATGATACTTTATTTTATTTTTTTTTGTAAAAAGAAATTGCAGTTCTCCTTAGGTACATATTCTTTGCTACAGGTATGCCGCGTATATTTGGGTTTAAATTTTAAATTTCAGGTACCCTTTAAACTAGACGTAGATCCTATTTGGAATAAAGGAAACTAGCAAACTTTGAATAAAGTATACATAAAACAAAGGATCATAGGTATACCAATAGTCACGCGTTGGCTCTAAATTACCTTTCAAGGTGACAGATGATTGGATTGAATCAAAATTTTGGAAGACCTCTAATGACCCTCTAATTAATTCGAGTTCATAGTTGCGTCCCTTGATTACGTAATGGAATACCGGATCCAACAATAATTTTTCCATGCCAGAGATCGGGTAAACCCGATTAAATAACGCTCACTAACCTTGTCCTATAATTAGCTAAAAAGCTTTAACACCTATAATCTATAAGGGGCAGTCCATAAATGACGTCACGCACCAGGGGGGAGGGGGTCACACTTTTGTGACGATGCGTGACGAGGGGGAGGGAGGGGGTTGAAGAAATGTGACGTCACATCAAAAGGGTAAATTTAAATAAAACTTCCACTGAAATATTTGGTAGCTTACAATTTATTTAATGACTTTTTTTTAAAAAAAATCAGTGCTTCTCACAATGGGCCGGTCAGTAGGCCATCAGACGCTGGATGGCGTAAGCTATCAAGACACGAAAATTAAATTCAATTATAATCCTTAAGTTTGAGAACCCACAAGATAACGTATGAAATTGTTACACTCGTCGTTTGATGTTGACATCAAAGCATTTGTGATGTAACCGCAGCTCCGTTTGGTTCTCTCACGGTAGGAGTTGACGAACTTTTATGCCCGTTACCCCAAAATATACAAGTTTATGTGTGCGTTACCCCCCCCCCAACCCCCAGACTCTAGGTCCTGCCCACATGACTCGGGGATTTGGGGGAAGCGTCGTAAGCAAATGCAACTGGTGAGTTTTACAAGCATGACAATTGTCTAAAAATGATCTGAATAGGATTATGTGTAGACATTTTAAGTCAAAACGACACGGAATATCCTTTTTCTTTAAAAAGGGGGGGGGATCTATTTGATAGAATTATAAACGTTTTAAGTTTGATATAATTGTTCGATTGGTTTTTGGTAAAATGCCCCTGGCCATTCTAGATATAATGATAAATGAGCCCATTTAAAATTAGTCAAGTATTCATTAACTTTATTGAATGCATCAAATTCTTGACATCGCAATGCGAGAGGAGCACAAAACAACTTTTCTTCTTAGCTCAGTTTTTAAGGCATTAATTTTAAATATCCCAGAAAGGATACCTGATACGGTGAATTCATGTGGATTAAGATTATTGTCACTCGTGTCAATATAAATGAAATTAGGGTGGATTTAAGTGTCTTCGTATAGTACGTAGGTAAGAAATCTACATAGTTGTCAAATTTTAAAAAATGCATTTTCTGGAAGGAACCGGTTCAATAATGGGTATATGTTCCAAGCGTACACGTACAAATGACGTATTTTAATAAATCTAGTTGATTGTAGTGGATGTTATGTGTCCCAAATGAGTCTGCATAACCCCCAAGAATTCCCCTTTGACCCCAGATGAGGTAATTTACCCCTGTTCGCCGACCTCTTTCTTACAGGATGCCCGTCAGTCAATTGAGGGATTTTTTAAAAAATACATTTTAAAAATATTATTTTAAATAATTTTTTTTCTAAACAAAGACGTTAACCGTGATGATTAATAGTCAATTTTTAATTTGTATGCAGTAAAATAAAATATAATCTAAGGGTGTTAACACAGTTCGTTTTCTGAAGGCTGGTTAAACGTTTTTAAAAAAAGCTTCACTGGGGTTACGATATTATAATGTAGTCCTTCACTAAATAAATAATAAATACTTAATGACAATAAAAGTTATTTGAAACATTACTTATTTTCAAATAGAAAATAAGGTGTTGTTTTGTTTTGTTGTTTTGTTTTGTTGTTTTGTTTTTTGTTTTTTTTTGGGGGGGGGTCAAAGCTTTGTGACGTATTTTTAGAGAGGGGGGTCTATCTAACTTTTTGTGACGACGCGTGATGTACAAAATCGGCCAAAATCGCGTGACGTCATTTATGGACGGCCCCTAAGATACGTAAGTCTGAAAACATTTATTTATGATGAACATTTTGCTTACATCGCTTAAAAGTGCAAATGTAAACAAAATATATTAGAAAAAGAGTTATATTGGCACTGATTTTCAAATGTATTACAAATAAGCGTGGTTTAATTTTTAAAAATGTTTTTATAATTATTAGAAGGCATTAACACCTCCTCTGAACTGTGTGTTGTTTTCTTTAAATATGCATTCATACATTTCAATGAAACTTAATTATCTCATGGAATCGGTCTATAGTACATTCTTGAATAATTCGTTACGGAAATTGCGTTTCATTGTGTACAAGGAAAAGCATTAAGGCATTAAGGGGCCGTCCATAAATGACGTAACGCACCTTGAGGGGGGGGAAAAAAGGGGGGGGGAAAGGGGGGGGTGAAGGGGTCACATATTTTGACGATGTATGACGAGAGGATGTGGTCTTTAAGAACTGTGACGTCACATCAAAATGCGCAACTGTAAATAAAAGTTCCACTTGAATATTCGATTGCTTACGATTTATTTAATGACGCTTTAAATGGCTTCACGCGTGTTACGAAATTAGAGTACACCCTGACAAAATTGCTCATTTTCAAATAGAAAATACGAATTTTAGGGGGCGAAGCTTTGTGACGTTATAGCGGACGGGGTCTAACTTTTTGTGACGACGCGTGACGAGGGGGGGGGGAATCGGCAAAAATAGCGTGACGTCATTTATGGATGGCCCCGAAATAAAATTAAATAAACCACAGGGTTTCACATCTTACATATGACATATGAAGAGATACAGAACTTCTCCGAAAGATAAATATATATGTATGTGTCTGTGGCGGATTAAGGGGGTGGCGGGGGGCTGAACGGGCTAAAGCCAGGGGCCCCCGATAACCAGGAAAGCCAACACTTTTTACCAACATTTAAAACTCTAATAAGAATGCAGGACTAAACACAAACCATAGATAAGCGTAGGATGCAATAATCTTCTGTATAGAGAAGGAGCGTCTGAAATAGATAAGATTTAGGGGCCCCAAATTTAGTATATTTTATAATAAAAATGGACAAACGTTTACACGAATCGCTGAAAATATGATAAAATTAATAAAATCTTATCTAAATTATCATTAATTAATATGATCTCTATTCCGATACGACAGTCTTAAAATAGTAAAGGGAAAACCCAGATTTGATAGACTCATAAAGAGAAATTATTAAAGAATATTAGTTATATATCTTAAATTGACAATTTTTTTATCGGAAGCCGATAGGCGTTTGGTGCAAACGGTCGCGGGATCGATCCCCGAAGAATATGGCATTTTTTAAATTTTGTATTTTTATTTTTTCAATTGTCTTTTACACTCAATTTTACGATACCGGCAAACAGTTATTTCTTCGTGTTCGGTTTTTTCATGAATAATCTTTTTGGCTGAATAGTTACAAGTTACAGTCTTATATTAGCTGCTAGCAATCATTTTATCTAAAGGTACACTGGCTGGATAGGGCCCCAGTTTAAATTGCAACCAGGGGCCCCGTGCAGTCTTAATCCGCCCCTGGTATGTGTGTGTGTCTCTGTCTGTCTGTGTGTGCGTGCGTGCTTGCGTGTGTGTGTGCGCGCGCACACCTACCACGGTGTAGGTGACAAATTTTAAAATTGTCCCCCCTCCCCCCTATAATATCTTACCCTTGTTCACTTATTATAATTTAACAGGAACATTGCGGCGACAGTTTCAGCTATATGGGCGCCTCTGCTCTCTTTTTAACAGCAGGCACAACAATGACGTCACAACCAACTTTGGTTTTCTCCAGCATTGGTTGCATTCTCCTCAGTAAATTCTGTTTAATAGTGAGCTCTGTATCCTTCATCTGGTGATTTTCTTCTTCCTGTTGTGTTGTTTGTACGTTTTATATACAGCTCTTCCTAATAGGTGTGTACCTCTTGCAAAACTTCAGGTGGTCGAGGAGACTTTGCGAGGCCCACTTTAGCTTTGAAGCCATCACCAAACAAATATTTAACCATGCATGAATGGCAAACTTTGTCGGATCACTCTTCGCCATTGTATAGAATGTATATAGAAAATGTTTGAACTATAAACCTCTTCATACTTCGCCTACACATTACTTTTGCTTTGTCAGGAACAATACAATTTCCGAAATCCAGCAACCCATCCCTCCCCTACCCCCCTGACCGCCACAATAATGATTTCAGTATCATCAATGTTTGTGTGTGGCCTCCTAAGTCCTGCAAACCTTTTACAATATTTCAAGTCAAAGGATTAAATCATTGTGTCTCAGCTTTCACATCCCAGTTTTTTTAAAAGTAAAAATTATGTAATATTAACAACAGCCATGATACATCATAGGCTGTATGATTTCTTATTGACGAGTCAATAAAACACCTACGGCCGCGGTATTCTCTCTCCATTTAGCATAATCTTTTAGAACCACCGATATTTGCTGGTGTAGCTCCTTTAGATTTCGCATCTTTTACTTATTTTTTTCCTTCTAAATCTTGAAAAATATTATTTTGTTAACCCTAGAAATTTAGTATAAAGTTAAGAGTTATTTATTTTAAAAAAACCCAATAAACATTGTTACTCAAAATCGACCGACTACATCGTATTTGATATGAATGGAGAACTGATTTATCAGAATTAGAAACATATCTCTTTCTCGCTGCATTTGGAGTAAAAATCATAGTTAACAATTATAATCATTATTTTATGTTTGCACCTAAGTGCAAGGATTTGTTCCCGGGGCATAGGGCGTCCCTGAGTCCACCCAGCTCCGAATGGGCACCTAACACTAGTTGGGAATAAAAGGAGGCTGGGTAATGCGTGGAATCCTTATAGTTAGCCGTGGCCTGTGACCGTTAATTCACTTGCCAACAGACCGGCATGGTCTGTGGACGCATTAATCTTCTGTATAGAAGGAGCGTCTGTATAGATATTAGATATCAGATAAGACAACTTTTCAGGAACCTCAATTCGTACTCACTAGCATTTAACTTTTTTGATTGGCGACAAAAGTATCAAATTATTAAAATACATGTATGATCGTTTATTCGCTTTTGAAGTTCCGAGACTGATCGGTGTGTGCTCTGCCTTTTTATTTTGTTTTGTCAGTCTAAAGTTTACCCTTTTTATATAATATAACACGAGAAATGATAGAAAGTTTAGGTATTGGTGGGAAAGATTAGAAAAAGATAACAAAGGTAGGGAATGGTGGATAAACTTTACTTGTGTATTGCGATTTGCTTTAGTTAGTAAAAGTCTAGACCGCCAGCTAATATGTTGGTAATTTAAAAACTAAAAGATTTTGTTGAAAATATCATGACAACCCTGCAAAATAATGCACAAGGTGCAAAACAGATTTCAGAAAAATAATAAGAAATTTGATTTTCAGAAAAATAATAAGAAATTGGATTCATATGGAGTGAAAGCATCAAGACTCTAAGAACGGTCTAGGGTCAAAGCATTCAGTTGATTTTAGCCAGAGAATGAGATTGTATCTACTGATATTTGTGAGGGGGGGGGAGTCAAAATAACATTTATTTTTATATATAATTTAAAAAGACACATTTTTTCAGGTCATCCACAGTTAATACAAGCACCTGTACTTTTCTGCTGAGACCTCGAAGCGATTTGCACCCTTAATTTGTAGTTTACTAACTATCTAATCTTAGATAGCTAGTTTTAGTCGGCCAAAATAGCAGATCATGTTGAATGGGATGGTCTCATTTTCAAGTTTAATATGCCTTACGAATTTAGTTAATTTTATTCCCCTACTCCAGGGATTCTTAGAAGTTCAAAGGAAACAAAATATTGCCCTAGTCAAAGGAATGTCTTTAGAAGTAGAGTTTACAGTTTTTATTAAAGTTAGAGTTTCCTCTGTAATATTGTCCTGACCAAGGGCTACACACCACTCCAGGGGGATGGTGCGCATAATTTTGGGAACACCAGTGAACGAAAATAACTTTTAATTTTTTACTATTACGTCTGAATGGTGTGTTTTCTTAGGGGAGCATTCAGCGTTGTATAGGAGATTGATGCAAGACCCTTTGTAAACAGATGCCTTGATGTATGTTGATAGAAGTGCATGTGCTTCGGGAAGTGTTTAAAACAGTTATTTTGCTGTAGAGCTAGAATATAGGCAATGGATGGGCAATTGGAAGAATCACTTTGTTAGATGGAAAAGTAGTATAATGTGATGCACTGTAGCAACAATATAAAGATGGTGATAGGAAACTTATTTATAAAAGGGAAAAACAAAATTATTTATTTTTATCATTGATGGGTAATATGTACAAACTAGAAATGAAATGAACTAGATCAAGATCCAACTATAAAAGGTGTGATAAAAACAAAGCTGAGTCATTGGTTGGTCATTAAAATATGTTATTACAAGAGAAATGTTAAAAATCAATTTTTTACAAAATATCTCTACAACTACATGTACAAGAAAATAAATGGGCATATTTATGCTTAAAAATTGTTGCTACCTGTTTTGATTAAATTATTTTATTATAATTTTTTATGCTGCTATTTTTTTTAAAGACAACAGCTTTATACGTGTACTTTAGATTAAAAAAATATAAACTCTGTTTAAAATAGAATGCTCAAAATTAAATTTATGATAATGACATGTATATACAAGATTAAATAATTACACATTTACAAGTCAATAATTATCAACAAAAAAATAAAACAGTGCTGAAAAAAAATCAAGTATCCATTACTATCCATCCTATAACACTGAGACCAGTTAACAAGGAATCAGATCATTTTAAAGGTTCACAAATAATATCTCCACATAGCACATAAAAGATGGTACCTTGTATTAAGTAAATTTATAAGGTTTATACATGTATTTAACATTTCAATATTTTGTTTTTAAATCTCCAAATATGAAATCTTTAACAGTACTGGTATTAAACATAATTTGTGCTTCATTTTTATTTTTACATTTTCTGAAATTAGTATATTATATACTGGTCTATAAAACATTGACACCACTTGTTTTTTTTTGGTTTGTTTTTTTACAATCTTTTAATTTGTAGGTTTTATATATTTGTCTTGTCTTAGCTATACAGACGCTCCTTCTATACAGAAGATTAATGCGTCCACAGACCATGCCGGTCTGTTGGCAAGTGATGCAGCGTTCACAGGCCACGGCTATAAGGGTTCCACGCATTACCCAGCCGCCTTTATTTCCTTAACTAATGTTAGGTACCCATTCAGAGTTGGGTGGACTCAGGGGCGCCCTAGGCCCCGGGAACATATCCTTGCCTTCACAAGGATTCGAACCCGTGACCATCGGTACGCCAGTCGAGCGCGCATGCCACTCGACTACCGTGCCCACTACCGTATTTTAAAGGCAGGAAATTTAAACATACTGCAAAATTAATTAATATGGATCATAGAAAACTAAATTTTATGAAATGTTTTGATATGTCTCCTAATAGCCTAATTTAAGGCTAATGTGTTTATTGAAGGCACATTATTAACAAATACAACATACAGTACTCATAATCATAAATGTTGTGGTACATGATATGTTTATGAGGTTTTAAAAACATTTGAAAAAATGTATGTAACAGAAATAAATGATTTGCAACTTCTGGGGATAAACTCAGTATAATATATACTTATATAATATGTTAGTTCAATTATTTATTTTTAAATAAACTAAATGTACATGAATTTTTTTAAAAAGCCTGATAGTTTTATGAAATCTCAAATACATAATTTATAAAAAAATAAATATTACACTTGATATTAATAATTTATTTTACAATTACAGGCAAAAGTTAATTACTCGTATTATTTTTTCTTGATCTATTCTGCTCTCAACCATACAAGAAAATTGGAAATGTATTAACAGCTTTCATTCTTAAGCAATGATGTATTATTTTTCATTATTATTTTTTCACTCCTGATAATATAAACATTTATTAAAAACTTTTTCGTTATTAATATTCTTTTCATGTATATCAAACATTTTTGCTTAACTACTTTAATTGAAAATCAAATGATATTTATAAATAAATTAAACAAGTATCAGAGATGACAAAGTATTCAAAATTTATCTCCTTCTCTCGAATTCTTTGTGAATCCATTCAGAGTCTTCATAAAAATGTGGCTCGCCAAGTTTTAAAGCTGTCCTCTTATAGAAATAATAGTAAAATACAGCAGCTGCATGTCAGAGAAGAAAAACAAAAATAAATAAGTCAAAGTCATTCTGGCCTAAAATATACAATTAAAACTGTCCAAAATTATGAATTTAAAAGGAACTTACTAAAAAAGGCACAAATATAACTGCAAATGTTATTAATAAAAATATTGAATTTTAATTTATAAGAAATACTGGCCAATGCCAGACAAATTCAGGTCCAATGAGCTCATGTTTCAAAGCTTCATGCAATTAAGCAACTGCAAAATTTTTTTACTAGTTACCTATTCGTTGAAATGCAAACAGAACATGATATCCGCTGTTTCCCCATATGTAAAAATTAACATTGCTCCAGCGTAAATTCTGAAAATTAACAGAAATGCAGAATTAACACCCAAAACATTGATGACTATTTTATTTAAAAATTGAAAAAATAGATTGCCTGCAACCAAATTGCTAAAAGAAATTGGTTGCTTTGTATATTTAGATGCAAATGATAGGATTATCAAAATCCAAAAAATTATACATTAAATTTAAAAGCATATCCATTATGAAAATAATAGTTTTGAAAACACTATAAATTATAAAGACCACTGACCATTGTCCAGACATGAAGTGCCACACAAAGAGCGAAGTAAATAAATGTCACAGATATAGGCACCTTAAACTTAGACACAAGAATATTGACGAGGCCAGCTTGAAAAATGAACGTGGAGAAGAACAGTAAGAAAACAATGATGACTGCAAACACCAAACAAAAGTCTTGAATCCTGAGAATGATGAACAATAACATGGCAGTTATTAGTCATGTCATACATAACTGAAGCAAATATTCAGATTTTTAAATTATTAGCAATAACATTCATAATATTATTGAAGAATAGAAGTTTTAATTATATAAAAAAGAAATTAAACTTTATTAATTAAACACTATGCTCATGTAGATTTTAAATGTTTTTTTTTATAACACAATGATTCATACATTAAAAAGTGACTGCATTATTATCTCTAGGACATGGTTTGTAAAACTAATTTTTGGGTTAGAAATTGAAAAATGATTTTACTTTTAAAGAAGAATAACATTGAATGAAGTTTATTGCAAACTAATTTTATGGAGAAAAATTTCAGTCTTCTGGTTAATAACTAGATTTACTCTTAACAAAAAGACTTGTGAGTCTTTACTTATATCACCGTTAAAATAAATTAAACATTTTTCATTCCACATTTCTTTTATATTAAAACAATTTTACCATTTTTTCAACATAATTGATTATCTACTATAGCCCTGAGATTGCTTAACCATATTTTTTGAAGTATGTAATATGTACCGTATATACTCGTTCTATAGCCCGTTCGTTCATAAGCCTCTCTTTTAGAAGAGAAAATTATTAGAAGTGTATAACCCGCTCGCAAGCAGAGCCCCCAAAAATAATAGGACATCTTTAAAAAAATGGTACACATTTTTTTTAAACTAAAAGCTAAATCTGTCATTATGATTGTTTACTTTGTACTACCTATCTTTGTCTTTGTGCTCTTTGTTAGGCAAGAGTTACCGGTATTTTAAAAAAATTTCTTTGGTAAACAGTGGCAAAGCGCGTACATTAAAATTAGTTGTTGAAAAAACAATTTGTAAAACAATTTATTAAAACATTCACAAAAATAAATAAAATGATTAAATAAAGTAAGTGCAAATGTTAATAACATATTATAACTTCTGGTAGAGCAGTTGAATCTTGTAGAATATAGAAAAGGACCTTGATGATCTACAATAGCAACACCGATATTCAATATCCATGCAGAAATCACCTATGACCCGCTCATAAGCAGACCCCCAACTTTTCCCCCTAGATTTTGTCCAAAAAAGGTCGGCTTTAGAATGAGTATATATGGTAGCTTATAAAGTATAAGAAACGGTATCATCAAAAAAAAGTTTAACTCATAACACACTCAATTTAATTTTGAAATATCTTTAACATACACTAAAAGTACAAAAATGAGATATGTCATAAACAAATTGTAAGGAACAAAATTTATGCATTATAAAATGAATATTTTACCTACTTTTATGGATTTAAAATGTCTTTAAGGATAATGCTGGATATAAGGGGCCATTGATAATTGTGCATATCTTTTTTTTACCCCCCCCCCTCTCTTTCTTCATGTCAACATCTCAAAAATATATAACATGTCATTAATTATAAATCAGTGCATTAAAAATAAATGTTCCTTCTGTTTTAAAAGTGTGACATCATACTGATTAAACCTCCTCTATCACTTTAGTACACATTGTCACAAAATTTTGATCCCCTTCCCCCAGCTCATTGAATACTCATTGTCTACACTCATTCATAAAAAAAATGTGATCCTCCCATGCCCATGTACACATTCTTAAGACATTTACTTATATGGAAGGGCCTTATTTCTGACTAAATGTAAATAATGTAATAAAATATTAACAACTCAGTCAACTCATTAAAACCATGAGCTTTGGTTTCAAGATTTTAGAAAAAGTGTAGGACTTTACTTAAAATTTTAACTTTACTTACACATATAGAACCAGCAATATAACATTTTGAAATCTTAGTAGTTCCGTGAAAGAATTCATAAAAATGTCAATAATTAAAAGGAGATATTGCAGCAAGAGTATTGGTCTGTATCTGCCCACAAGCATCATTTTCGAAATGGTCTAGGCTAGAGTCTAGGCTTTATTCACTGGTTGTAACCATTCATTTTAAGACGTAAGTCTTACGAGTGTGGTGCATTAGTAATAGTTTTAGTCACAGCACATGACACCAGTCATTTTAATAAAGTTAATATGATGCCGAAGTTAATATCCCTTTAACTTTACTTTAATAAATTACTACATGACTACATGTTTAAGTTTAATGTAATTTATTTAGAAGCAGGATTAGACTTAGACTAATCTTAGGCACTCGATTCCTACTGAAGACAATTTTGGAAAATTGGTCCGTATCTTGGCCACGACAACGATAAATAGCTTTATATTCTTATTTCAATAAATACATATACAATCAAATTTTAGCTTGATTAATTTGCTACAGAAAATCTAAAAGTTCATTTTCAGAAACAAGCTGCTTCCTGTTTTGTAATGTTTACTATCGATACAACAAATAGTCTCTAACCAGGATCAACTTTTTGCTTACAGTAAAAATGGAATTGCTTTTTTAAAAAATTACGCAGTCTTAGACATAAAGGATCAAAAGCAAATATATTTTTAAATTTTATATTAATCATTAAATTTTATAATAAGCTGTAAATCGTCTCAGCCGGCTCACGTGACCACTGTTATATTTATAAAGCACATTATGTCTGTTTATAGTTTATAACCTGACAAATCGTGTTTCATTTTACAAAGGAGCGCGAACTCCATACTTTTGAGTAAGTTGGTAACCCTATTCGTTATTGAAATGATTATGAAGTTAATTAGAAAACAGCAGCATATCTCTTATGAAGTGATAGTATTTAATTCATTTAACAAATATTGAAATGCCAAAAATTTAGCCTATTGACAATTGACTACCTAACTAAATCATATCATTTGACATTGATTATCATTCAATTCATTTATAATGATAATACTAATACTATTAATACGGACGGGACGGGACCTTAACTTGCGACACGGGTTGTTATCTTTAAGTAAGTTACGTTTAAGTCTTTATCAATGAATGTATTCAGGGCATACATAAATGACGTCATGCACCTAGGGGGGTCCACACATTTGTGTGATGGGGGAGGGGGTGTTTGAGAAATGTGATGTCACATAAAAAATCTCAACTTTAAAAAAAGTTCCACTTACATATTTTATTTATTTATATCTTACAATTTATTTTATAACGTTTTACATAGCTTCAGGTGTGTTACAATATTAGAGTGCAACCTTAAACTAAATACATACTTAAATGACAAAAAGAGATTTGAAACATGCTCTTTTTCAAATAGAAAATACAGCTTTTGGGTGTCAAAGCTTTAATACTCTTATTGGAGGGGGGGTCTAAGTTTGTGTGACGAGGGGGAGTGAAAAATCAGCCAAATTAATATTAATCAGCCAAATTGGCGGGACTTCTTTTATTACTTTGTAGCCTACTTTGCTTGTTAAAGTTAAGGCGCTAATCTAGAATGTGCTTCACTTTTATTCTTTTTAGTTCTAGAGGATGTTTGCTGGTGCATTCTATAGTCTATGGTTATCCCTATAAATTATAAATACAGAAATCGTACTATTGAGAATGGTTTTGATCAGACTGATGTATTTCCAATTTTCCGGCATAGGTTTTAATTCTAATCAATTGTAAATAGATCTGCATTTTGCACATTTATTTCCAATTTCGAGAATTAAATTACATTTAAACTTCAACCTGTGACTTTAAGTGAACATTGCCCATAGACCATAACGAAAGTTTTACATCTAAGTGGTGTGTGTGAGGACTTGAAAAGGCTTTTCAGTAAAAAAAAACTATTTACTAAAAGCCACAAGATCACCTAAAAGAAGGGAAGCCTACATAATCAGAAGTTCAATTAGATAGTTTTAAATTTTAAAAAAGCATGTTCAAAACTTGGCAGAAACATCATGACGATTAAACTTTGATAGCAGTAAAAATTGGACCAATATCACATGGTACAGTGACAATACCCCCACTTTTCTATTTGTTCTTAGTATAAGTATATAGTGATCAAATTCAGCCTAGTTTGTAATAGGAAATTAGAAGCAAGACAGCGCAGGACTCTGTTGGAAAAGTACACAGTTAGGCAGTCCATTTTATCTTAGGGAGTCTTAAGATCTTTTCCCACAGCAGGATGTGAAATATAATACTAATATGGAACCCTTATCTTTCTTGAAGAGAGGTAGCAGTTACAACCACAGAAAGTTAGACAGACAATGTCCAAATATGCAAATTTCCCAAAAGTGGAGGTCAATCCATATAATTAAACAGTATCAGTAATCATTCATAGATTTGGCGCCTGAAATTAAACATAAACACAGGAAAGTTTAGAGTTGTCAATTATACCTAAAGACGTATCCCCCTAATTAATATTTTTCTAAGGTTCTACCGAAATTAGAAATTTTTATTACACACTTAACTTTTCTTTTTGTCTAAACAGTTAAATTTTTGATTGAATGTGAAATTTTCTCACAATGAGTGAATTCGCTATCCATCATCATGTCAGTGAACTTATGACACTGTTAGGGTAAGTACACAGTAAAGAAGATATAACTAATAAATGCTTAATAATTCAATTTAACATTAAGTATATTTACCAGAGTCCAAACCAAAATTTGAATTTTAAGCACAAGTGTCATTGTAAATTAAAGCCTTAACTGTTTTATTTAGCGTTAATGAATGTGTATGCTTGTTCATATATATATGACCTGTATACTTTTCAAAAATAAAATGCAGACATAACATATATACTATATAAATTTCTAATAATTTCTTTTTCATCATAATAAGGGTGAGATCATCTGACCCAATTGGAGAAGAGGTGTACACAGAGAAACTTCTCAAAAGTAGGACACCATATGTAACCACTCAAGTATGTTTTGGTTATGTGTTTATATTAAATAATATATATATTATTTTAGTAATGATGTGCATTAGCCCTTCAATAATAAGTTTTTTTTAAATTAACTGAAAAATTGTGTGTTAATTTATAAAGCTTATATTTTGTTACCAGGGAGTATGAATGAGTTATTTTTTTAGTAAAACCTAGTTAAAAAACTGTAGTTAGAATGATCTGGACAAAAACAGGAGCATAACTGCACATCCCTTAGAATTCATTATGAAAACTGCGACTGTCTCACTCCTCTATCATTTTTTCCATTGACTTTGTGTATAAAATTGTAATTTTGATTGTGCCATGATAAACACTTTTTGTTTAAATATTAGAAAATAACATCCTTCCTCATCAGTAACGTCATAGTCATAGAAATATCATGTAATTCAGGTTTCATCAAGTCAGGCAAAAAGAAATATTGCCCAGGCTACAAAAACGCCTATTGAATTTTTAGCTAAATATGATGAGCTGAAAGAAAAGAAGTAAGTCCTTTTAACTTTCAAAATTTTTTTGAAGTTGTTTTTAAAAAAAAATGTTTTGTGATGTTTGTATTCTTAATTAATAGTTTTGCTATTAAATATAATATCAAGATCTTTAATGTTTTGGGGTTTTATATGTTTTGCAACACTTTTTATTTTTTACAAAATAATGTTTAGAAAGTCTTATCTTTAAAATGGCTTAATTATTAATTTCGCCAATCTCACCATGCTAGTGATCTGGTTGTTCATTTTGATTCTTTCAGGTTTCTTAAACAATTTTTTTCATGGTGTAGTTATTTTATAAATGTCCCTTTAAATAATACTTTGTCTGAATGTTTTGGTAAACACCTTGATATAATTTTTTTAAATTATGCCACCAGTGTCAGAGAACTTGATCCCTTGCTATGTCTTCTGTCAAAACTCAGTGAGGAAGAAGAGGTAAATTTAAATTTTGAAATTATTTTCACAGTTGAAATTAATTCAAATAACGAAGCCTGTAATGGTATATTACAAATTAAAATTACGATTTACATTACACTTCTAAGTGTAATCTCTGTTAACTAAATTTATGCGCTGGTATGTTATAATGTCTTAAATAAATTTCTGAATTTCTTAAATATTTTTTTTAGACCAAGCAGTTTCTCTCCAAACATGGTCTTGATATCGCAGAGAAAGAAAGAATGACACTCATGCCTCACAGTAAGATTACTTCTCAGCTTCCTGCCCCAGGAACTAAAATGACAGAGGAAGAGCTATCAGAGGTTTATAGGCAGCCTTTCATTCATTTTCTTTATAGTAAAAATGTAGTGCAAATGTTGCGACTAAGTAATAAAAATAAAATTGTAACATGAGGTACATACTATACTTACTTAGAAGTTTGATTTTTTAAGAAGCTTTCATTCTCAAGAATCAATTTTTATCAGAATAAAATGTCTTTACTATTACAGATCAAAGACATTTTACTAAAGCAAGCCAATGTTGTTGAAAATCCATCATCTGACTTTCTGGTTAAAGTTATGAGAGAGAAAACACTTACACGCAATGGTAAGTAAGATTGATCCTGTAAAAAACATGCACATTAAAAATTTCAGCAGAGACATATCTGCTGCCTCAAAGCTGTGAAGACCACTGTTGTGCACACAGACAATATTGTGTCTACTGTTAATTTTAAAACTCAAATTTATTCAGTTAAAGCTCAGTTGGTTGGTTATCAGTAGCGCTCCTATCCTGTCACCTTTACTGAATAATTCTTACGGTCATGAGTCCCCATGTTTCTTACAATTTTTTCACTGACGTTGGCCCACTGAGTGACCTGGTCAGTCCTATCCCCATACCCTACCCACAATTTAATGTCTCGTTAGTTTATAATTTAATATTCCTCCCAACTTGCCATTTAAGCTGTACTAAACCATTTGAAATCTGAAACTTTGCTTTTGGGAACACTTCATTTTTAATATGCCTTTGTCTGTGTCCGCTTTTGCCAATATTTGCAATTGTCAATATGCAGACTTTTTGGGGCTATACATTGTCTATGTTGTCAGTTTTCCTGTTTGCATTTAAGTTTTAATTATTGCTTCTATTGAAATGTTTCAAGAAAGGAAATTGTTAATCTTGTATATGTCTTTCAATGACTGCGTCCACATGTTTAGTCCTGACATGGGAGTGGGGAGTTTTCATGTTAGCTATGTTCTAGGAACACATGAAAAAATAAGGTCAGCAAGGTGAACATTTTGAGGATGATAGAGGAGAATAAGTTTGTCTTTATTTTTTACCTGCACCATCTACAGAATAAGCAATGTACTGTCTGAAAACACTTCAATAAAAATAGAATTGATCATAAAGTTTGTAAATATCTATCAATCACTGCAATGCTGTCTTTTAATAACATCCTCAAATGCCGTCATAAAAGAAAACAAACTCATTCATCATTGTTGGGTTTAAATGCCTGAATTTCATATATACATGTTCTTATTGAATCTAGCTTCTGTCCCTTTATGCTGCTGTGCCCTCTTACATCCCCTGTTTATAAACTCCTATAGATGCACTTGTTATTTTGCTCTTCCCTTTCTTCAAATTAGGATATAATATCAAGTTGTAGCTAAAAAAAATTTTATTAAAAATTTAAAAAACGTTAGCTTGCTATTGGTTTATATTTTTTTAGATTTTCTCATCTCTCTTTTGATAAATTTCTGCCTACCAAACATTATTTTTTTCTACCCCTGGATAAAAATTTAAATAATCTGGAAAATTACTTTACTGTTTGTCTTTAAAAACCTTTCATGTTTAAACCATATTTATTTCAGTGAATATTCCTCAACAACCTGAGTGGCTCTTCAAAAGATCTTATCTTACTATGGACTTTATTCCCGGAGAAGATTCATTGCCCAATTCTGTCAGTTTTACTTCAGTTAAGAATTTAATTTATCTTTGAAAGTTAAATTGTTTTTGAATTATTTTATAAAGATATTTTGTTTTATTTATATATTTTGTATGTTAACATGAGCAAGGGTTATTTAAAATTTGCTTGAGGATTGTAAATTTTTACTAGCTGTCTTTTATAATCATTTCAAAAATTTATTTTTCAGAGTGTTGCCGCTTTGGGTAAGATGTCTGTTTTTGAACAGGAACAGGCTGTTATGGAAGATATTTTATTGTGCATGAGGGTAAGATATTTAAAATGTGCTCACCATATTCTATTGTTTGTTGATTTACTTACCCTGTACCCAACATGCTTAGCCTGCCTCACTTTCAGTTATCTGGTGTTTGTTTAGGGGTCTAAGGTCTTAACAATTTTTTGTGTGTATTTCAGAAGAATTGTATTGTTTTACATAGTAGAATTATTCTTGTCAAATGTTTTAAATATATTAAAATTTTAATTTCCAGGGACTTGAAAGTAGATACATAATCTCCAGGCCACTGTCTGAAAGCTATTCACCCAGAGAATTTCTCTTTGACCAAAGTTTGGGTAAATATTAATTTTTGTGCACTGTAGAATTTTCCTGTTAACTTTTAATGTTTTAAATATCAACACTGGAACCTTTCCTTGCAGTTCCTTTAAAATTGAAAAACAAATGGAATCCAGTTTTAACTTAACCAGTAATTAGTATAAATTTAAACCCATAGCTGTCAATTTTAGAGTTATGAATTTGAGTAGGACATATTTGTTAAATAGAGTAAACTAGGCTGTATACATGGTGTGATATATGATTGCCATAACTCCACCTATTTACAGTATTCTGCAGTGAGTTGAGTAGTGTAAATTAAAACAAACTCTGTAACAAAGTTGTCAATTCCAAATTAATCTTGAACTGTAAATAATTTATATATGCTCAATTCATGGGGGTGGCCGGATAAGGTTTTTTACTATTTGCCGGGTTTTGTCCTAATATTTGCGGAATCCGGATATCTCCACATTTAAGTGTGAGAACTAAGGGGGTGTCCTTTATTACTTTCTATTTAGTATTTAATACTATTTATTAAAATATTTATTATCCAACTTATGGAAAGTATGTGGTATCTACAATGACAGTTTGTGACAATGTCAATGTCAACGATGAACATTTTACAATGAATTGAATGAACAAACTTGAAAGAAGTTCAACGAACTGTGTAGTGTGTACTAAGCGAACAGTGTTGTACTGAGTGTGTAGTGTGGTGTACAAGAAGTCCTGATCAAGAGCCATAATGAAAACTTTTATTTTATTCAGACGATTTAAGTTTAATATGCTGTTAATTAACTTAGTTTTGTATCTTATGTAGTAAAGTAATATCTATACTTGTAACTTTTTAACTTAATATTTTTTTCTCGTATTGAAATTGTTTTACTATATTTTGCATGGATTTGAAAGATTTCATGATCAACGCTTGTTAATTTGTTTATTTTGTTATATATTAATAATTTAATATTATTGTTTTTTACTTATTATATATTTGTTTATAAACTTCGTAATTTTAATTTAATTTTATTTCAAATAATTCTTTACTACATTTGATATCCTGATATCTGCCATAGGTATTTGCCGAATCCGGATAGTGGCGGAAATCCCAATATCCGCCCCGGATATCCGGCCACCCCCTACTTATTATCCATATTCACTTTTTCCAAATCCAAAAAATAACAAATGAATGAAAAGCATAATATACACCAACCCATTTGGCTCCTTTTCTCATCGAAAATAACTTTTTTATATGGTTCTTTAATAATCACATCACTTGTTTTTGGAAAACAAATTCACTAAACATACAAGTGATACTTATGTTTTCATACTCTTATGACTTTTAAAGATTTTCTCACAATAAAGTGGGGTTTCTAATGTCAATATTTCAGGTTAAAGTAATTTTGAAATCCAATTTCAGATCCTTCAGTACAAGAGCTTGTAAAAAGAATTTTGCCTGTTTGTGCAAATTACTCTGCAGTAGTAATGTTTATAGAAGGTGAGTCATTTCCTTTCAAGACTGCCAGGTATTACCAGAGTAACTATAGTGACAAACAACATTTTAGATAGTTTTAAAGCATCTTTAAAAGTTATTAATTATGGATTTTGATTCAGAGAGAATGTAGCAGTGTCTTAAGTGAGTTAAACTCTTAGGTTTACTCTCCCTTTTCTGAATATAAATTTCCTTATATTCCAGAAAAATCTTCCTTTGAATATGGACTTGTCAATCATGCTCTAAGTCAAGCAATGGAAACACTGATTAAAGTATGTTAAGATAAGCTTTAGGAAAACTTACGTTATTCATATTAGTTATTAGTTGTGCATTATATCTAGCTGGGGTTCTATGTTGACAAATCATGCATTTTTGCGCTACAAACACCAAACCTGGCACAGATGTTCAGTTTTTTATGCTGAATAAAATGTGATACAGGGCCACAGCAAAATTGTGATCAGTTTCTATTTATAGTAACATTAAAAATGGCCGCTTAAAGAAACTCATGTAAGGTGACAGACTGATAATTTTTAAGCTACAAACACCAAACCTGGCACACATGTTCAGTTTATAATGCAAGTCAAAATGTGAGACAGAAAATGCACAAGTTTGTTAAGTTTCTATTTTTATTTACATAAAACATGGCCACAAAAGTAAATTTTGAGTATGATGATAAATTGACCTTACATTTTTTAATCTGGTTCAATTAGTTTAATTTGTGTTAGATGCTTGAACTGGATGTTGTACTGAAAAGTTGGCTCCACAGACAGCTGCATAAAGCAGTGCATTTTAATCCGGCCTTGTTGCAGTTACAACGCTTGGATCTGCATTCTTTTTTACAAGCACATTTCAACAGTTCACGACAAGTCATAGATGCTTGTGGCAAAACAGTCCAAAAATGCTGCCATTGTCTGTCCATTAACTGCCAACCCCACTCAATTGGATCAGGAAGCACTGGTTGTCGTTCATGTGCCTGTCTCCAAATATGGCCTCCTTAGTAAATTGCCCGTTTGCAGTGCTGAAACAAGGCCTCACTCGTTGGAGGAATGTTTTCAATTTGGCGGCCAGTCTTTGTAAACAGGTATTTCCTGGCACTGTTGACATCATGGCAGTTGCTACCTCTGTCATACAAAAGCGTCACAAAACGCTCCAGAACTGACATGTCATTAGCTGTTAGTTCAAATGGAGCACAACACAGTTTTTGAAATGTGGCTGTAACATGGTCGCATTTGCTCCAGACCTCCCAAGCTGTCTTCTTGCCGATACCATTAAAACAGCTGACGGTGTCACAACCGGTAAAACTGTGAAACAAAGGCAGACACTGGGCTCTGGCAACACCTAAAACTTTGCTTATGTCATGAGCTGCAATGTATCGGAAGTCTTTTCCTGTACCCATGGCAATCCATAATTCCAGGTGAGGGTGGCGAGTCATGGCAGCCACAGAAAGAACCACCACATCTGTGTCGACAGTGCGAATCAGAATCCTGCGGCAATGTTCAGCTGCATGGGCCAGGTGAAGCATCATCCGTGTGTCTGCTTCCTCGTGATTACATGGTGAAAGATTCGTGTGGTCAATGGGTTTATTGGAGATCACATCTGGACCTTGAGTGGTAACAATAAGCTTCTGTGATTGTACTGTAAGAAGATATCGTGCTAGGAATGCGAACAACTGGGTCTTGTTCGCATCCACCCGCAAGAAACTTCCCCACTGCGATGGTAATACGGTCTCTGGCGTCACACGCTTTCTCTTCTCTAGTCCTCGGCGCTCTCTTGTGAAAGCTTTTAAGCTGTCACTTCGATAACAGTCCCACACTACATCTAGACGATGGGAGACATTTTGCAGGGTCTGCATCACATAGGGGATAAACACCTGGTTTGCGTAGTCAGCAAATGTTCTTGCAGATCCTGGCCTCAACATATTGACAACAGCCGCCCCATCAAGGATGGTCATGTCAGTGACTGTTGGCACTGCTGATGAAGTTTGGAGAGGTTCCAAACACTCCAGCAACCCCGACTTGCTTGACACTCTCATTCGTCCTTCACAGGACAGTGATGGAGGAGCCGACTGATTTTCATATGAAAAAAAGTCTGTCAAGCCCCCATTTCTGGTTTGGCATGCTACATACAACCTCGAAAAGAGGTAACAGTCACTTTTCAGTGATGAAATCCTATACTGTGGTGCTGATCGCTTCTTTCTTTTTGCACCAGCGATCAATATGAAATTGTTTCGCTTGATTGGAGCAGAAACTGGCTTGGTCATGTTAACAAGTCTTTCTTGCGTAAATTCGTTGTATTGAGCTACACCAGTCTTGTGTATATTACTCAAGGTCTTGTGTACAGCAGCATCAACAATGTTGTTATCATGAAGAGTGACTAACTCTGCGCTTTTTTCAAGAAATGGGTTGCCAGTTTCCTGTATCACATCCAATAATCTACACACGTCAGCCTTGAATTTTTCTTGGAACCCTTTGTCTTGTTCATGATGCTGGTCTGATTCTTTGCTGTGTTTTATTTCAAAAGATAACTCTAGGTCTTGAAGAACTCTGGAGACCTCTGGCCCTCCAATCATCCAGCGTCTCAATGCCGAGGGGTTTTCAGTGAGTCCCACTGCTCCTCCCTCACCTTTGATGATGGCATTGTTTTGCTCATGTGCTTGGTCTAGTGCCATTTTTGAGAAGGGGCGAGATGTCTTTTGCAGAACGAATCGACCTTGCATCAAGTCTTCGTAGCACATTGAACTACCACCCTGCAGTTTCTTCATGTCATGAATGTGCACGGAGAGCCATCTCCCATAATTTTGTTGATCTAGTGCAAAAAACCAAGGCGTTAGCTCTTCTAGAGTTTGAAGATACAGTGTAAAGTTTCCATCTCGCAATGAGGCTACAAACACCAGCAAAATCATCTCTAACTGCAGGATCAGTGTCCAGTATTTGAATGTTGGACTTGTTGTGATCATAGACTCTTTCCAGTCCTCAAAGCACAGCACATTCTCTTCCAGTGCAGCACAAGACAATGAGTACTGTTTATAAGCATGTTTTAACAACATGAAGAGGGCGCATGCAGTCAACTGGTGAGCACGGCGAGTCCTTGTAACATGACTTCCAGTAAGGAAAGACTCAGCACATCCAGATGTGGCTACTTTGGCATTAACCAGGGCTTCTACCCACCCACTGTCCTTTAGAAGGGTTCCAACTGTCTTCAAAAAAGACATTTCAATATGCAGTCCTCCAAGCAACAATGTTATTTTGCTTTCTCCATAAGATTCCGGGCATTTCCACTGAATTTGCTTAGCAATGGCAAACAAGGGCTGATCAGCAGTGATAACAGGAATCTGTCCAGGGTTGAGAAATTTGACTGCTTGCATCACCAAGTCCATAGCATGCTTCATCATAGCTGGTGATTTGGAACTTTCATGGAACAATGGAAGAAGACTAGATATTCCTGGTGTGCGATCCTTTTGTTGACTTTTTGATGCATGGAAGGCCCCCCAGGAAACACATCTCCAGATGATCTCTGTTCCCTACGAGTAACTTTTTTAGCAGGTACACTTTCCTCACCTGGGTCGCAAGATGCAAGTTTTCTCTTCAGTTTTGTTGTATTATATTTTAAACGACAAGACATATGAAATGAAGCTTTCTTTTTCATGAATGTTTCCTCAACACCATCTCCATCATCCAGTCTAGTTAAAAAGCCAGGTGACAGTGCGCCACATTCACCAAACTTAGTCAGATTTTCAGCCAAAGTCACATATCAGGGTGTCCACCGAAGTCGGAAAGTCGGATTTTAGTCGGATAAAAATTTTGTGGTCGGATAAGTCGGATTTTAGTCGGATAAAAATTTTGTGGTCGGATAAGTCGGATTTTGGTCGGATAAACGATCCTCGGTCGGATAAACAAAATCTCGGTAGGATAAACGTTCCTCGGTCGGATAAAAGATAGAAATAAATGAATGACGAAGCTCACGTTGCACCTTGTTTTGGTTTGGAAATACCAATAGTTCGCAGCAGTATAAAAACTGTTGTTTACCTATGACAGAGTCCCCTGTCCATATCGATATCATATCGTATATATCTATAGTTTTATTTTTTTTTAAATGTGTGTTTTAAAACAAAAGTCGAAAACTAAACTTATACAAACAAATTACAGATATTAAACAAAATAATTCTCGTTAAAGATGGCATTGTAAACATAAAGTGCACTGTGATTGAAACAGATAGAAATTGTGAAATTGCTTACGCTTAGTGTGATATACTAGATCTAGATATTCATATTAGGATTTTGGTTAAAAATATATCATGATCTGAGTAAATAATAGATATCTATTTACTTTTGTTATATCTCCAAAAAATTTATGGGAGCAGTGTTAACTACGATTTTTGTGCTTATTGTTTAGCTGCTTTAGCAGCAGTCGCCATTTTGTCTGCTTGAAGTCAATAGATCTCTCTAATCTAGTATTTTGTGAAAATTAAAAACGAAAAAAACCTTAGGCTTAGCCTAGCCACGTCTAAAATCTAGATCTAGTTCAGTTAATTTCTTTTAAAATATTTAAACAGTCACGGTATGCCAAAGTCACAACTATTAAAGCAACTATTTAAATAGGTTTAGATCTAGATTCTGTTTCAAATCAAAGCTTATTTTTTATGATTAAATTGATTAAAAATCAGTCCTGTTCAGTGTTGAAAATTATGTGCTAAACATATAGAAATCTAGATTCTAGTCTAGTTAAATGGTTACAATTTAAAGTGTGTTAACTAACAGTTTTTAGGGTAGGCTGCAGTAGGCAAATTCTTGACTAAAGTCTTAAGACTAGTTTACTTTTTGTCAGTTTAAATTTGTTCCTTACTTCACTATCCAGATATTGACAATTTGTATACTATTACAAAAAACACTATCAATCCCATCAACATGGGGAAATGTTATTTTAATTCAGACTGGTTAAAAGACACTTCTTACTCTGAGTGGCTTGAACAACTAAGTGAAAATCGTGAAAAGTTCAAGTGCAAGTACTGTGGTCAAGCTTACCTTATAGGATCGTCAGGCATAAAAGCCTTGAACACCCATATGTCTTCACAAAAGCACATGCGGGCCAGTGCAAGTCATCGTGGTAGCAGTTCAATGCTTAGTTTTGCAACAAAATCAACACCTCCATCATCTCTGAATCAGACTGCCACTTCAACTACATCTAATCCAACTTCAACTACAACTAAACAGCCAACTCTTAAAGTTGCAGATACTCTAAAAGCAGAGGTTAGGTGGACAATGCACCTAGTTTCTAGCCACTCCAGTGCTCGAAGCTCAGACGACATAGGCAGCATTTTTCAACAGATGTTTCCTGACTCGGATATAGCCAAACAGTTTACCTGTGGACGTACCAAAGTAGGTTACTTAGCTACGTTTGGCATAGCCCCTGCTATCAGAGATGCCATTCTAGACAGTTTGAGAGACAGTGTTACTTATGTGATAATGTTTGATGAGAGCCATAACGCTGACCTTGGTAAAAAGCAGCTCGATGTTCACGTGAGATTTATTGATTCTGAAGGTATGGTGAGATCAAAGTATATAGACTCCTATTTCCTTGGACATGCTTCTGCAAATGATATCATGATTCACTTGAGGTCTTTCATTGAGAAAGCAGGAAGTCAAAAGATTTTGCAGCTATCTATGGATGGACCAAATGTTAACTGGAAAGTGTTTAAAACATTGTGCAAAGAAATGGAGGATGATAATGGAATGAGTTTGATTAATATTGGCTCTTGTGGCCTGCACACGGTGCACAACAGCTTTAAAAAGGGTGTTGAGGATTCAGGTTGGGGTGTGGAAGATGTTTTAAAGTCTCTTTATTACCTCTTTAAGGAATCACCAGCCAGGAGGGAGGACTTTTTTAAAGTAACAGAGGCCTCCAAACTTCCTCTCAAGTTCTGTGGACATCGTTGGTTGGAGAATGTTCCAGCTGCTGAACGAGCACTGCAAATCTGGCCAGCCATTTTACGCTACCTGTCTGCAGTAAAAAAGGGAACAGTCAACAAGCCTGGGTGTAAGAGTTTTTTAACACTGGTAGACAAGGAAGGGGACTATCTGTTCAAAGCTAAGCTTCACACCTTCATATTTGTAGCCAAGATTGCAAAACCCTTTCTTGAGAAGTTTCAGGCCGATGCTCCACTGTCACCCTTTCTTGGTGCAGACCTCTTCGCCATGACCAAAAGACTCTACAGCCTTATCTTAACTCCTGAATATGTGATGACAGTGACTAAAGCTTCACACCTTAAAATACCCAAAGACCTGCCATCCAATGCTTTCAAACGGGAGGCAGACTTCAGCTTAGGTCACCAGGCAGAAGTCATTCTGAAAGAACTGAAAGAAGCAGGGAAGGTTTCAGAGCTTAAGTTGAAAGATTTCAGACAAAACTTCCTCAAATTTATAAAGGGCATGGTTAACAAGATTCTTAGCAAGTCACCCCTTAAGTATGACATTGTCAGTTTCATACAGTGTTTGGACCCAACTGTTATCACACTTGAACCCATCAAAGCCAAGAAACTGTTCAAGAAAGTGACAGAGCATCTCAGCCTTACGAAATGGATCCAGGGTGATGAGGTGGATCAGGTGTTATATGACTTTGAGACCCTGGTAGATAGGCTGTCTCAATCAACAGTGAGGTACAATGGTGAGCGCCTAGATGAGTTCTTCATTGAACATGGTCAGTTGGATAGTTCACCTGCATTGAAAAAGGTAATCCAGATGGTCCTGCTGCTAAGCCATGGCAATGCTGATGTTGAGAGGGGTTTCTCAACCAACAAAGAAGCAACTGTAGAGAACCTGTTGGAAGAAAGTTTAGTAGCTAAGAGACTGATATGTCAGTATGTCAAGGACAACGGGCCTTTGGCTGAGATTCCTATCAACAAAAAAATGTTAGACTACTCTAGTAAGGCCCACAAAACCTACATTGATGCTATAGATAAGAAGAAGAAAGATAAAGAAGAAAGTGAGCAGACTGGGAAAAGGAAGAGAAAGGCAGAAGAAATCACAGACATGAAAGCAAAGAAGAGGAAGATAGAGCTTGATATTGATCTTTTAATCAAATCTGCTGATGAAATTATAGAAAAGGCAGTGAAGGAAACAGGAAAAGATGTACATGCTTCAATTGTAAAAAGCTTAGCTTTTAAGAGTGATGCCACAAAGAAGAAAGAGGAGGTAAAGGCTCTAGCTGCTCTCATCAATGAGAGGGAGGCTGAGCTGAAGCTTTAAAAGGCAGCTGTCTATTGTAAATTGTTTATAAACTGTATATATAGTGTAAATAATTTGAAATTATTTGTTTTATAAATCAACTTTACCAATGAACAATTTAAGTACAATGATAAGTTCTTTAAGGATGAATAATTTGACTATACGGATATCAAGTACGTAGTACAGATGTGATCCTCTAGTCTAAATGAATACATTGCTGAAGTAGAATGAAGGTATGTAGTTGTGTTCTTGTCAGTTTTTAGGTTATTTTTTACAAAATATGTTAACAAAAAAACATACAATACTGCAAGTTAAATTTTTACTTGTCGAATATATACTTTTACTTGTCCGAATAATAACTTTTACTTGTCGGTTGGATGGTAGGATTTTTTGGTGGCTGGTAGGATTTTTTTGGACCAGATTTTGGTGGACACCCTGCATATGTAGATCCTTGATTTGTTTGTTTGGCATTAGCGGGACACTGTAATTTTTCTTTGGTATTTTTCTGACAAAGCGCACACATATCCCAGTTAGTGGGTTGAAAACTAGCAGCATCTTGGTTTTCATGGCTTACATTATGATTATCCATGGCTGAATAAAAAGTGGCTGAACAATCTAAAAGAAAGAGAAAAATAAATGTTTAAACAATTTCAAAAATCTCATAGACAGCAATCCAAAATTTATACTGCAGTTTAGATGCTATGACGAATGATAATGAAATAGGAAAATTTAATGCATGCATAAACCTGACCTTATATAAAGTTAACAAAGATGGAGCACCTAAAAGGCCTAACAGCCTGTACATCAACAAGCTCCAATTACTACTACTGCTACTATTACTACTACTACTACTACTAATACTAATACTACTACTATTAAAGTATTATGATTATCACTAACAGTTTGTTCGTTTTTTTTTAATGTGATTACTGATCCAATATAAATTATCCGCATCCTATATTATATTATCATTATCTAACAAAAATGAATGAAAGAACTTTTGCAGCAAAATAAAAGCTAGTACTTACCCAAATCAATGAATCTGTGCCTTTTCGGAGTTTCCTAAGACACTTTCACTTTCTGTTTGTGTTCGGCCATCTTGCGATTCAGTTTGTGCTGCCGCACAGGACTCTCGCACTGAAGGCTTAATTTTAATTCTAAAAGTATGTGTACTCGGTAACCAATAAAATAATAAAATAGGACAAATCTTTTAGTTAATTTTGGTTAAAAAAGGAATTTTTTTCTGTGTTTACTGTTTTAGAAAACGTGTCGCAATATTTGAGTTGGAAATAAATAAATAAATAAATTACTACGCGTCTGCAAATAGTCCCTACGCTTTATGATAACATACGTTTAAAAAGGCAAAGATTTGTCTTGGCTCTGTTTCTAAATTTAAAATATTATTATTTGTGAACACATTTTAACTCATGTCATGTTTGTAGCATGATGATGCACGATCTATGCTTATCAATGCAACATAGAACCCTAGCTAATCAGCTTTAAGAGATTCATTCGATTCGTGAACAATTTCATCTTTATATTATTTTAAGCTTATGCTTTTTTTTTGGTCCTTTTTTTTTAAAATACAGGATTACTTAGTAATGGTGGCTCAGCTCGAACAACAATTGTTATTGGTAATATTTTTTTTCTTTTTCACTACTTTACATTTATCATATAATACAATTTTTAAAACTTCTTGCTTGCTAATTTAATATTGCATATGAAGATAATTTTATTGACTATATTCTAAGAAAATGTGTAGATAAAATGAAGAGGCATAGTTTTTTCCTTAAACTTAAAAAAAAACAAACTTTTATCAGCCTGGAACAAAAACTGACCAACTTATATTACATTACAGGGACAACTCACCCTTCAGAAAATGTGCTATTACCTGCAGCCTACCATAAGAGTTTTGGAAATCCTTGCATCAGTTGCAAACTCTATAAATAGGGTAAGTAGTAAATCTTACATATTTATATATGTTTATATTTAGAGGTTTGCAGTGCAATATCTATTTTTTGTATTTTATAAAATGTGCAGTACTCAATTTTCTTTCCTTTATAATTTTTAAAAATATCTAGCCAAAACCAATCACTAAAATAAGACTTTAAATTGGACAAATTATCCCAAATTTTAGTAGACTACAGTGAAATAAAATGCTCAAATTACATATTTTTTGCAGGGTAAATGTATTGGTGGAGCGGTTTTAAGCCTGCTTCATGAAAAAACAGCTTCACTGATAGGGTAAGGAAATCTTTGAGTTAGTTATTTAGTCATAGCACTGTTTTAGATAATAAATCTGCAAATACCTTTCCAATGTGTATGTTGATTTTTAACTTTATATCTACTCACTTATGAGGAACTATTTCAAAAGTTTATTTGTCTTAAAGGGACAGCAAGAGTTCTGAACTGTGTCTTTATCTAACACAAACGGTGAGTGTTTCCGAGTAGAATTTATTTTATGGAATATTGATTAAATAAATATGAGAATATGACTGGTATTTGAATTGTTAAGTCTGCTGTAATTTGCTTTTATGTATACTGTAATTTGTTTATTAATGTTTTCAGGCTTGTGTGCCTTACATGGAAATCTTAGAGAAGTGGATTTATAGAGGAATTATCATGGATCCTTATTCAGAGGTAATATAGAGAACCTGTTACTATCATAAATTTACGAACAAAATCATTCAAATCTGTCATTGCTTCCGTAAGGTAGGATCCAATCCAATCTAACATTAAAAAACTACTGAAGTAAAGATTATGTGTACTGTGCAAAAAAGCTGATTTAGAATTATTTATGCAAGACTCTTAGCATAGATCTATAATTAGAACAAAGAACATGATATTTTTTTGTCTACTCAACCTTATATAGCATTTAACCCTTTGAACTTGATATCTTGCTTTGTTGTTGTTGTTGTGTGTCTTTAAAGTTCATGCGCTGTCCAATGGATAAAATGGTCTCACAAAGTTATCTTAGATCAACAGTCACGCTAAAAAATGTGTGCCAGATAATAACATCATGACATATGCTTGGTAATATTAGAGATAGCAGCCCCCATGAAAATTTTTTAATTGGTTTTTGTGATGAAATTTCAACCATCATGCTAAACTGCGTACAGTTCGGCAAGCAATAGATTATTTAGAAGTAGGATCAGAAACTTCTTACCCTCTACATGTTTCTTTGGGTGGTAAGGGTCAAAGGTACTTGGTTTCCAAGTAAATTTAATAAATAAACTCTCCTGTAAATATATTTATGCCTAAGAATCCTGAACTTACTAAAATATTGAAATATTGTTTAACTGACTGGCAATACTATTCCTTTTTCTATTTTTCTGGAGTGTTAATGTATTGAATTGTGGGAACAGTTTCTGGACACTAAATTATTGGAAAAAAATAATTAAAATATGTGGTCCAATGAAGAAACTGAGCAATTAAAATTGAAAAAAAAGCAGATATTATGTGTATTAACATTGCCAGACTAAAGAAATTAATGGTTTCTGAGACTTACTATGTAAAAAAAAATTTTTATGAGCAGGTCTAGTTTGTCTGAGTCACTCAAAACTTAAATTCCTTTTTGAAATTTGGAATCAAACACATACAAAATAAATAAAATGCATCTTACATGTTAATTACGTTTTTTGGTCTTTAAGTGTGAAAGTGTTCAAAGGGTTCATACCATTTTTTTTTCCTATACTTTGTTACGAAGTCATTCTGCTAATTGACAAATTATTTATTTATTCCAATTTATTATTTTTAAAAATATAATTAAAATGCACCCTTCATGAAGTATGAATATTTAGACCATGAAAACAGTTGGTTAAAAACTGAAAAAAATGGTGAACTTCTAAAATTCATGTTTTTTTCCAATATTTAATCAACTGTTTAATTTTATTAATTTTATATAAGAAGGCTGAAATACATACCAAAATGTAATAAGGGTTTTTTTCAGTTCCTTGTAGAGGAGAATATAACCATCAATAAAGAAAAACTTCAAGAGGACTACAATGATGCATATCCTTTTATAGAGTGCAAAAACGAAAAATCTCATGAGCCAAATCACATAATACAAACAGCTTCACACATTCTTAAAAACAATTGAACATCCCTTTCTTTCAAATCAGATGTAAGAAACAAAGACAATTGCCAATTTCTTGTAAGTCTTCAAATGTAAAATAACATTTTAAAGATCTAACTTACATTTATTTTAAAATGAAATAAAAGGTTTAAAAAAATAATGAAGCAATACATTGCAATTGGCAAATCATTATAATTGCCCTTAACCTCATTCACTTATTGGGAAAAACACTACTCTGTGTTCCAAGAAAGAATTCCAGTATTTCTAGAGCAAGTAGCAGACAAAATACTAAATACTGGAAAATACCTAAACGTTGTCAGACAATGTGGTAGGTAAATAAATTCTTATTAGTTTAAATGTTTGGCAGCATAGAACTAAATTTGAATTTGCATAGATTGTTCCAAGTTCCCATTTACATTTGAATACTGTTTTAAGTGTGAACATTTTTAATATGTGATAAAATAATTTAAAATTTTAATTGCACCCATTGTGTCTTAATTATTGAACAACTTAAAACATTTAAATTTGAAGGTATAAAATGTATCACAAGTTTCAAAAATCTTTTATTGTTTCTTTATATTTTCTTTTTATTCACTATATAGATATTTTTTAAAGAGTAAAATTGAATGCATTTATAAATATATTATGTGTTACTATTTTTATGTGAAGCGCTGTGAGCCTATCGACTTGCTGGGGTACTGCGCTATATACAAATTATAAAATTATTATAAAATGAAGTGTGATGATTCATTAGACATAATTATAAAAAGAAATGTCTCTGTAATGAACTTCTTTGGTTTTTCTGTAAAGGTCGCGATGTGAAGTGCCCATTTGCAGAAGAGCTTGTGTATACAGTTAAAGAGAGAAGATACTATGACCAGATAGAGCGTGCTTACAGTTATGCAAGTCAGTTGTTGCTCACTTTACTCATGGAGGAGAAAGAACTCTTAGCAAGGCTTAAGTAAGTTTTTGTGTGTTTAGTCTGACAAAGTTATGTGAATTCCTCCTGAAAATTACTTTTGTAGAAAAAAATGTATGCATTTTATTTTATTGTAAATGTGTACTAAAAAATTGGAATCACTGTCTTCTTGTTGGTAGAAACTGATATTGTGCTTGTCCAAAAATAAGTTAACCAGTTCAATTTTTTTTAAAATGAATGATTATTATGAGTAATTTTAAGGGGTTTTCTTTATTTGCAAACTGAGCTCATGATTTTTTATTTTAAAAAAACAGGTCTATAAAACATTACTTCCTGCTGGATAAAGGTGACTTTATAGTACAGTTTATGGACATGACAGAGGTAGAAATGAAACAACATATTGATGACATCCTGCCGTCTCGACTGGAGTCTCTGCTGGAGCTGGCTCTGAGAACTAGCACAGCAAACGTGGATCCATTTAAGGATGACCTAAGGTTTGTCCCGCTTACTTTACGATATAAAGAGACATTAAATCAATATTCATGACTGCAATAAATCAGACCTTGGCCTTAAATTTAACATGAAATTTAATTTTTATTACTTAAAAAATTCAGCAATGTTTTGGACATGTGTTGTATCCTAATAATTTCTATTTTCTTGAAAAATATTTACTCTTGTTTACAGGGTTGATTTGCTGCCATTTGACCTGACTTCACAGCTTCTACAGATTTTAGCCATTGACTCTAAAAAAGAAAAAGGTTACTTATGTTAGAAATTTCATAAGAAAAATGATATCTTACTTTTTAAATACTATTTTACTTTTCATGGTATATAGTATATATATATTTTTTTTTAAAATAATGAAATGTTTGTACATGGCTGATTTTGAATGTTTAAATTTTTATAATGAAAACTAAACATTCTAGCTAATGTAAACATTGTTTGTACAAAATTATTACTTATCAGTAAATTTAAAATGGCTATGTGCCCAAAATTTAATTTGAAAATCGCTGTGTAAGGTGTGATAGATGAAAATGGTGATAACTTCGAATTAACCCAGTGTAGGCTGCTGAACGTTGAACCATTGATGTGGGTGTCGCACAATGTTTTTAAATTATTTTGTAACTGATAAAAAAAACTTGTATATTAATTGTTTTTTTAACTAATACATTGACATAACTTTTTGCACAGAATACAGAATTGATCCAACTGACATTCGACTATCTGGACTGGAATCATTCTCTTTTGACTATGTTGTTAAGTGGCCGACATCATTGGTTTTAAGCCGAAAAGTAAGTCTTGAGAAATGTGTTGTCTTTATTTCAATGACATACTAATCACAATAATCAGACTAATGTGTTAGATTTAAGTTACCATCGATTTATGGACTGAGAGAAAGTTAACTTAAATAATAATTTTTTTGTTTTATCAGGCCCTGACTCGTTACCAAATACTCTTCAGACATCTGTTCTATTGCAAGCATGTGGAAAGACAATTGTGCAAGTAATAATTTTTTTTAGCCTCCTGGGTGATTTTGAAGTTCAATTTATTGAATGCAACAAGAAAATTATTAATTTAGCCTAGCCATCCTTTTCACTCACTTTAAACATTTTAAAATATTTGCAAGGCATTTATGCTTGTACAGAGAATTTAAAAATCAAAATTCAACTCTTATTCATTTAAATTTCTCCAGTGTATGGATAGGTAACAAGCAAACTAAAATGTACGCCTTAAGTAGCTCTCGATGGTATTCAGCTGCCTTTGCCCTTAGACAGCGCATGCTGAATTTTGTACAGAACTTTGAATACTACATGATGTTTGAGGTCATTGAGCCCAACTGGCATACTTTTCAGCAGAACATGGCAAGGGTAAAAACAATTTTTAAAAAATTTTACGTTACATATATATTGTAAAAGTATTTATTTAAAAACTTTTTATGATAAATAAGTTTGCTTAAAAAAAAATTCCTGTTAAGCTTTTGGTACTGTATAAAAAATTCTCTTTTACAGGTGTCAAATGTTGATGACGTCTTGGCATTTCATTGTGACTTTCTAGACTCCTGTCTCAAAGATTGTATGTTAACATCTACAGAATTGCTGAGAATTGTTCACAAGCTCCTGGTTGTGTGCGTTACATTCTCTAATTATGTACAGGTAACTGTCATATTTCCTTACCCAGTTCTAAATAATATGAGTATTCTATTAAAAATTTTAACGTTCAAAGTTTAATTCAGTTTTAAAATGTATTTATTTGTCTAGCGCAGAAAATATAATAACATTGGTGCCCTTTTTTTCTGTGTTTAGAGAGTGAACCAAACGACTACGGTAGAAAACGAGATAGAAAGACTACGAGACAGTACATTGCAATCTACAATGAGCAATCGTGAGCGTAGAGAGGACATACAGAAAAAAAAGACAGCTACAAAGGTACACCAAGTCTGTTGTCTAATGTGAACAATTTTTCAAAATATTCTTATTCTATTGCTACTCAAATATCTGTATTTGAAATGCTGACCTGCGAACCCTTGCTTTTGTCGCTATTATACCTCCCCACATCCCCTTCTCATTCCAATCATTCGTCAAAGCCCCTTAAAATTCCTATTTTCTGAACATTGTGATTTTTCAACCAACTTAATAATCCTAAAGTGACAAAGAAAAGAAGGTGGTTAATTAAGATCACGCCACTTTTTATTTTTTTATTTTTACACTTCCGTTATCAAAGTGATCCATGATTTCCAAATCATTCTGCATTCATAATTTGATCCAATTTTACTATGCAAAAAATTAATAATTCAGTTGTGTTATGACTTTTTTTGGTTAATGCTTTTCTTAATAAAATAATTAATTTGTAAAGAGATCTGCTGAAAAGGCTTTTCTAGTGACTGAGGTTGAGAATAATAGTTCTAGTAATAGTGCTAAAATACAACTTCATATTCAATGTCTTTTAAAGGAGTATTAGGAAAAATACTAAATTATTTGGCCATCACCTAGTGGCGAATCATTTGCTTTCTGCAATATGTGCCAGACCCACTTCTCTATTGAAAAGTTGCGCGTACAATGGTATTAATAATAAAATATTTTTTAAATCTTTTTTTTTAAAAGGACACACTTTTATTTACATATAGAAAGTGCACTAAAAAGAAGAAAATAAAAATTTTCTATGAGAACAGGGGAAATCCGTGAACCTATCCACTGCACATGAAAGCGTGGGGCGCCCATCACAACTCATTTCTCTTTGCAACTATTGTTTTGTATATAGATAAATATTTCTAATTAATATGATAGTAGCATGTATTTTATGATCAAAGTTGTGACACTTTTAATGTTTATTAATATTCATACAAATTTGTATTTATGTTTCGCAGCCTTGTACATGATAGTGAGTTGTGATGAGCGCCCCACGCTTTTATGTGCAGTGGATAGGTTCACAGATTTCACCTGTTATAGAAAATTTTTATTGTCTTCTTTTTAGTGCAGAGCCATAATATAGACATAAACTAAAAATGCATTAATTTAATTACGGTACATTCGATTGATCTGCAATTTTGATACAATGCATTGTCATCCATGATCTATTCTGAGGTAAAATTTTGAGATCTCTAGGACCATCAGAAGTGGTTTAATTTTACGTTACAAGATTTGACGGATGGATGGACGGATACAACATACAAACAGTATGACTTAAATAAAAGCGTGTAAAAAAATATTGTAATAATAAAAAACATATTACTTCAGCTAAAAGCAGTGAATCTACAACCTCCATCATGTCTTATGATATTTTCCTGACCGTGTGTTATTTTTATGATGACATTTACTCGTCATTTTGTTTAGGTCATGTCAGAATATGTTGGACAAGTCCTGGTTGATGAGAACTTTGAGCAAACAATTGCAACATTTGACAATAACTTTTCACGACACCTCCTTGAACTTTTGGACAAGATTATGGATGAAAATAAGACAACATATGAGCACAAGCTTTTCAATATTATTTACAGGTTAGATTTCAAGACAAAGTTAATAGATATTCCAGAAACCTTTTACTTGTAGTAACTTGTAGAAAAGTTAAAGAATAATTATAGTTTACTTCTCACTCTTACGGCTTTCATTATTTGAAAAACACTTAATCTTTAATAAAAATGTGATGCAAATTAAAATGTTATTTAGATTGATTTTTTTTTCAGATTAGATTTTAATGGATTCTACACTGAGAAGTTGGAAGCAGTATCTGCAGAAAGAGCATTGAAAGATCATTCCTTTGTATCAGATTCCAGCAGTCATACAAATAGTAAACATTCTTTTATATAGCCTTTTTTTTGTTATTAAATATCTATAGGAAATTTATAAAAAAAATTGAGAAAAAAATAAATAAATTAGTAGATGGATAAGATGTAAACAGGGTATGAGTGAGCCTGACAGGACGTAACAAAACAGTGACTGTTTCGGCAAAGAGCCTTCTTGAATGAACTAGTTCACAAATAAAACTAATATAAAGAAATAAAAACTTAGCTGCGGTGAAATCCACAGCCAAAGAGAGCTCTCGTTTTGTTAAAAAAAATTAATAAAGGAAAAGAGATTATCAGAAAAAATGTTATTTTTTAAAAAAAAATTTACAGTTACTTTTTTAAATTATTCTGCTTTGTTTTGTATATACATATAAGAATGATCTGACTCAATGAAACAAAATAAACTCATCAGGTTCCAGTGGCTCAATGCCTACTTCGTTCACAACACAGCGTCCAGACAGTGCCAGGTATGTTCCAGGACAATACAAGGGAAGGAAAGGCTCAGCTACAGGCTTGGACAAGTAATCTCCCCACCTTTCATCAATGAGAAATCTCAATAAAGCAATCAACCTTTCCATTGACTCGATGCTCCACTCCACTCATTGAGTAATGATTTTTTTATAACTGTTTCCCCCCTGTCTAAATTCCAACATTAAAACAAAACTGACATCATTCAACTACTTTCAGGGACTAAGTCAATTATATTGATTCTATATCCTCCACTGATCTTAAAGTAGGGGATTACATTTGTATTAAATTAACACCGAACACAAATATTTGTCCATTATTAAAATCAAGAATGTATCTCATTTATACAACTTTGTTTCTGTGAGGAATTAGTTAAATAAATTGCACTGGTTAATTTGTCTTATCTAATGAGTGTACTGCTGTAGATTATCCTGTGGTTTGTGTTTGATGCTTTAAATGTGCGCAACCATACAAATATTGTCAATAGCAATCTGTGATATGGACATTTGGTTTAACAAATTCATAAAAGGATTGTTTTCAAAGGAACTGTAAATTTAATTTTCAATGTTGATGATTCATACATTTTTTTTGTATGACCAATTTTATAACATAGTTGCCTTAAATTAATACTGCTGACATGCACTTCATGCCTATAGTTCTTAAACTATTGATTGCATTCATTATCTGACTTTTTAATACTGCATGTATATCAATCTCAATAAAGATTATATTTAAGTGCTAGTTCTTATATTTGTTTGTAATGTTTAGTTAAGACAATTTACTGTAATTTTTTTTTACTGTTGCATTAGTCTCATTTTGGTAGATATTGTTTTTTTCAAAAAGATATTTTCATTATAATAAGACCTACCCCTAAATATAAGCAAAACAGAAAACACTTAAGCTTTAAAAAATATATTTATATGTCTCAACAAATATCAAAAACATAAAACACAATTTTGTTAAAGCATAATTTAAAATATACTCAAACAATTTAATTTTTTTTAAATAGAAAATAGTAATTATTGGTACTTGTTTTAATACTGGAACATTAGTTTTGTGCTGTGAAATAGCTAATCACCATATAAAAATTTAGATTTCTTTCAATTATTTTTTATTTCACTAAAATAAGTATTTAAAAATATTTGCTCTTATAATATATATCCTTAACACAGTAAAGAAACTGTCAAGCATTTAAATATCCTTTTCTTTATTTAATCTATCTACAAATTCATTTTACAATTTAAGTTAAATATAAATAAGATTTTTGCATTTCACAATAATAATTCAAACATATTTATAAAGACATACAAAAAATACTGCTGTAGTAAAATCATAGTTATTTAAATTAGCCATCTTTCAATATTTTTAATCAAGTGTTAGCATAAATGTTTTGTCAGTACATAATTTATCTGAGCAATGCCTATTTTGATAAAAATCATTGTTTACCGTTTACCCATTTCATTTACAAAAAAAAATTATGAACTCTGCAAAGCACAATATTGGTGTTGCTCTTCAGCTAACCAAATATAAAAAAAAAGAAATTTAACCATGCATTTTATTTTTTAAAAATTACATGATATTCCTTACATTTATTAACAATAAGTACATGCAATATGGTCAAAACAAACACTAAAAATAACTTTTTTGGACGTTAAACAAATCAATTTAAATTAAATGAACTCTTCGAATATCACAGATTAAACTGAAGTAGTTACACTAATGTAATTGGAATAGTATTTTATTGCAACCCATTTGGTATCATTCCTGGGCTTTGTTAATAAGGCCTAACAGTTGCAGCCAGACCTCTAAGGGCCCACCTTGAGGCAGGTATCCCTTCTCTCCTCACATCAAGCTCCAAGATGGTCTCCTGCCGTGCTAGACGCGAGTGGTACACTGGACATTGATACGTCTCTGAGCTCTTTGTGCTGTCCAGCATGCAGGGCTTCTCGTTCACTGGCCAGCAGGTCACGTGAACCACAGGAAGTGAAGCACAGCCAGATCGTGGGGGGAGGTCCTGAAGTTCACCTGTAGTTTTTTCCCATGCACATCCCCACAAGTGGATTCCCCACACAAACATGCCTTCTTGGGGTGGGTCTCGAAGCTGAAGGGGCACACACAAAATTAGGCATCGGATTAGGTCTTAACTAATGGTTTTCATTCATCGGCATGGAAACTATTTGACTTAATTCACCTAATTTTTACATTAAACAATTCGTGATAATTTTAACTAATTAAAATTTAAGTTTAAAAATAATTTAAAGTTATAGATGAATTAATAAAATATAAACTTAGCTTTGAAATCAGATACTTATTTTTATATCAAGTTACACATATGTAACAATTTTGTAAAAGCTTTTGTAGGAGGAATATTCATTTTTGTTTACAATGGCTATTAGTTTTAGAAAATGATGAGTTAAACAGAGCAAATAATCACTTATTTAAACCAGTTAAATATTTACATGATCTTTATCTCTTGATGTAACTTCTGTCTGGAAAGTGAAGAGTTCAAAATTGCCGAGTTTATCATTGCTGTAGTTGTGAACACTTTCTTGTTTGATTATGGACAGCAATCCTCTTGGATTGAAGAAAGCACCGAGCCAGTAAGCTGGCATCTTTTCACGACCCTAGAAGGGAGGACGCCAAGTAATATTAAGTTAATTTAGCATTCTGGTGACTGAATGAAGCAAACAAATTCTTTAAACATGATGCAAATTTTAATTTAGACAAGGAGATTTGTATTTAATGAAAGCTTACGACACAAAAACTTTCTTCTGTGTAAGTAGACAAATATGCTTTACGTCTAATAGAATAGACAAAATACACAAATCTTTTGATACTGATAGCTTTCATCAGCTAAAAAAAGTCAGTGAATACAACTGAGAAAAAAAACGTAAAGGCCAAACAAACGCTCCACACAAAACATTGAAAACTTTAATATATTGACAGACCAAAGCTATGATAAGTGCCTCAGGAATATTTTAAGACAAAATCTTGTGAACATGAACTTACCAAGGACAATATCTTCTCAAAGTGGTGACATCTGCTCTGTAGCTCCACAAGCCACTGTCCCAAGCCATACGTCAAGGGTGGAGCTGAATAACCTGACATTTGGCACCAAGCTTCGGGTATGCGTAAATGATAAATGTCATCTGCCACTTCAAGAAGGTGCTGGGATGCTTGATCCCCAAGAACATCACTTTCTGTGGCATTTTTAATGTTCTGAAATAGAGCAATGTGTCATTTTTTAGAGTTTTTGTTGTTGTTTAATCTTGTAATAGTAAGTTTACAGAGTTGGAATTAAAATTTATTTAAACTCAATAAATAATAGTATTGAATAAACATGATCAATCAAAATAATTTTTTATCCCACCAAACAACTGCATATAAGAATCCTAATAGTATCTACAGCCAGAGTTGAAATTTGAAAAGAAATATACATGCTGTTTAGTGCACTTTCAGGGAATCGCTATTTATGTTAGTAAATTGAGTTATGCATTAATCAATATCTTTAGTAATTTTATTTGGGATTAATTATTTGATTTATTTTCAAGCAAGATAGGAAGATTTTCATTTTAATTGTTTCATATGATTACCTGCAAACTTGATCTGATTTCATTGAGCAATGTGTACATAATCTCCAGCTCTTTAATGATGAAGTTGTTGAAAGTTGTGAAACCACCTACTTTCTTTACTTTCTCAATGATGTATTCCTGAAAAGTATTGAGTTACCAACATGCTTTATTTCTCCTGTCTGGTTGGAATCCTTGGTTAAAAAATCTTTGATAACATCCTCGATATAAAACATTATTATAGTTAATATTTGTTTTGCAAACCCTTTCTGTATATTACTTTAACAAATGTTTCTAGATATATTGGATATAAATTTAACAAAATCATTCATTAATACCTTGTTGTAAGACTTTGGCACTTTTTGCAGCATGGTATGACAAATCTCCCATAATTCCAAATCTTTACGGATCTTGTAAGTGGCGTAACTTGCAGTGCTAAAGACTCCCTGATCCACCACCAGTGGGTTGTTGCTCTGACTGCTGATGCTGGCTACGGCTGGTCCTTTGGGAGTGGAGAGATTTAATCAAATTTATAAGAAAACAATGTCATTTTATGTCACTGAATCGTTTGAGGTTGGATAAAATGAAATGGTAACATAAAATGACAGTCCTTGCACAGAGACGACCCTAAGGCAATGGTGCGAAATGAGTAAAATGGTATTCTGATGTATGCTCATCTCTGTGCATTATAGGCAATTGAAAAACTTATGGAAAGCCTGAGAAAAAAAAAGTTGTTCTTTCTATTGATAAAAAAGACTGAGATTCTGTATCTACCAGATCCTTCCCTTACCCCTCTCCTTAAAACCTTACGTCAAACCCGACAACATCGACATGATGAAAGGCTTTGAGTGGCACCTCTTGCCTTCTCTTAAATGGGAAGCTCACTGGCCTAAAATAACAATTAACATTAAAATTGCTGTGAACTATAAATTGCACGTTTGGCAAAAAGTGTGGGATGCGCTACAGCAGGGATGTCCAAAGTCCGGCCCGCGGGCCAAAACCGGCCCGCGAAGCCATTTTAACTGGCCCGCGGCCTCATCTGAAATAATTAACTAACTGACGTATTATTTTTGTAAAGATAGTATATTTATTAGAAAAGTAGAAATTGTTTACTGTTTCGAGTATGTCAAATGATGGCGAAAATCTGTGATTATTATTTTTTAAACAACGTGGAAATACGGTCTACCGTAAAAGTCGATGACGTCATTTTATTTTATTTTTTCATCGACTTGGAAGTGGAAACAAATAATGCGTCGGTGAAATTACAAAATTTAATAAAGTTTTTTTGTATCAGAATTTTTGAAACAAAATTTTCGGCTTTTGTTATATTCAACACATTTTGTTTATTTTAAGGTCCGTAGTACAAAATTAACATCTTTTTTCCATAACGCTGCAATTATTTATCAAATATAATGATTTCTATCTTATATTACAGACGCTCTTGCACACTGAAGATTATTAAATTGCGTCTCATTATTTTAATGATTGAATTTGAATTTATGAACAAAATATTTTTCATATTTATAAAGTCTTGAAAATCGATTTAAAGTTGTGATAGCATTGTCTTGTTTAATCTCCACAGTCCTACAATTTAAAAAAAAATAATTAAAAGACCATTAATTCAGTCTTTATCTATTTTTTAAAAAAATGTTAAGATCTATAAATTGTGTAAATAACGAAACTGCTACGATCGGGAAAAAACAAAGAAGTTATAGAAAAATATAATTATAAAAATAAATGTATAATCATACAGGAGTTTGCCAATGTTTGCCTGTCACACAACACTGTGGCTCGCAGAATTGAAGAAGTCTCATCTGACATTAAGAGACAAATAGAGGCAAAAGCAGAAAAAAATTGACTTTTTTCGATAGTCTGTGATGAAAGCACTGATGCATCTGACACTGCGCAACTTCTTTTTTTTTAGAGTAGTTAATGATGACATGTGTGTGAGTGAAGAATTACTTGACCTTCAGAGTCTTAAAGACCAAACAAGAGGAAAAGATTTATTTACTTCTATTCGTTCTGCTGTCAATGACATTAAACTACCTTGGAAAAAATATCTGGAATTATTACTGTTTGTGCACCTGCCATGATTGGTGAACAGCTTTCTCTCAACATCTTTTACCGACAGCTGGATAAAGAGAGATTCAAAGAGATTCGAACATTTGCTAAGAAAATGCTCAGCTTGTTTGGCTCGACATACTTGTGTGAGCAGACATTTTTAAGTTATGAATTTTAAAAAGAACCGTGTGGGGACGAGAATAAGTGACTCTCACATACGTAATAGTATATGTATCAAAACCAGTGGCGTTAAACCTGACTTCACCTATTTACTGCATTCAAGATCTCAGTTTCACCCTTCACATTAACATTTTGCTATAAAAACTTCTCAAATTATGTCATTTTGATATAATCTTAATCCGGCCCGCGAGGGTCTTTATTTCAAGGAATTTGGCCCGCCATGCAAAAAGTTTGGACACCCCTGCGCTACAGCAACCCAAACCGAAATTGTGAAACATGGACGGTCCATCAACAAAATGTTGGAAAAACAATGAGCTTCCTCAAAATCAAATGACAGAATAAGACATCAAGGCCCCAAACAAGAAAGTCTTCCACTTTATTAATTCAGCCTCAATTTCACTGGCCAGGAAAAGTTGTGAGAGTTTCAGATCAGATTTTACTCAATAGAATATATCTTATGACAAATCAAGCGTAGAGATGGTTCGTTTGGGGGACAGGTAATCAGTATTTAAAAGTCACATTAAGAGAATCTTTGAAAGTTTTTCTTATTAACAATTAAACTGAAATAAACTGAGCCAATGCCATCACTGATACCTGTCGAGTACACATTTCTTTCTTACTACTTGTACTTAAATTAACAGCAAAAATCTTGCAAATCAAAACATCCCTAATTTCTAAATGATCACCTAAAAATGGCGTTGGCGGTCTTGGGAACAGCTTGTGTGACAAAGTGGCTGAGGAAGGCATCGCGTCAAAGATTTTATTTAGTCTTGTGAAGATGTACTGGTCATCACCAAGTAGAGTCTGTCATAGAGAAATTTATAAATACAAATTAACTTTTGTAGAGCGTCTGCTTGATTTTAATAACCAAAGGACATTTCATTTAACCCTGAGATACATTTTTTATTAACATTATGGTTTTCAAAATTTTCATGACAAAATTTAAATGTAGAAAACATGATTGGAAATTAAGAGTTTTTAATTTTATTTGTTGATTGGCTGGTGAATACGCATTTACTGATATAAATAAATATCACTATTCTCATTTAAAATTCTGGGAATGTTAAGTGATACCATTTTGTAAAAGCGTTAGTTTTAACTTCATATTTCTTAAACGTGTAACAGCTATCCAATCTCTTTGAAGACAATAGTAAAATATGTTTTTTTTTAATTTAAATGTTATATTTTTGAGGCTTTTATTTTAGAAATAAGATTTTAATGGTAAAATTACTCACTTTGATAGAAAAAGTAATATTTTTATAGCTAGATGTGACTCAAAATTTTCTTAATGAAAAAAGAATTATCATATGAATTATCAGCATGAACAACCTCATGCATTTTTTACATTTTAAGTATAGAAGTAGAAGTAATAACAACATAAATAAATAACAAGTATATGGGGTAAAAATTGAATAATATTCATTAACTTATTTTAACTCATGCTTTTCAAAGATTTATTAGATTAACATCTTATTCACTCAGAGAACATATGAGATGCTAAATGGAATTAAGCAAAGGCAAAAGAACAATAATTATAAAGGGATGTTGTAGACTAGTTTTTGTCCCTATAACATATTTAGGATATTTTTTATACTTAAGCTGTTTCAGAACATTCATGCACTTTAATTTAGACACACACACACACACACAAAAAAGAAAAGAAAAAAAACAGTATCAAATTGTTTGTAGGCAAAAACTTAACCATGCATATTGCTTGTGAGAAATAAAAATAAATAACGAACGAACAACATGTCTGGGATAAGGAAATTTTGAGGGAAAAAAAAATGTATTTCTCAGAAAGACAGATAAAATTCAATTACATTTCAGAATTTGCATAAAATAGGCTAAGTATAAGGATGGAAGCAATATTTAATGAATAAACATTAAACTAAGTTTTTCTTTTTTTCCCATTATAATGAAGCCCACACAGGTATTGGTCTTTGATCTGAAATTGTACCATTCTCCCACTTACCAAGTTTCCCGTAAATACCCCTGGTATCTATATTTTAGTTGAGACAAAACAAGATGGAATGATTAAGTAGCTTTGACAACTTAATGTGATGTAACTCTGTAAGTTTGATGGTCTTACAAGGAATCTGGTTCTAAATACATAATCTTATGAAAATACATGGAGAAAATACCAGATAAATTGTGTGCATCAAGATCTCAGGGTGCATATTAACCTGAAGTACATGGTATTTTTAAGAAAGGATGAAACAGAACATTTGTTGGTCATAAATAGATGAACACGATTCTAAATGTTTGCTCCTCAGAACTTCTTATCTTACCTCATCTATACAGAAGATCATTGTGTGATATGTTCTGCTAAGAACATATTGGCACGTGAAGCAGCTCTCACAGGCCACGGCTATGAGGGACCACACAATTTCCCCAGCTGCCTTTGTTTTCTTAACTAGTGTCAGGGTTAACTCAGAGAAACCCTTGGCCCCGGAAAAAAAATCTCTGCCTTCACGGAGATTCAAACCCGTAACCCTTGGTATGCCAGCCAAGCAGGCATGCCACTCGACAACCCTGCCACAACTCCAACTTTTATATAAACTTGCTAATGAAGAATGAGTTCGTTTTATTGATACTGCGTAAATTATTTTGCTTCTCCTAGAGAAATTAAATGAAATTTGGACACATCCGAAGATTTTTCTCCTGGATTAATAACAAATATGTAAAATCAGGTAACACTTCTTCTATCCAGCATACCTCAACATTAGGATGAAGGTGGCATGCCTCAGGTACCTCCAGGTAGTGTTGGCTCAGACCATCCATGGCTTGAATCAAACTGTTCAGTCTGACATTGGGATTGAAGAAAGCAGCTGGAGCTTTGTACTTCACTGTTGAAATGAAATCATGCAACTAAGATTTATAGCATTGCTTTCTTAACATCGAGGTTAAGGGAATACATATGTTATCACAATGTATGAGTTTGTGATGAACAATTTATTAAGGTATCAGGTACTATTTAAATGTTTTACCCCAAAATCTGCTGGTTATGTAGAAATAAACTATGAAAGCTGCAAATAGACCAAATTCAACATAGATATGTTTGCATTTCAAATAAAGGCAAAAAACTACTTTATTCAGCATTATTATCCAATTTCAATTGAAGACACTTTGTTTTAAAAATTAATTTATCACAAAGAAATGGAAACAACTACTTAAAACATATGTTATTAAAATTATTTATTGAAAAGTTCATCTGTCATTTCATCCAACCACAGCAAACCTAAAGTTCTATTATGTTAGTTGAATGAATGCAACCGGTTAGACAAGTAAGATTTGTCAATATTGTCTCCCTCATTTAATCTAAAAAATTGTAAAACTCTTTTTACTATCAATATCACTTTTCCATTCACTAAGTGATTCTGTCAAGAATTTTCAACTCGATAAATTTCAGACAACACAAAGGAACTAAAGCAATTGCAGTGTGACACAATTTGGAATGATAAACAACATTGAGCTTAAATTTAACTATCAACTATCAATGATCAACAAAGTAATATTTTTTCTTAAAAAATCAAAGTAGTGTAAAAATCAAACTCAAAACAAAAGCGTGTGACTTTTAATTCCTTCATGAGAAGAAGATCTTCCTTCACCACACATTATGGAAAATTGTGTGTTGGTTGCTGCTGAATCTTTCTCTTTGAAGTTCACTATTTTACTATCTCTGGCTGAGAATTGAAATATGTTTCTAGCAACAGATATTCCTGGCAGAAAAAAAACTTTGTTACTTACACCTAGCAACTTCAAAATCCTTCTTCACAGCGTTGGGGGTGCACCAGTACTCCACGATGGCACCAAGGCTTTGTTGATCATAGATGTCTGTAATGTGGGTTCCATATACAATCTGCAAGAATTTAAAATGTGAACCATAATAATTTATAATTAAAACATGAAATATGGCTTAAATCTTTTTTTAAAAATGTATATACAATGTATACATGTAGTTATTAAGGTCTTTAAAAATTTGTGAATGTCATCAAATAAAATTTCCATCAACCCTCAAAACATTAAAAATCTAAGTTACCTTCTAAACATGGCACCTGACAAAGTTATCATGGCTTCAGGTAAGTCCCTCTCAGATAGCGTACCAAATTATTTGGATTTACTTTACCTCAGACAACATGAATCTGACAAAGTTATCATGGCTCCAGGTAAGTCCCTCTCGATAGCGTACCAAATTACTTGGATTTACTTTACCTCAGACAACATGAATCTGATCCCTGTCCATGACGTTGTTCGGGGCACCATGCTCCCATCTGCTGCCATGACAAACAGAAGGTCTCGGAATTCACCGACTGTAAAACCAACAGCTTCCTGGATAGGAGAGAATCAGGATTTGAAATATTGAGCAGATTTGAGTTAACGTATGTCTAAGAGGAAAACTGGCTTTCAATTTATAATTCATACGCATTTATACAAAATGATTATTTTTTATATTAAGTATTATGGACCTTGCAATTTTTTTACATGATATTATAAAAATAATTGTATTTATTCAAGTAAAAGGAAATTGAAAAAAAAAGCATTTCAACATTTTTACAAAAATATAGATTTAAAGTTCCTTGCCTGAAGCTCCCTAAATCCGATGGAAGAGAACTCATGAGGTACATTCCAGCCACCGCTGGCAAACCTTGTACGCAGATGAATGGCAGCGTGAAGGTAACATAAGTTATGCAGCATGGCTGGCCAGTCTGGCCGATTGGACTGTTTTAAAATATCTGGCTCCATCCAGGTCATGCTTCGCACGAGGCAATCTTTCATGACCTAGAGTGTTCATTGTGAGAATTTTATTTTCTTTTGAAACAAGTGAAAATACCCATTGCCAGACTACTGCATCTCAAAGTATAATTTCAATAGTTACTAACTAATGAGGTATTGGAGTTGTTTAAAAAAAAGGATGACAAAAAATCTTAGTCTTTAACTATTGCTTATTTCCACTTTCCTTGGGTGAGTTCACAATAACTATTGCTTATTTCCACTTACCTTGGGTGAGTCCACAATAACTATTGCTTATTTCCACTTACCTTGGGTGAGTCCACAAAAACTATTGCTTATTTCCACTTACCTTGGGTGAGTCCACAAAAACTATTGCTTATTTCCACTTACCTTGGGTGAGTCCACAAAAACTATTGCTTATTTCCACTTACCTTGGGTGAGTCCACAATAAACTATTGCTTATTTCCACTTACCTTGGGTGAGTCCACAAAAACTATTGCTTATTTCCACTTACCTTGGGTGAGTCCACAAAAACTATTGCTTATTTCCACTTACCTTGGGTGAGTCCACAAAAACTAATGCTTATTTCCACTTACCTTGGGTGAGTCCACAAAAACCATTGCTTATTTCCACTTACTTTGGGTGAGTCCACAAAGACTCTAAGTGAATTCTGCAGGAGTCTAACAGGAATACAAGTGGGGTCAACATGGGAGGTAACCCATAACCTAAAATTGGCATCACATTCCTGGGCTCCTTCATTGAGAATAGATTCCAGGGCATTGAGCAGGCGGGGGCAGTTGTGGGCATTGTGAAGCAGGATCCATACACCCTGAGTAGAAGATTAAATAGTAATCTACTAGCACAAAAAAAATAAAAATTATAAAAATTACAATTGTTATTAAAAATGAAGATTTAACATTCATGCTACTTTTTAAAAAAACTAAAACTTTTTAAAAGTTCAGTTATTCAGTTTCAAAGTTTTTAAAAAATATGTTATTTACAAATATAAATATCAAGTGATGTTTTTAGAATCATCAATTTTTTTGTTTTGAAATTGAAATCCTGAATGAAAAGAAAACAGCTGCTTTGTAGGTTAGTTGTTATAATGTTGAACCACTGCAAGGTTAGTCTAAATAGTAACCAAAAGACACTCATGACGAAAAATTAGCTAGTAGATAAAACTGTTTCATACCTCTGTCATCCCCTTTAGGATCTGCTTCTTCACAGCTCTCTCATCTGACGTGTTGTTGTCTGTCAGCAGGATGGTCTGGTAACGCGTCTGTTTTTTGCCAGCAAAGTCTTGGAAAATTTTGACAGCCAGCTCAGACTCAGTACGAAACAGAATCAAAATGGGCAATGTGCCTGAACTCTGCCTCAGTAATGCTGGCAAGTCTAGAGAGACATCTGTGTTGTATCTGAAAACAACATTTCATGCTTTTGGTTACTTTCTGAACTTTCTCAACAACAGAAATATACTAGGGCAAAACCACATTTTAATACTAAACTCTATCAGTCAGTATTGATGGTGAAATCAAAGTAAAGAATTCTTAGTTCTCACAGATTAAAGAAAATATATTTCTCTTTAGTTTGTTTTTGTTTTTAATACTAAAAAAACTAATTTTGAAATTTTTGATTTTAACTTTAAAAAAAAATTTAAGGTTATCTTTATGACAAAATAGTACTCTAAAAGTGGCCTCACTTTTTCCCCAGCACAGTTGCTATAAAGCAAGCGCTAGCCTGCAGGAGTCTGTCATTCCTCACAGCCCTAACAATGCACAGTCGCTGAATGGCCTTCAGGACGTCATCCATTTTGTCGGGCAGGGGAACATTGTTTTCAGGCATCTCGCTCTCACACAAGTTCCTCCACTGGGTCTCACGACCATCTTTGGGCATGCGGTCAAACATGTCTCGAAACCAGTCAAAATGATTTGCCAAAACCTAAAAAAAATTCAATCAATGAAATAGATTTGTTAGCATAAATCCTGGTGACTTAATTCATAAGTGTGACTTTGTACATTTCTACAATCCAACTTTTATCTAAGCCAATCAATTGAAATATGAGACAACCTGCAGGTTGTGAAACTGGTCGTCCATCATCCAGTCAAAAGGTTTCTTGGATTGCATGATGTGGGGATCAGGAACTGCATTGTTTGTGATGGCTGACATTACAATCGAGCTGAAGTTAGGAGAAATGACAAACTCTCTTTCTCCTGGACCAAGATTTCCTTGAGAATCTTCAACCTGATTTAAAACAGAAAATTTTTTAATTGATTTTTGGTATGTTAAAAATTTAGTCACAAAATATCAAGTTTTTTAAAAGTGTTATGAATTTAAATTCCAACGATTATTTTTAAAGTCAATTATTCTCTTAATAATCCTAGTATGACTTTTGACCTCATCAAATGTAATAGAGGATAATAAATACCTCAATAGCCAGCAGTAAGGCAAAGACAACTCTGTCTCTTTCTAGTAATCCCCTTGCCATGGTTGTAAAAGCACTGAACGTTAGCCTGTCAATCACTGCCTTCATTGCAGATCTGGATTTCATTATAAAACAAGATTATTGGTCCACATTACTTAGCCATAACAACAGAACTGAAATTTTGTACAAAATCATTTTCTTGGACATACAATTATTTGAGGGAATTTTGTTAACTATTTTTTTTTAAAAATTTGTTAAAAAGAAGTTATGTGTGAGAAATGCTATATAATTTTTTTTTAAAGATATGTTATCAATCATTAGACACCAATGTTCCCTTTAAGCTGCGGGGCCAGATATTTGACAGACACCGCGCAGCAGTTTAGAGTTACAGCACAGTAAATTTTGTAACATACTGCGCAACTTAGTACATGAGTTTTTTTACTTTGCACATGAACCAACGAACCTCAGAGGGAAAACATTGTTAGACACTATTCAAAGTTTTCAGTTATAAGGTTTTAACTTAGGAAAGAAGATTGATTGTTAAATAATAGACACACAATTATCTAACATTGACATACATCCTAGAAAGAAATAATTTTAGAAATCTAAGTATTCTGTTTATCTTCTACCGACCTTTCTGAGTGTGCAACAGCCGCCTGGTACAACACCAAGAATTGTTTGAATGAACTCTGATACAGAATGTTGATCTCTCTCATGTACTGGGCCGTGTCAAAGCAGACGGCTCCTCTTTGGGCTATGACACGAAACACTTCCCTGGCTTTCCTGATGGAGTCCTCGGCACTCTCAACACGCGCTTGGCTAAATTTTGAGGGTTAGACAAATTTTTTTTATTAAAGGACTGAGAAAAATGTGAAATCTTCTTCAAGCAATTCATGACTTATTCTCACGACCCTAGCAACTCTCTCCAAGCTTTAAGCTTTATTTATCATCCATTTATGCAAGATGTCAATGCAAATGTGAAATACCTCTCTAGAGTTTCTTCATATTGTTTCTTCAGCTCGGCAAGCTTCTTGGTTGCCTGCAGGTCATTCATGAGTCGAACGTCTGTCGACAGTTGTTCTTTCATCTGCTGCTCAAGTCTCTCCATAGTGGCCAGGTTTTCTTCATGCTCCTGGTAAAAGTTAGAAGCAATATGGGTCATTCTGAAGAGTGGTATATATTTATTGCAAGAATCTCCAGTGGAAATTCTATTAAATGATAAGATGCAAATTGAAGTTTGCAAAAAGAATAATCAGCATTGTTAGAAAAGTCTAGGAGGTGTTCAACGTTGTCTTTAGCAAATTATTATTTTTTAAAAATTGATAGATTTTTGTAAATGAAATTTTTGTGTTTGAATTCAGAAAAAATTATATGGTAAATGATTTGTAGACTTTAATTTAACCATAAGACTTTGTCAATTATGATTTTCATCTTAGTCGGTCTTGAAGGTAAACATTCTTAAAAAACTCATAAACATCAAAAACTAAACAAATATCATCATCTTGTTTCAATTTACTTCTCTCAGAGTTGTCATCTCATTGTCCAGCCTGGCCTTCTCCTGTGCCATGAACACATCCAGCAGTTCCTCCTCTACGTCCTCCCTGGATAGCTGGTAGAAAGTTACAGAGGTGGCAGCCGCAAGCTCTTGTGGGCACATGTGTGGTTCGCTCGTGGTGTGCAGGAACAGACGGAATTTTGGGTCACATTCAACCTCATGATCTGTGACCTATTTGTGACAAAGAATTATTTCATTTTAAAAAATTTAATGATAGTTGAATGATAGTACAACCTGGTTAAAATGAGTGACTTTGGTTCCTGTCAAAGATATTGTTGTTTGTCCATCATCTATCAACGTGGACCATTCCTCATCATACTATCTATATTTTAGGACAAACTCCATTGCTAAACAAAAATAAGCAGGGCTTTAAAACTGTCTTTTTAACCTTCGAATTATTTAGAAATTCATAGTTGTAATACTTTTTTTGGACTAATGGGCAAGGAAAAAAATCCTAAATGTAAAATTTACTTAAAACACTCACAATGACTTTAAATCTGGATTTCCCATTGATGAAACTGACACAACTTTGAATGGTGTTCATGAACCTCTTATCTTTCATTAAGGAATCAAGGTCACAATCTGTAACCAGAAGAGGTGTTCCATCAGACAAGCAGTTTTCTAGCTGAGATCGGATTTCCTGGAGAGAAAAAAAAACACACAGACTTTTAGAATTTTTTTTCTGCTAAAAAAAATTTGTGGCAAATATTAATTAAGCAGGCTATGTAGGAAATGATTTAATGTTTGTCATTTAAAGAAAAATAAATGAACAAAGATTTTGTGACAATGTTTTTAAAAAAATTTTAATGAGAGGAGAAATATATTAATTTAAATTAAATGTGTTTAAGTTATATTAGCTTTACACTGAAAAAAACAACAAAACAATAGATTTAAAGAGAATGAGGGCTTGGTTCAGAATCATTGACTCACATGGTATTTGACTTCTACCAACTCCTTCCCAGCATAAAAACTCTTCAACCAGTCTATCACCCGTGAAGTTGGGTCACAGATGAGTGGCCAGGCTGACATACTAGCATCCTGCATTAAGAAGCATGCATTCTCCAACGTAAGTCGTGTGGTCGGCAGCTGCTTTCTCTGCAATTTTATAATGTCAAGCTGAAAAAACGAAGCAATTTTGAAAATCATCAGATATGAATTATTTGAAAAATAGATCATAAACAAATTTGAAAAGTAGATCATTACCGAATTTGAAAAATAGATCATAAACAAATTTGAAAAATAGATCATAAGTGGGTAAAATATAAAATTGTATTATTTACTTAAATGTAGGTGAGACAAATTAGTTTGATAAGTATACAATTTCTTAAAATTAGCCATGATAACATAATTAAATATCAGTTTATTTTTCTATAACAAAGAAAATGCTGCAGATCATATAGATTGTAAATAATAAAGAGTAATAAAATGTAATGGAAGTAAGGTAACACTGAAAATTAAGTTCAGTACAACATCATTTAGGGCTAGGCATACACAAAAATAAACAATGAGAAAATTACAGGAGTGTACAAGAAGTCGATGAGCTCTGTGTTTCTAAACAACTGCTGCTTGTGAAGAGGGAGGCCATGATGTTCACACACTTGCATGAAAAACTCTCCCATCCGACGCCTACACAAAGAAAAGATTTTTACGACAGAATTAAATTTTGACTAGAAAAACTAATAACATAGGATTGTGATGTATGGATCCTTGTTCATAGAAACCAATAAAAAGTATCACACACAAGATACACAATTTTATATGACAAAGACAGACACATACAATTTTCAATCAAATTTTTGTTCCTTATATTTCTTTAAAACTTTTGGTCATAAAAAAAATAGGATATCCCTGTAACTAAAATGAAGTTTAAGATCCTATACAAATAGATCTAGGCCATTTTGTACATTTATCAATTTTTGTGTTGGGAGTTAATGCTGGATAGGATTTTGAATCGCAGACTAATCAGTTTGCTATTGAAAGTATAAGCTTTAAAATTGTATAGAGAACATTAATTTAGCTTTTTTTTCCCAAATACAAACCTTTAAATTAATTTTGTATTAAATGAGTCCTTTTATGTCTTTATGACAACACTGTAATTATTTGATTAAAAAAAATTAGGGCTGTTATCGATTAATTTAAATTTAATCGTTAACTTTTGAAAAATTATCGATTAATTAATCGATAATTTCGATTAAAACCAAAAATAGAAATTTATGACATCATTAAACTGAACATTTCTCACGGACATTGAAAATTAAGAATATTTTGAACTAAATTTCATGACTATGTGTTGATACTTGATTTGTGCTGCAGGTGGTACGTCAGCAATGTATTTGATCCTTTAAAAGAGAATTGTTTATGGCAGTGGACACAGTAAACGTTTTCACCATCTTCGACTTTGCCATCAGCAGTTAGCTTAAAAACAACATATTTGCTCAACTTTCTAGTTATATGTTTAAATTTAACTGCGCTGATGCTGTCAGCAGGGCCGTCTAAACGCATAGGCCCGTTGGGCATTTGCCCGGGGGCCCACGAGCATATGGGCCCCATGGGAATATGTTTATTTATATATATTATGTATATTCATTTTTATTCCTGCGGGGGAAGGGCCCAACACTATTTCTTTGCCCAGGGGCCCAAAATAATGTAAAGACGGCTCTGGCTGTCAGCCATTTTTTAGTTGACGTCTGCCGGTCAACATAAATTAATAAAATTAATTTTAACATTACGCGGGAGATGTTTGTACGTAAAAAATATATATAAATTATTATTAATTATTAATAAATTATTTATTAATAAAAAAATTTTTAAAATATTATAAATATTTTCTTATATTTTAATCGAATTTTTATCGATTAAAATTATTTTAATCGATATTTAATCGATAAATTTTTTTACGATTAACCAAGAAATTAATCGATAATTTCCGCAGCCCTAAAAAAATGTATTTCTCAAATAAATTATATACATGAAAATATTTCCCGCTCTTCATGCATGTAAAAGAATTCAAAATATTTGAAAAACAAGATTTACAAAAAAATAATAATCAGAGTCAGCTTGTGTGAAAGATTGAGAGAAAATAAGTCGCAAGTATTGTTTTAATGCAGATTCTATCTACAATTAACTCTTTTTATTCGGAATTATTTTCCTCATCCTGACAGAATTATCCATTCCAGAACTTTGTCAGGGCTACCATGCTATCTTTAAATGTTAATAACTTTTTTTATTATTTAACAGATAAAGATATATTTGGCATTGAATTAAAGGGAACAGAATGATATTTTTCAGACAACACAGACTCGTGGCTTTATTTTCAAAAAATAACATGATTTTGTTTTAGTGATAATAAAAAAAGGAAAATAAAAACACCAAATCTTTTTAAAATTAAAAACGTAATTCAAAGTCACAAAAATTTACATATTTATCCAAAATAAAAGAAAATGGTGTTTTTTCTGAACTATATTCATATTTACAGCAAACATTTATAACTTCACATTAAAAAAAAATAAAAATAAAACATCAGAGCTCAATATCCATGGTCACCCTACCCATATAAGAAAATAATACGAAAATTGAACTGTTACAATGGAACTGGAAGCTATACTAAAAAACTATGTACAGTCGAACCCACTTAACTCGAGCTCGGTTAACTCACTATTATGTCAATGGTTTTTTATTGGAACTGCCAAATTCTCTCTTTATCTTAGCATTTTCTCGTCGTTTAATTCGATTTTTTTAAGTCACCGAAACCTCATAACACGAGCACAAAAAAAGGTCAAATTTGCCACTAAACGTTGGTTATCTCATCGCCAATCGCCAGCTTTTGAAAATGTAAGATGTGATTTTTTATAAACAAGTGAAGGCATAAAATTTCTGCCTCGCTGGTGACGTCACATCCCGCTTGCTCACAGCGCTGTGTTACTAACTTAAACGCCAGCTTTTGAAAATGTTCTTATCGATAGGGCTGACCGATCGGTTCGGCTACTCGGCATCAGCCGATTTTTTGTATACTCTGAGATACTCGGCAATCGGCCGCATAAGTGATGCCGAGTATTACGTAATTGCTCCAATAGCAAAGATGCACGCAGAATCGCATGTCTAAAACATTTCGTTGCGTATGGAATAACAATATGTACCGTGTGCAGACTTGTTGTCATTGGCAACTATTCATCCTTCAACCTCATTTTGACTCTATTTTTTTATAACCAAGGCATAAAATTTCTGCCTGGCTGGTGACGTCACAGCCCGCTTGCTCACAGCGCTGTGTTACTGTTACTAACTTAAATCGCCAGCTTTTGAATTTTGAAAATGTTCTTATCGATAGGGCTGAACCGATCGGTTCGGCTACTCGGCATCGGCCGATTTTTGTATACTCTGAGATACTCGGCAATCGGCCGCGTAAGTGATGCCGATCATTACGTAATTGCTCCAATAGCAAAGATGCACGCAGAATCGCATGTCTAAAAAATTTCATTGCGTATGGAATAACAAAATTTACCATGTGCAGACTTGTTTTCATTGGCAAACCATTCATCCTTCAACCTCATTTTGACTCTATTACTATTACTACTGCTTTGTTCTAATTGTTTCATTCATAAGAAGTGGCCGTGTGCAAAAGCCATTTAACTATTGGTTAGAATTAATTAAAATTTATCAAAAATTAAGGTTCAAAAGTTCAAAAGGAGTTCCTAATTTATTTTTGTACACTTTTATAGAAAAGAGTTCGCTTTGTTATGAGTCATATATAGCTCATGATAAACAAATAAACGGCAACCCCTTTGTGTAAAAAAAACTAGAAAATCATGTGCATATATATTCTCATTTATTAACGCTAGTGATGGGACGAAAAATTAAAGGGTGTTTACTGTAAACAAGGCTCCCCAGATTTTAAAATATATAATATAACAGACTACAGACAGTTTACCCACCCCCACTCTCAATCTCCCACACCATTGTTGGTGGTTAGTCCAATTAGCATCAAGTTACCGAAGGAATTCTAAGTCCATTGTAAGCTGAGGGGACGCATTCAAAGAAGATTATTAGTAAGAGAATGGTTCGGGGTACAATGAGGGGATGTGTAGGTTACTTATTTGTGTAGCTTGTAAGTGTAAGGAAAGTCCAAGGCACAGTATCGCTTAATCTGGGAATCACCGCAAGACGGTGCGCGCGCTGCGGCGTGGCAAGCAGGAGTATATGACTTCGTTATAGTTATGTACTAGGGAAAAAAACTGCGCTAATGCAACAAAGGGTTATATTTCAACTTAAACGGTCCTTAAAAACGAACGGAACGGTCTTAACAACCTTAGGAAAGAGTGAAGAAATAGGGTCCCAATATTCCGATACGATTCTGATTAATCGTCCCATCACTAATTAGCGCACAACACGTACATAAAGACATTTCAAGCGCATGTTAATATTTTGCCGCCATATTGGTTTTCGTTTTAACTCCATCATCTGTTATCTCGATGCCATTTTTCATACCCCAACGCCGTCGACTTAACCGGTTTCGACTGTATTGCAACTAGAAGTTATTTTAAATACTAATTGCACTTAGTTTTAGTGCCAAGTTTATCAGCTTTCAAACTAGACTCTATATTGTCTATATTATTATTTGTAGTAGAAATATTATCAGTTCATCAAGGCATTTGAGACTGGGGTGGGGCTAGTTGTTCATCAAGATTGTCAACTTCATTGTAAATTTCACTACGACTACTAACTTTAGGCGTATGATTTATCGGCATTTTAAAATTACTATCTGAATCATCATGAAAAACAATACCTCTTTCTTGTTTATCATCATAGTATTTAAAATAATACTAGATCAATAACCAGATGAGCTGGTTGAATATTCATTTTTGTAAACAAATGTCAAACTAAAATGAAAACAAGCCCTTCAAATGCTTCTTTTGCGGTGAAAACACATTGAAACAAAGAATTTCTGACGTTTTTTATTCAAGGGAAATCATTCTAGATTACATTAAAAGTAATTTTAGTTCAATAATTAAGAAAAGAAATGAAACAATCTAGTTTTAACAATTCAACGCTCCCATCGTTGATCCGTCATAAATGTCTTTTTAAATTTGACGATGGGAGCGTTGATCCATAGAAAAGGGTTTAAAAAAATAACCACGGTCAGCTTCTGTAATGACATAAAGTACCTTGTATCTATATTGACAGGACCACAGTATGTTAGTGTAGCTGCTGCTGTGATGCAGTTGGCTAGCAGAAGTTCATTGTTGTCATTGTCCTTGACTTCTTGCCTCCACTTGATTTCTTGAGATTTCAGACTAAATAAAAAGCGAGAAAAAGCAACAGTGGATCATGTTAAGGTATTTCAAAAAACAAATAGAATGATCAATATTATTAAAGAAGTATCTACATTGTATGTACATCTATATACATTTTTAAAGTTGAACAAAATTGCAAACATTCAAATGTAGAAAGAGTTGAATGTATATATATTTTAATTTATACCATGTACCAAGGGCCGGATTTAGACTTGATGGGGGCCTTAAGCTATTTGAGATATGGGAGCCCTTTTGAAGTCCAGATATTCTATGTCAGTGCCCAATACGATTTAAAAAAATTCCGGGGGGCCACTGAGAAAGCGGGGGCCCTAAGCTATAGTTTGTTTAGCAAATAGGTAAATCCACCACTGCATGTACCATCATGTTGAGTAGCTACCCAATTGCAAACAAATGAATATTCAACCATATTCAATGTTTTTAGATATATTGCATTTTATTTGGTTGTCTACTAAAAGTCATTCACTGACCTGTCAACAAACTCCACAGCACATTTCAGCCGTTCATTCATGGATTGGAGCTCCATCTGTAGAGAATGTTTCTCAACAACAGCCTGGTCAAATGAAGACTGCAGCTGGCTGACTTCTTGTTGAATTCTGGGAAGATCAGCTTCAGAAAGGTCTTCTTCCTCCTCTTCCTGTACCTCTGGTTTATCATCCTCTTTTGGCTTTAAAAAAAAATTACAAAAATAATATTTCATCAATTCATTTCAAATGTGTTAGCTTTGGTTGGGTTGTTGAAGGGTAAAATGTTGTGGAATGACAAATATGATGTTACTCCGTTGTGAAAAATATGTACATTTAATATTTTGATAAAGATATATATTTCATATTTTATGAAAGAAAACCCTTTTTTTTTCTTATTTAAATTCAACTACAATGTACTAAGATCTTTATTTATATTTTTCACTTCTTGAACTTACATAAATTAGATAGTTTAGGTTAATGGATTTAAAAATCAGAAAATGTACAATCATGTAATAATGTATGGTTCATAAATGCATATATCATCCTAAAATATTGTGTACAGAGAATTATATATTTTTTAAAATTCTTAAAATAAATAATTCAATTAAAAACAAATAAACATTTTTGTTTCTTATGAGGTAATTTGCAGCTATAAAAATATTCACTGTTAAAGTTTTTGTATATATATATATATATATATATATATATATATATATATATATATATATATATATATATATATATATATATATATATATATATATATATATATATATGAATCCTAAATTTGTGAGGAACACCTTAAGTTCGTTTTTACCTATTAATCAGGAATTAAACATTATCTTCTTTTCTTTTAGTTTTGTAAGTTGTTTTTGTTAAATCTAATTTTGTTGAAAATAACTGTGCTGGTTTTTATGAGAGGGGTTTGGCATGCACAAGAATACAAAGAGCCTTTATCTAACTTATGAAGTACAACTGACAAGATACAACTTATTACTTTTGTATATCTATATTATGCCAGTAAATTGTGTGATACTGAAGCAAAATAAATACATTACATGCAAATGAATACACGTATTTCATAAGTTTATTCAAATAACTATACTAAATTAAAAAGGGCCTCTAATTGATTTATTTGAAATACATGTATGTAGTAAATATTTATAATAAAAATATTTCTGTTTTATTCCATTCAACAATCAGAGAAAAAAACTAAAACATTACTTAAAAGTTAAACATCTTGATTTGTCTAATAAAATCATTGTAATTGAGGTTGTTTCCCAATTTTGGTCCAAAAATTTAATATTGATTAATATGAGGTAACTGAAGGTATACATTTTCTAAAATGTTTCATAATCTTGATCTTCTTAACAATATTTACATTATGGACCAAAGTGGCTCTGTCTTTAAACCTATGCATCCCCAAAACATCATTCATAGTGGGTTTTTTTAATAAACATTCCAATAAGTGTTGGAAAAACTTAAATCCATTTTTCCTCAGATTGCTTATGTTCCTGGGCCACACAAAACAACATAACATTTAAGACAAACTAACATTTAAATATTTTTACCATTCAACAATGAGCTACTGTCAAATAAATGACAAAATAAAAGTTAACATGTATTTAGATGTAGATGAATAAGAGCCAAGCAGTGTAAAAGTTGTTTGAAGGAAGTTAAAGCATTTAAGCAAATTGTCTACTAAATGAAAAGTGTATCAAAAATTATACCTGCAAATTTGAAGTTGGATGTTTCTGCAAAAATTGTTGTTAATAAAAGGAGAAAAATAATATTTATTTAGCATTTAGACCCAAATAATTTTATAAAGGCAGCCAAAATTATAATGTAATTTAAAAAATGACAATGTAGAGATTGCTGTCATTAACATTTATCCCCATTCTCAAAGAAAATGTGTCATAGACTGCCAAAAAAGTTTCAATTTATTTTCTAAAATTGTTTTAAAGTTTAAGTTCCTGCCTGTCTTTCTATAAAAAAAAATTAATTTCTGATTTCAGAGACGTAAAAATATCATAATGAAGTCTCAAAAGCATTTTATAATTATTAAAAAATGAAGAAATAAAAGACTAACTAATGTGTGTCAGACTAACAACTATAAATTGCCAAGTGTGCCAAGAATTATAAAATTTCCAGCTTGTTAATTTTAAATGAATGAAACACCAGTTCATGTTAGGATTCCAATAAATAAATACAAATATTTATTATAATTTAGTTTTCTTTTTCATTATTCTTTATCAATCATTTTGTGGTGATTATAGAAAGGATAAAATCTACTTTTTAATTTTTCAAAAAACTATCTTTGTTTTAAGTTAGAACTTTAAAAATATCTATGAAAACCATTTTAAAAAATTGAATCAGATGGCTCATTTCACACTTTGGATTCTACACAGCAAAAATTTATAATAATTATTTAGATCTTTAATTAAGTTATAACTCAAGATATAAAATCTTAATTCTCTAAGTTATCATAATATAAAATATTATGATAACTTAGAGAATTAAGATTTTAAAAAACTGCCAAATATTAAATTCATTGCTATCTTTTAAATTAGCATTTATTATACCAATACAAGTAAGAACATTTTTCTAGAGTTTAAAGAATTATTTTTTAAATACAGTTTACAAGGATGTCATTGTTGATTAAATTAAGTCCTTATTTCTAAAAAAAAATTCAAGACTGGGCTTAAAAAATGAGACAATGATCTCAGATGTCAGAATCACTACGAGGAAAGTCTAAAAAAAAAGTATTTTAGTCTAGATCATCACATTATTACCAATAAGCATTAGAGAAAATATAATTAAACTAAATGAAAATTGTGGACAGCACAAATGAAAAAAAAATACTTGAGAAACTAACATAATTTACTTAAGTAAAACCTTTCTTTTTATGGAAGACATGAATTTTAAGACAAATATTTTTCTCTGATGAAGTGTTGGAAATCTACCCTTTTATGTATCATAAAGTCAAAACTTCAAATACTCAGCTATATATCAAATGTAAAATGACATAATATAATAAAAAGTATAAACTAAAATAACAAAAAATGAGAGAAAAAAAAGCATTTCGAGCAAACATTCCCTACACCATATAAATCAAATTTCAGCACCGATTTATGAGTCAAGAACACATTAAAATTATTTAATAAGACTAAGTTGAAACCGAAGTTCCTTACCTCCTGCTCCTGAATTTTCTGCAACCTCTCATTCTCTTCTATCTCTCTCTCAAGCTCATGCATTCTCTCCAGGGAAGACTTGAGTGGCCCACACAGTCTGGAGTATTCCACAATGGCAATGGTGTAGTGAACCAAGGTGGCACAGTCCTCACTGGCATATTTGGCTCCAGCAATTGTCAGACCAGATCTTGCTCCAGGTGAAGGCGACCTTTGCTTGACAGCTATAAACTGTTTGTCTGGAGATTTTTCAGTTACATTTCTTTTTGAAAAAAAATTCATATTTACATTCTAAGAAACACATTTATCTCTCTGTATAATAATCCTGTAACAAAAAACATAGAATTTGGTAATTCTTTTATACCTTGGGCATTATCAAGCAGGCTTCCTTCCCCTGTTACACCCAACTGGCCCTCTTTACTACATGCCAGGTAGCTCTCCACAGCTGAAATGTTAGATTTATATTTTTAATTTTAAATGTTAACATTATTTGAACTAACAATATGAAAATATTATAGTTAAATATAAAATTAGTGTTGTTATTAATTTCATACAATTATATTTTAGACATCTGATACTTTAATCTCGGTCTGAAAATTTGTTTTTTTTCCTAGAAAATGGAACAACTGACCAAAACTATTTTATTAGCCCACCCATATGTTTAAAAAAAAAGATGTCTCTAGTAATAATTATATGCACTTAGGACATACCCGTAAGTACATCGCTTGTCAAACCATCTTCCCATGACAGATTGTGCAGCATGTCAACAAATTTAACAGAATCTGACATTGTTTGCTGCATGCTCTTCCACTGGGCTTTGTCAAACCTGTCACCGGGCTCTTTGGGTTTAGCTGATCAGAAAATCAAATTATATTTATTTAACGTTATGTAAATTTTAACAAAATAAAAAAATTATTACATGAAACACTTGTCATTAGGAAAAAGGACAGCTCAACATGTGTTTCGTTTTCTTTATATAAAATACAAACCTATTTAAAAGAATTTTTTATAAACTTCTTTTTTCTCTTTGTACATGTACTGCCAATTGGGAACTGAAATGTACAAGGAGCTTTAAGACGCTCACCTTTCTTGACAACAACTTTAGGGCCGCTAGAGCTAGTGGACATCCGTGATGATAGCTCCTCTTTGCCAGTGCTGGATTCTCTAGCCTCAGCTATTCTTTGGGACGGCAATCGCTTGCCGATAAGAACCATCACCATCTCAATAATCTGGCCAACCAGGATGGGAGGGTTGGAGAAAGCTCTGACATGCTCTATGACCCCGCGGTCAACCTTGCTTCGCCAGATCATCACCTGAACAATGAAAATTATCAACAACCAATTAAAATGTTTATTTGAGAATAACGATACGTAACCTTGATAGATTATAAAAAATTATTTGTACTAAAAAAATATATAAGCAAATAACAAATATTTCAATGGTTACACGTCTGTACATCTTATTTGAATGTTGGCCGCTTACTTGTTGCCTGGCGTGGGCTAAATTGGTTCTGCATTCCTCAACATGAGCCTTCGACAAGGCGAGTTCATCTTTAGCCTGAAGCTGTCTAGTTTTTAAGTTAGCTTCTCTCATGCGATCAAACTCAGCATCATACTGATCGTACTCTTCTGAGCCAAAGTTGAAATTTAACATGTTTTAGAAAAAAATATATATTAGCAAAGCTATAAGGTCAAAAGATGATAATCTTAAAATTCACATATTTTGGCCAAAGAATAAATTGATTTGCTAACTAGATTTATGAAAAAAAGCTATTTATTACAAAATAAAGATTAAACAATTTTTTTTCAATCTTATAAGCCATTCTTAACATATCCAAATATAAGTTAATATAAGCTCTTCTATACTCTTGCAACATAATTTAATACAAACGAATAATTTTAAAAATATAGTAGGAAAATAATGACCATCAATTAGAAATATTAACTAAACAAATCATCAGTTTCTTGACTCACAAATATGAAATTATTTAAAGCAGTTATATTAATACCAACAATTGTTATCGATTCCTTATGTCATAATAAACAGGAGAGGACATATGTTTTAAAATATTTTGTAACTCTGGAAGTGTTAAATAAATGGAATAATTTCTATTAAGTATTATGATGCTATTGGTTATCTTTTACAGCTATATGGGCCTGTTTATTGCAAATGGATTTGATTCTTTTAGATCAAGATGTGCACAGAGGGGTATATGCCAACATGCCCAGACCAAGTCGAACAGACCAATGGTGGAAACTTAGTCGAAAACACCAGAGTTTGGTGACTCAAATGAGACGAGATCACTGCCCAAAAAACTCGTATTTCAACAGGCTAAACCGCAACAGGGACTCAAACTGCCGGCATCACAGCCCATCTTCTGAAACAGTGGTGAACCTGTTGACTTCATGTGCAGCGAGAGAGTCCTATGCTCAGACAATGTTGCATGGAGCAGGTTGCCCAGGTGTTAGCCAAAGCTATAAGAGATTAATCTCAAGCTTACAGAATATGAGATGAGATTAGATCAAGATGTGGAACTCCTCTATTTCTCAGCTGTCCATATGACAATTTTCATTGCATGAAATACCTTCCTTAAGCAGTTCATCCTCTTCTTCCTCTTCAACATCCATCTCAGTCAACTGAAGGTAGGCATCCAAGGACTTGCTGAGTCCAATCTTAGCCTTCAGCTTCTCTAAGGCGGTGGCTTTGGCTGTGAGTTTTTTCAGGAGGGCTGCCGTGTTTGTTTGAGCTTCCTCAAATTTTTCATTCAAAGTTTTGATTCCTTTCTTCATGACCTTGGCGTCCACTCTGGTCTTGTCTAAGGTGGCAAGAACTTTTCTAAATTGGAAAACATGAATGGATCTTATTATAAATAGTAAGTGGAAAAATGAATGTAATTATCATTTTTAAATCCCAATTTCTATAAGAATAATATTTAAAACTGGAAAAAAATATGTGGAGCAAATAAAATAGAAATTTGTTTTTTGAACAATAGCATAGATCTTGACAATATTTTCTCTCTTTGTATTTCAATGGTAAAAATTCTAAGTCCATATGTATTTTCGTTTCTGTATCTAAACCTAACATGTAGTGTAGCACAGTGCTTCTCAAACTTTTATGGCGGAGAGAAAGGATTTTTTCCAGTGCACTATTTTTCCTTTACTGACGCAATGTTATTTATTTTATTTGTTTCATTTAGTGTGCTTATTGCTGAAAAATGCACATATTCTGAAGGTTTAGTATTGATGTTTTCAACTGGAGGATTATAATAAAATTTTTCTATCCTTTCTTGATAACCTCTGCGAACCGCGGCTGATGGCCCATGGACCAGCACCGGTCAACAGACCACCACTTTCAAAAGCACTGCTCTAGCAGTTCCGAAAATTCTGTCGGTGTCTTTATTTTGTCTAAAGATCCATGCTCACAACAACCACAAAAACCTACTTGAGTTGTTCCACAGATCTTGTCCTCTCCTCAGATTTCAGGAAGTAAAGATATCTGAATGTCTCCATCAGCCTTCTATAGGTTGTAGGTCCCACATAAATTTCATTCTTTGCTTTATTTCTCTCTTTGTGCTTCAGTCTTAACAGTTGCAGTAAAAAATAATAAAATAGTTACTTTTCCTCAAAGCATTATGCTGCCATAATTTATTGAGAATTTTCTATGTTTTTAAAATATATTTTTATTTGATATTTGTTTTATTGCTTATTTAATTTTATACATTTATGGAATGTCAGTTCTTTATTTTTTAACAAATTTCTTTTTTTTATTTTTGGTTTTCAGTTTTTAATAGTTCTTTTAATATAACAAATCCTTTCTATAGCACTGGTAATTATTCATAACAAACATAAAAGGTCCAAATTAGTAATGTCATGTCATTCCTAAAAAATATGAATTCAAAAATAATATTAGGAAATGCTCTTGATAAAGTTTTAAAGTTATATTCATTTTGTTTTAGATTTTGTTAGAGGCAATTTTACCGTATTCTTTCATGCAAGATGACTTTGGAGTAGGGCAGATTGGGAACATTATCAGTTTGATATTTTAGCTGATCTTTCTTTTTTTCATGGACCTTGATGGTTGTCATGGAGATGTTTGCACTAACATCCCCTGCCCATGACATCTGCTTACAGTCTCGCAGTACAAAACTGTGAATGTTTGCCAGGCTGGTTGTGATACTTTCTCTGCAAAAGTTTAAATATTATTAAAATTATAATCATTTGGTGAACACATAGTTCATTTATTTATAGTTAAATTCAATCTTAAATTAGAATCAAGATCATTTACCTCAAGTCTTCAAAGTCTTCAGTCAGCTGACATTTTGTGATGAAATAAGATGCATCTCCCAGCAGAGTTTCTTGTGGCCAGTCACACAGCCAGTTAACCTGGCAACCAGTCAGTAAGCCAGGAAAGTTACTATGGAAAGAGGAAGACAAATTCAAATTGTTCAATGTTAGGTTTTTCAAAAAAAAATACATATAAGGAGATTGATATTACTTTTTAATCATATGACTTAAATGTAGCTTACCTGGCAGCATTTATGAGCAGCTCATGGCCAGGGTGCAAGCAGATGAGAATGTGGAGATTGCTCTTCACTCTGGACACAAAAAATCTCATGGGATCAACAGATGACTTTATAACCTCCCTCTTCATGGCTGGGTGAATGGCCTGCAGTAGTCCCTCCATTTCATCGTTAGAGAACAGATGGGGATATTCTCCACTGATCAGTAAACTGTTGATGGCATCCAGATAGATAGGGTTCTCCAAGTCACTTGACTAAAATAAAAATCATAGTTTTAGGTGATTGCTTTTTTTTGTGTTTGGCAAATCTCAACAAATATTTTTTTAATTAATAACAACAATATACATAAAAGCATCATGTTAGATTTGGCAAGGATTTTTTCTTGTCTAAAGATAATACATTTTCTGATACTTCTAAATTTGGTAGAAAATCATCTATGTGGGCAGATTTTGTCATGAACCAAATTCCTTAAAGAGAGATCACCATAAAAATACCTGACTTGGAGTGAGATGAGAATTTTGTATAACTCTTAAGACAGCTGCTACAGGACTTGAGCTATTTTTTAAAATGCTATTAAGTCTCACCAGCTGACTATCTATGAACTCTAATGAGTACATTAAATAAGCACTATCAATATGAGTACATTAAATAAGCACTATCAATATGACTAGAAGCCTCTTTAATCATAATGAGCTTTTCATTACATTTATTTTAAAGAGAGGCACCTACAAGGAAATTTAATAAATTTAACCTAAATCTAACTTAAGATTGTTGTTAACAAAAATTTAGTAATTTCATTTATGAATGCTTACAGTAAATAAGAGTGATATCACTTTTCCCTCGGACCCACTGAGCCGCACAGCTGAACGGAGCCCATCGAAGAAGTTACTCGGCTTTGATGTCTCAATCTTGTGAATAGGAATGTCTGCCACATGCAGAGCCAGACGACATAATGTTGAAATGTTGGATCCCACGGCACCAATCAGTAGCATGTTGCCCCTGAAACAAGGTTAACACATAAACTGATTTTCAGGGAGAATTGGCAGAGAATGTTACAAAGGATTCGTATTGATATTTATTTGGAAAAATGTATTTACTTGTAAAAATAATAGAAAAAGTAATAATAATAATAATAATATAGTGCAAACCCGTCAAGTTGCACTTCGTTATTTCGCAAAATCGGTTAAGTTGTGGTAATTCCATGGCTCCCAAATTTTGTGACGTAACAGCAATAAATAATACGTACATATGATTTTCCCGTGATTTAATGTTTCTGTTTACCGTGGTAGTTGTATTTACTTGTTGAAAATTATTTTTTGTCTAAAATGTCAACAAGTGTACCAGGATTTGTATTGATATACATGTATATAATTGGTGAGTATAAACTTAATTTAATTTTAAATAAATGTTATAGGGCAAAAACATGTTTTTATTTGCATCCTTTATTATCGCTCAATAAGTTACACTGAAATCTGTACTAAGAGTCGATAAATTGCGATTCACCTAAGTCGCGATTACATTTATATGGACCTGAACCACTGTCACTTAACAGGGTCGCACTGTAATAGTATTAATAGTACTGATAGTAGTAAGAGGGCTAATAGTATTAATAATAGTAATTAATAGTACTAATATTAGTGATTTTACTATTAGTAATAATGCTACTACTAATAATAATATTAAGAGTAGATTAATGCTTGGTAAACAGTCTATTCAATGCAAGTCAATCTGCATAGAAAAAATAAGTAATTTGGTCCATTTTCGTAATTCCAAAAAGTGCCAGAATTTGTTAGTACTTTTCTTTAGAAAGGGTACAACAGAGTTTGCGATGTCTTGTGTCTTAACTTAAAAAAAAATGAGAATACCTTTTGAAATGAAATTTCAAAATACTTTCTTTTTAAAAAAATGCTCCATTGAAATAATTAATTTATAGAACATAAATTGACATGAAATATTGCCAGATAGTAAAGATAGGTGGTAAAAGGACATAGTTTATTCTTTGATAAGGTAAACATCAACTACAGAAGAAATTCATTGAAAGATAAATCAATGGTGGATATTATTTTTGGATTTAAAATAAATTTTTTCATAATAATAATAATAATAATTTGATCACTTATATAGTGCTGTACCCCAGCAAGTAGCTGGGCTCACAGGGCTTCACATAAAAATATTTATACACAATCAATGTTCAACACACATATAACAATAATGTAAAACATACAATGTTTGATTATTATTATTATCTTATTGAAGTCTAAGCTGTTCACTTTTTCAAACTTGTGTAATCAAATTTAAATTAAGTTTCTAAAAAAGTAAAAAACAGAGCAACTCACCCATGAGAGAAACTGAGAATGCGATGCATGCGCACCACATGGGAGATAACAAAGTCTGAGAGCATTGTGTTGAGTCTGACGTTACCAAACTCATCGTTGTACCTGTTGAGGTGAGTGTTGAGACAGCTGTGAAGATCACTCAGCTTTTCTATTGGTTGAAGCGAAACCTGGTCACATGGCAAGTTGAAACAAAATAATGAAACAAGTTTTTTCACAATATGAACTATTAAGTTGTCGTGTGAGTGTCCTTAACTTTGTTAACATAGGGTAAAAATATAATGAGGCAATGCTAAGTTTTAGAAAAATAGTTTCTTACATCTCGTCAACTTTGAGATAAAATAATATGTTTTTTTTAAAAAAGTCTACACCATTACTCACAGGTATCACCAATTACAAACCAAAGAAAGAATAAACTGAAACCGTGACAATCTTTCAAGTTAAATGATAATGTAATATGTCACAATGATCCTACTTTGACATGCTTCGCTCCAACTGATGTGACAGGTCGCTGGAAGACTCTGGCATCAACAGGGAAGGTCACAAAGTTTTCTTGTAGGCCAGATAGTTTGTCTTTCCATGTCTATAAAACAAAATGATTGGTTTAGATAACTTAGTCTCACAATCTTCAGTGGTACGTTTACAAAGTAGAAATAGAATAGTCCAATTTATACAGTCTTAACTATAGTGCAGACTTCACTTTTAATGTATTTCCAATCAATAGCTGAAATTAACAGTTGAGGGTAATTTTCTCTAACCTATAAGACAAGATAAGATAAAATAAGAATTTTAAGAATAGAAAAAATGCAGATATTTTTTTTTACAACGCACATATTTATAGTCAAAAAGTAAAGGCTATGAGCTGAAATATAAGTCAACTGCTTTTTTAATAATCTGTCTCAGATTTAAATCATTAAAATGCATTTTTATTAAAGAGTTGGATTAAAATTCAGATGAGTGCCTGCATTCAGAATTCATTAGATTTGCAACATGCAATCTTGTATTTTGATTGAAGTTGTATTTATTTTCATAGCTTACTTCCTCTAAGACAGAGTTCAGTTTGTCATCAAACCAGTTCAGATCTGACATCCGGCTGATTCCATCTCTGACAATCCTGATCAGTTCATGGCGCCAAAGGGAGATTACCATGACGTCATCTGCTTTACTCTCATCTGCTAGTCTCCTTAGACACTGAATATTTATTAGTCAGTTAAAAAAAGAAGAAATGATCTGCAAATCACAGTTAGTGGATGTCAAAGCATGAATTAATAGATCTATAAACAATTAACATTATATACTTAATCTTAGAGTAACAGTTTTTAAATCAAAATTTTTTTAAATAATAAAAAGACCAAGCATACTGAACAAATTGTTCATTTCTAGTTACCGAATAGTAACAAGATATACCTGAAAACACTTGGTGATGTCCTTCAGTGTGAACAGGTAGTGATTACGTCCTTCCATGGGGGTTAGCCTCAGAACATTTTGAATCGAGGTCAGCATCTCACAGGATGCTGAAACCAGTGAATTGTGAAGCTCAAGGTCCAGTCCAGTTGTCTCCCCTTTAGTCACATTGACCTTAAAACAATGGGTCATTAGTTTCATACTGAAGGTCAAACCCATTAAGGTTTTAAAACTTTTTTTTTAAAATCATATAAAAATTACATATGATAAATTTATATTCATCAGAACTTACCTTTAAGATTCCATGTATCATTGTCTTTAGGGCATCTCCCTGTGAGGCTGGCATACTAAACACAGCAAAATGGCGCTAAGACAAAATTTAAATAACATTCTAAAATTAAATTGGATGAAATATATTTAGTTGTGAAATTTTTTCAAACACATTAATTTTGAGACACAAATAAACGCCAATAATCATTGCATTTGAAAATAGTACTTTGATATATTTCTAAGAGGCTTTTATTTTATCAACTAAATAATTTTAAACATTTTCTTAAAGATATTTATTTTATCACCTAAATAATTAACAAAAATTTCTTTAAAGATATAGGGTGCATCAAAATTAACAGTACACAAATCCTGCACTTTGAACACATCTTTGTTAGTCAAATAATCATAGCTAAAAATGATTAATAACCATAGGAGCTTTAAAAATATGGTATGTTGAGCAGTTGTCAAAAATGGAGCTCTCCGCAGAAGAAAAGTTTTAATTTTTAAAACACATTTTCCTAATATATTAGTTAAGTAAATGGTGATCAGGTTTGTGAAAGGTGGAGGAAAAGTCTGAGAAAAGTAAATAAAAGCATAGCCAAGTAGAAAAGCTCTGGAAGTATCCCCTATCTGCGGAATAAAAGACTGTTGGACCTTTAATTGCAAATGACTTTTATTGCAGAACAAAACGTTCATATAAAAATATGGATCCTTGCACACTGATGTGCACACTTAGCTCCAAACATATTTTCAGACCTGTATGTGGTATGAAACTACAACCATGTCCTTATCACTCTCTGACCTGTACAAGCATATGGTAAGAAATTTTCATCCTTAAAACTATCAGTTAAAAAAATTTATTCCGTACGTCTGGTTAAAATTAATAGGGGTGGCAAATACATTGGCTTGGTCGTCATTAGTGAGAAATGTACTGGCCGACACGATTTTCTTCACTTCAACACATGAAAATTTTTTGTGACTTCAGACACCGTATTTGATGATGTCTTATTACATTATTTGTAACTTGATCTGTTACAATCAGTATCAGTGTATCACTCACACATGAGGAAATATGCTGGGTTTTTTTATGAATATATTTTCATCTTTCAGGAAACCAATCTGCAAAAACCGCACAACATATCTGCTCAATAACCCTGTGATGGCGGGAGTAATGAACTCTTGAGATCGGCACATTTACAATACAGACATTTAAAAATCTGCTACCTTTTGGCTTAAAGTCCCGCAGGAACTAGGAATGCCATCTCTGTATTTTAGTTTAGTCAGAACTAAATGCAATAAAACAATTTAGTTTTAAAGGCCAGAGCTCATCTAAGGTGGTTGCTATATTTTTTTTTGTCCCCAAAACACAACATGTACTTTGAAACTAGGTGTAGATAAGTACAGGAAATTCTAGTGGCCTTGAACTCACCAATAACCTTTCCCCTATCAACCGGTTAGTAGCCGCAGGATTGTCACTGAGAGCCATGGCTGAGATGATGGAGAGACCTTCCACCATCCTCCACTCAAATGGTTTCACCAGAGTGCACAGCTGCTTCTCATCCAGCAGTTGTCTCAAGAGTTCATTGCAGTGCTGGACCCCATGAGAGTTTGGTAAGGGAAGGTTGAGGTCATCAATGAAGACTTTCAGATTTTTATTCTCTTTGGCACCATACACAAAACCTGCAAGACAGTTAATTTTTAAAATTATTTCAACATTTTAGTTTAAGGATCACACTAAACTAATACTAACTCTCAAAAATAATTTTTTATAAAGTAATTTATGGTATACACATTTTTGTTGTTGGTTTCTTAGATCCCGAGTCGCGGGTTCGAGCCCAGGTACTGGCAAGGCCTCTGGGGCATTGTGCTGGCCACACATTCCCCTGCTTGTTAGTGGTGGCTAAAAAACTTGTGAACGCTACATCACTTGCCCCATAGTCCGTCATGGACTGGAAAGGGGGTCATTTTTGCAGGGGCGCTATGGTCTAAGTGGTAGCGCACTGGACTATCGATCCGAGGCAGATCCCTAGTCGCAGGTTCGAGCCCAGGTACAGGCAAGGCCCCTGGGGCATTGTGCTGGCCACACATTCCCCTGCTCGTTAGTGGTGGCTAAAAACTTGTGAACGCTACTTCACTTGCCCCATAGTCCGTCATGGACTGGAACGGGGGTCATGATTCTTTACTAATTTAGTCCACAAACTATGCTAGAATCTACACTTTTAATTCTCTTCTAATATTTGCTTTAAAATCTTTGTGTGTACTACTTACTTATATAGCATATATTATACTATATACCTGAATATATTACTTAAATATCTATGCAGTGTTGTAGTCTTTTGCTATGCTATATGCTTGAATCTATTTGTCGCCTATCTTATTTATTTACTTGAATCCACTAATTACCTTGTTTTTGTTATATGTTAGAATCTGTAACTATCTTTAAAATGGTATATGTTAGAATCTGTAACTAACCTTGTTGATGTTACATGTTAGAATCTATAAATTACCTTGTCAATGGTATATATGGTATATGTTAGAAACTATAGATTACCTTGTCGATGGTATATGTTAGAATCTATAAACTGCTGTAGCTGAAGTGCTGTAGAAGCTCCAGAAAACACCAAACGTTTGCACACTGACAATTGTGGATCTAGGATAACAGATGAGAATTCATAAAAAATACTTCAAATGTTACATATTACCTGGCTTAGGCTCTACGTCAGGGGTGGGAAATCTATAATAGTCTGTGTGCCAATATTTTCATTTAAAAAAAATTATTGCTGCCTATCTAGTAGGTCTATCAGTAACATAGCTACTCTGTAATAGCTTATAGGATGAAAAAAGGGTCATGTCAATAAAAATTATCTCCCCTGCTCTATATCATGCTTTTTAGAAATATTTGTTTGGATAATGTCTTCTTAACATACTTGCAAAGTACAAGGTTTTTATCACACAAAATGTCTTCATTAGTTTAATTAAATATCACAAATTAATAATAATAATAATAATAATAATAAATTGATTATTTATATTGCGCTGTATCCCAGTAAGGAACTGGGCTCACAGCGCTTTACATGAAAGAAATAACATACCTATAAGTATTAAATTAACTTTCATATCATAACAAACACAAAAATTACATTACATTATACATAAGCTACGTTAATCATTTACAAGAAATGTTATTTCATTAATTTTGAAAATAAATTTTGAAAAGATGTGTCTTAAGTGCAGTCTTGAAGGACTTGGTTGTTTGAATACTACGTATGTGTAATGGTAGAGAATTCCATTGTTTGGCTGCACAAAAAGAGAACGACCTTTCACCAAATGTTTTGGTGCGTGTCGTAGGAAAAGAGAGAACGCGTGTGTATGCAGAAGATCGTAGCTGGCGAGTGGGTGAGTAGACCGACAAAGTTCAGTAAGATACGATGGGCATGAGTCCGAAAAGAAGTTGTGACAGAGAACGGCCAGTTTTTAATCAATACTGGCTTGTATAGGCAGCCAATGAAGTGAGCAAAGAAGTGGAGTAACATGGTCATGTTTTTTTGCCTTGAGCACTGTCAGGGTATGAGAATCACTGCGAATGATTGTTGTGAGATTGTTGTGAGATTGTTGTGAGCCAGTGTGTGAGTCGGCTCAAGGCGTGCGTGACAAGAGTTCACTTGTGAATAATGATGTAATTGTATTCACCCGGTATGCAAGTTAGAGAGCCGTGTTGTGGATAAATAGTGGGTGTGTGACAGAGAGGAGAGAGACGTATGAAGACTGGCGAGTGCGGAGGTCCATAGCCCTTCTTAGGGCTGGACATTTAGTATAGAAGCGATGGAGTGATCGAGTGTAGTTCGACTAGCTGGTAACACATCGAGGTGTGCTCGAGGTTACAGCAAAGTGTACGCACTTAGGAGTAAGGTCCTTGTGAAAGATTACGTTTGTGTACCTGAAGCTATTGATGTACATATGTTGCTGACTAATAAAGATTATATGATCCATTGACAAGAGTCGAGACTTTTCTCCTTTTATCCAGAACCCAGAACGCAACAAGCACCAGTCTGGCAGCTAAATTTTGAACTTTCTGTAGTTTTTCAATGCATTGTTTTGGCGCACCTGACAGAAGAGAATTGCAGTAATCCATACGAGCTAGTACAAGAGCACAGACTAGAGTTTTTGTTGCACTAACTGTTAAGTAATGACGGATTGAGCTGATCTGACGAATGGCAGTGTAGGCAGAGCGACAGATGTGATTGATGAAGCTGTTGGTAGACATGTTGTCAGAAATAATGTAGCCAAGATTCCTAGTCGATGTTGTTAATAGAATATCCGAACTGGCTACGTGAATTGACTTTGGAAGAGACAAAGTACTGCGTGATTTTTTGTTGCAAAATAGAAGTGCTTCAGTCTTGTCATCATTCAGCTTGAGTTTGTTGAACGTCATCCAAGACTTTACCTCACCAATGCACTCTTGCATCAATTGGACGGCGGAGTCCATATTAGAGGGATCAGTGTGAGTATATAGCTGAGTATATTATAGTAAATTAATATAGTTTCATCTTTTCACTACATAAATTGGTGATACTGCAATCAGGTTGGGTAGAAAATAAATGTTTTATAAAAAGGGTATACATTAACATAGGCCTGACACAACGCCACAAAACAACTCATTGTCTTGTGACATCCTGTCAGGCCCACATATACTGATTTCACTAAAACTTTGTAGCCCACTACTTCTTAAGTAGTCAAAGTTCCCATCTCCTGACTCACCTTGGCTGTGCATGTAGTCATTGAGGATGGACGTTTTCCCAGAGCCGTGAGGCCCAACAAGCAGAACATTTCTTCCAGAGGCTGCGGAAAACTCCACGAGGAGTCGAGTTCGAATCTGTGATAAGGAATTCCTGGTTAACACTACGTAGCTGATGGTACATGAACACAAGGACACTATGATACCATAAACTTACTTTACCTAAGACCAGTTCAAGTTAAATAACTACTCACTGTGTCCACAGTATCAATGAAAACTTCCCCTAGGACATCTTGATTGTCAGTGGAAATGGTTTCTGGCACCCTGAGAAGTAATAATTATGTCATCTTTATTATTTTTTTATTTCATTGTTTGTGGATTGCATACAACATGGATAAATGTTCATGAGTTAATAAATTTTTTTGGAAAGTTAAGAAAGGAGTAAAATGATCATAACTTAAATACAACACTTGGCAATTTAAATTTTAAAAATGAACTTTAGTTAAGGGGAGACAACTTACTTAGAATGCCATGGATCCCACTCTCCAGACTCATCCACGTAGTAATCAAAAATATTAATGTCTCTGTCATCATCTGGTAATCTACAGACAACCAATTATCTTCTTAGAATTAAAAAAAATACCTACATTTCAAAGATATTAAATCCTCTATTACCAAAATTATTATCTAAAGTCGAAAATGCTCTTTATATGGAGGGCATGTTTTTCCATATATTTCATTAAGTAACATTTAAACTTCAGCCTAGACCCATAAAAGCACGTTACTCAAGCCAAACGTATATCCTAGTTACATCAAGATTTAAATAAAGCATGTGATGCCCTTAAAATAATTCTTTTAGGTTTGCATCAATGTGATCCAATCGACAGCTGTTTTTAGAAAAAAGAGAAGGTCATTAGCTTACGCGGTAGACAGAGTTGTCAGGAGATCACTGAAGGCTTTGCGGTCATTTACATCCAGCAGGCCACCGAATGTCCAGATGAGGCAAAACAGGTAAAGCCTCTCAATGTGCAGTTCACCAGATACTTCGATGTTGTCCGCTAGCATGGCAGACAGGAGACAGAGGCATGTTTTTAACATACCCACTTCACAAAGCTGGAGACGTGGCCTGAGGAAAATATAAATTACGATTATATTTTATTTGGTTTTGAGACTTGGAATTTTCACATAGAAACAGAATGAGGAACCTGAAAACAAGAATAATATACATATTTTTGGGGGATACAATTTTATGTAATTTTTAGAATAGCAATTTTTGTTTTTAAACAAATTTAGATTAGTTTGAGTCAGCAAAGGAAAATTATCTACTAAAGAACTAAGAGATGCGAGTTAACTAGGGGGAGGGGAGCTAACAAATACCTAACAAAGAATTTAGCAGGCAAGTGTGGCTGAATAGAAAGTAACTCCCCAGTACATTGGTTTAAAATGAGCCAAATTTGAAGTAAATATTGCCCAAGTTCTTAAAGAAAAAATTGCAAACCTCAAATTAAACATCTAATGTCAAGAAGTGAGCCAAAATTTTAAATGGACAAAGTGATATAATAACAAAGGCTCACTTGGCTTTACTCTTCAGTAGGAGAAAGTATATATTTCCAGCAGGTCTTTTGTTCTTAGTGACTTGTACTAACTTAATCTTGCGTAAACAAGAAATTAGCGCATAATTATTAAACCGTTATCTCTTAATCATAAGACTTCTTACTTAGTCTCTGTAAGAACAAAGTTCACAATGGGATCCAGTGTCTTCTGGAATGCTTTTTGTAGCACCTGTGAATTGCAGTGTAGTTTTTGTTAAATATATGTATAACATACAAAAGGAAAGTAGCCCAAATATCGTTGCCTAATCAATCATCTTCCACTATAAAATATCGCGAATTATGTAATAGGTATGTAGAAAACAATTCTAAATGTTTTTGAAATTTATAGAAATAGCATCTTTTACTCTAAATTATTTATACCCCAGGCATTTCAAATAACAAAATTCTTCCTTTTTGCCACTTAGTAATTTAAAAATAAACAAAATTGTTTGTTTTATAAAGATAATACGATTAGGAGAATACATCAGAAGAAAAAATGAAATGTTTTGTACACACAAAAACTGTTTAATGTTTTCAGAGTTATGAGCCCCAAAATATGTCAACAATGGAAATAAGGAAGTCCTCGGATTACGCCGGTCCCAACTTACGCTTTTTCGTGGTTATGAACGTGCCCCCATAAAAATATAAAAAATAATACTACGCGTCATTCTCTCTTTTTTATGGCTTTTTAAAAAAAAACGTTGTTTTTCATGTGGTAAGCAATTGTTTTCTCTTTTTTTTTGTTAAATACTTTTTTATGTCATTAACTGTTACATTTTTTTATGCTTTGGGGGCGAGTTGGAAGAATACGCTTTGTTGTGGTGGTAGGGAGAGGATGACGCTAAGTCTCTCGCCGTTTTGGTTGTTTACACCATCTCTCTCTCTCTCTCTGTCTCTCTCTCTCGTGTTTTATCTTTTTTATAAACTTTTTTTTTCATGTGGTAAGGAATTTTCTTTTTTAAAATACTTATTTTATGTCATTAACTGTTACAATTTTTATAGCACTGTACTTACAGTACTTCAAAGTATATTATATATATATTTTTTTTAATTTATATGTTCCGATTTACACTGAAATTCAAGTTACGGCGATTCTAAAGAACGGATCAACGTCGTAACCCAAGGACCCCCTGTACAGCAAAAGTTAATATTAAACTACATACTAGTTATTATATAATGTTATACATTTAATTGAATAGCTTATATTAGGGATGGGCATGCACTGAAGTGTGATTTTCAATGGACTTTAATAACAAATGAAAAACATGTATAAAATTTGTTCTATCTGGTAAGTCTATAAAGTGCTGAATCAAGAAGAAATACAATTTTGGGCACAGTATAAACTGAATCTTGCCAATACCTACTTTTAGAAAGAATAACGAATAAGACACTTTTCAAAACGTTTATGAAAAATAAATGGAGGTTTATTGTAAAATGTATCGTCAAATAAAGGCTTCAAAGTGAAAGGATTCTCAAAAGTTTTCCATTCACCACCTAGAATTGCCATTTTTATAAGGGATTTTTTCGTAATAATTTACAAATATTTAAATGGGTATAAAATTTATATATTTTTTTTCTAGGCCTATTAGAAATTCAAAAATTAAATAATTAAGATTGAGTATGAAAATCTTAAAACCCCTATTTACCTATAACTCTAAGCTCAGCTGTTCTATAATTTAAAATTGGCATTAAAATTACCATAGACCAATTAAAGAAACTAATTTAGAAAAGTTTATTTCTTTAAAAGTTGGCTAAAAGCTCTTCGCTAGTTGAAGTTATTTGAAAAAAAAGATGATGAAAAGTCTTTAATGTAGAATGGATTCTAGGACAAAGCTGCACATCTGAGGCTGGTTATTTGTGAGAAAGAATTCATAAACATTAAATATCACACTTAATAACAAGTATCTGCATCTACTAAGTGCTTATATATTAAAATGAGTGTTATTACAATATGTGCACACAAGTCTTCAGCTATATTCAAATACACAGTTTTATAAATGCAAATTTATACATGTGATCATGATTATTTATTTGACGACAGAAATTTAAAAATTTGAAAACATGCACAGCGAATTAAACATAAACTAATGGCTACAATTGAAATTATTTAAGAGTGCATGAATATTAACATTAAAAACATTTAGAAATGTACTTGATCTATTTCCTCTGTATTGGCTTTCTATTGTTAGCGCATGGCAAAAGAAATATATGATACAGATGCATGTTATGCTGTTATAAATCAAAAATAACTATCAGTAAACTCATCAACTCATTGATTTGTCTATAAAAAATCAAAAAGAAAATTTTAGAAAAAAGAAGATTAAATTGATCAAAAGTATCCTCAATTTTCATTATACAAACAAATATCACGAGAAATTAGCGTTATATTTAAACTTGTCAAGCCTTTAGAGATCTTTTTTCCAATGACAAGTTTAAAAAAAGATTTGCACTTACATGCACTTCAAGTGGAGACCTTGTGTCCAGCCATGCTTTCACAATAGGTTTCCAACCAACAACATCATAGTCCATGTAAAGAATTCCCTGAAATTTTAACAATAATTGAATGAGAAAGGTGCCATGTAAAAAATAAATAAAAAAATAAGTAATTGCTGTCATAAACTAACCAGGAAAACCAAAACACCATCAAAATAAATAAATCTAATAAAAATAAAGCACTAAACATAAACCCTGGATGCAATAATCTTCTGTATATAAGATAAGATAAGCAGAATAACATTTGTTCAGCTTGAACTAATACATTTGACTAAGATTTTTAAATAGTTTGTAAATTCAGAGCAATTAATTGTTTTCATGGATTGAAGAGTCCCTTACTAAATGATTAAAAATCTAGTAATATTTATGAATCACTCAACAGCAGTTTTTGTGCATACCAACAGAAAATGAAAACCTGACAACAGAATATTAGATGGACACAAGTTTTAGAAACTAACTAACAGATGCTCAGTATCTAGAAATGAAGTGATGACGTAATTGACACTTTCTAAGTTAGACTTACACAGCTGGAGACCATGTTGGGGGAGGCATGGGTCAGGTCATCTGTTTCAAAGAGAAGTCTGATGTTATCTGACAGGAAAAGTTTGTCTCCATTCTTCAAATGCAGAACCTTAAAGAAAAAGAAAAACTGTAGTGATGCTGCTCAAAGAAAACCATAGCAAATAAATTTCATTACCAATTTCTTGCAAGGCATTATAGGCTGTTTTAATTATGAACGAATATTTGATTCATAATTTTTAATTAATAATTTTGACCAACGCTTTTGCAATGAACAAATGCATCAGTTACCTACCTTGTCTCCAGCAAGGATGCTATTGAGGTTATCAGCCCAGCTCTGATGTAAATTACCATCTAAACACATCCATGTTGTGCTAATGTTCTGAAAATACATTGATTTTAATGAGAATAACAAGAACAATGACAATCACTCAAGTTCTTTGTTACTAACTATTCCTTTAAGACATCTGGTGAAACTTACACAATTAACCCTTCACCAGGAATAGCGGCCAAAAAGGTCTGTTAATTTAGAATTTTTTTATATTTAATTTTTTATTATTTACATCTATGCAGTGTTTTTACTAACGTACCCCAAAATACCTCTCAAATTATTAAAGAAATGGAAAAACATCTGCCCGGTAAAGAGTTAAATTTCTAAATTAAGAGAACTAACAACAAGAATAATTTGGTTTTCCTCACTAACCCTGTTTGCTTTCCTGATAGCATGAGTGAAAATTCCATCCACCCAGTCTTTGTTATTTCCCAGAGCTCCAAACATGAGGGAGGCATCATCCACAACCATCGGGTTGATGCGCAGGAGTTTGTGCATGTTCTCTGTGGATGTGCTGGCCCTGCTGGTCTGTTGCAGGGACAGACTTCTGTCACACAGAGCATCCACCATGGTTTGTATACATGCTGACTTTCCCGTGCCAGGGGGGCCAGACACGATGATTCCTACAAAATGTGTAAGGATAGAGCTATAGCGTATTATGTGTGTAAAGCAATAAATAATGTGTAAAGCAATAAATAAATTACTTTCAATATTATTTATAGAAAGTAATAGCTTCTTGAGACAATGAATGCTTACATTGAAATGGATTATTCTCAAGCCAAAGAAATTAAAAAAAACTTCAATTAAAGATATTACAGTTACAGCTGTCCTTGCTACAGATTCAGACAGATTTGGAGATTGTAGTCTGGGCATAGGTGCAATTCTACATTTTTTTAATTGAAGATTCCAAGATTCTTTGTTTACCATTGTAAATCTGTGACAGCATGTAAAGCTGTGAGCATTTGTTGATCCAAGGTTTGTGATCCACAAGACCGGCCTCGAGAGCTTTTTTCACCAGAGCTGGTTCCAGCTCGGATAAGGCGGCATCCAGCTTAGGTGAGCTCCTGGCGGTCATTTTTGCAGAAGCGGCTTTGCGATCTTTAGCAGATGACTTGCCATCTGCATTTGGTAAGTTGTGGAAACAATCTTTCAGGATATTCTTGAACAAAGCCTGGTTCTGAAAATAAAGAGTAACAACGATGTCAGTAATCAACAACACAGTCAGTGAATTTTAAAATATTGTTCCCTAAATTAGTCCTTAACAACTGAAAAATAATAAACTATTTAATTCGTAGAAAAAATTAACTTTAATCTAAATATTTCCAATAAGTCTTGCAGAAAACAAATGAGTTTCTTTAACTGTATGGTTTACAGAAAGAGCAGTTCAAATTTTAGATGTGTATCAGCAAAATATAATTTATATCTATCAATCGAACCCACTTACCTCGAGCTCGGTTAGCTCGACCACCCCACTAACTCGACGTTTTTTATTGGAACCGCCAAATTCTCTCTTTGTCTTAGCATTTTCTCATCGGCTAATTCGATTTTTCTAAGTCGCCGAAACCTAATACCTCGAGCACAAAAGAGGGCCAAATTTTCAACTTAACGTTGGTTAGCTCGATCCTCGTCGGTTGGCCTAGCAATGCACTCTGGCACTTTTAGTTCAAAACAGTGTTGACATCTCGCTTTCTTCGAGACTTCCGGCTATTGTGTGATTCTACGAGATTTCAATAAAAATTACCGGATGTTATTATCTTCTTTCACTTTTGATCCATGTGTGAATTAGATATATTCACCCGAGGTGCCCGTAAATCGTGTTAGCGGTCTTTAATCCATCATTATTTCGCAAAGCATGTTATATTATTATTAAACTTAATTCATTTTCTGATGCATTAATCATTTTATTTTTTAAGATAAACGAATATCTTTAGAAATGAAAATAAAGGTTTGTATCGAGAATCGACAGCGGTTTTTATATAATTAAATAAAAAATTATTATTCTTTTAAAAGTTTGTTGTTGCTTTGTTACCAGTAAGATACGTGACTGTGACACTAACACGCGCGTGACGATGAAATCAAATCATTTTCTTAATATTCCAGTACATGTATATAATATTATTAATATACACGTCATCACTTTTGTAGGTCGAATTCTGATAAGGGATGATTTTAAAAAAAATTCTCTTAGACTTAGTTGCCGGCCGAGGTCTAACACACAGCCCACAGCGTGCTGTGATCAACGGTCAAGGCCGCAATAGTTTTATTTATATTACAAGTTTGATTGACTGAGGAAATTCGAGAGCGTTCTGATAGTAACAGATATCCTGCACGTCAAAAGCATTAAACTTAAATTACCATATTGATATGTTTATTTTATTTTTTTTTATTCGCTGATTCGACGGGCATTGCAAACGCTAGCGGCTGTGACACGCGCCATGGGATGAGGCGAGGCGAAAACTTTGACCTTTTAACGCATGCGCAGACAATTATAAACTGGTAACTTTTTTTTTAAATAAATGGAATCGAAACATGACAGAGACGTAATCAAAGTCCTTTACTTCGGCATAAATATATATATATAATATATATATATAATATATATATAATATATATATATAAATTCCCTATTAGTCATAACTTTTCCCGACTTTCAAGGTCGAGAAATTTTTTTAAAGAATTCCCGACTTTTTCCCGTTTTCCTGAGTGGGAACCATGGTTATATATAAATTTTAAACGGTCCTTAAAAACGAACGGTCATTACAACCTTAGGAAAGAGTGAAGAAATATTAAGGGTTCCGATACGATTCCGATTAATCGTCCCATCACTAATTAACGCTAACTAATTAATCATGTACATAAAGAAATTTCAAGCACATGTTAATATTTTGCCGCCATATTGGTTTTCGTTTTAACTCGATCATCGGTTATCTCGACGCCATTTTTCATATCCCAACGCCGTCGACTTAACAGGTTTCGACTGTAGTTGTTATTTGTTTAGAAATTATTCTCCAACTTTTGTAATCTCCTCTTGCTGAAAAACTGAAAAGGAATATTAAATACTCCATATTGAGAGATCCACATTTACTTCTACACAGATTGATCAAAGTGTCCTCCTCACTTTTAGCTGCCAATAAACAAAATTATACTGTATAAGAGGCATTTTTTTTCATTAATGCTAATAAAACAAATATAATGTTTTTCAAAAGCCATAATGGAAGTACAAGTATATGTTATCATGTAGAAAAGAAGTTGGATTCGGGGTAATCAAGACAATCCAAAAAATCATAAAAAATTTAATTACTGCAAGTGCCTGCTCAATTTTAGTTATTATTATTATTTTTTTTTATTTTTTTTTGCAGGTTTTACATCTGTGATGGCCATGTGTGCACTAACCTCTGCTGTCAGTCTGGGACTAATGATCTCATCCAGGGTGTCACAGACCATAGCGTGCTCCTGTTTGGCCTGAGGTGTCAGTGGGATGAAGGTGCCAGACTTACGCACACCACCAAGGGGAGGGGGTTTGTTCAATACTGGATGTGAATTCACACACAGATGATGGTGACAGGTGATAGTGACAGGTGATGATGACAGGTGATGGTGACAGGTGTTGGTGACTGGCGATGGTGACAGTATAAATGGTGACAGGTGATAATGACAAGTGATGATGACAAGTGATGGTGACAGGTGTTGGTGACAGGCGATGGTGACAGTATAAATGGTGACAGGTGATAATGACAGTGATGATGACAGGTGATGGTGACAGGTGTTGGTGACAGGGGATAATGACAGATAAATGGTGACAGGTGATAATTACAGGGGATGATGGCATGGGACAGGTGAAGGTAACAGGTGATTGTTGCAGGATGGCAGGTGATGCCAAGTGATGATGACAGGTGCTGGTAACAGGGGATAGTGGCAAGTGATGTGGCATTTGAATGTGAACAATTTAATCAGATGAAATCAAAATGTAATGAAAAATAAAGCTACTTAGAAATAAATTTTAACTGTGCATTTTTTTTATTGCTTTTGCATTTATAGGTGTTCATTATTGTTTTAATTGTTATCACAACATGATTCTTAAAATTATTTAACAATAGCAACTGTTTAAGTTACCAAGACTTAATATTTTATGTGTTCTTTTGTAGAGGGATTCGATCTAATTTTCTTAGCTTAAATGCACAATAATTTTGTTGTCAAATAATAAAACTTAAGTAGCTTTAAATTTAAGATAAATTTCAAAATAAATCCTGTGCTGATGACCAAAGCAAGTAAACCTAATTTGCTTTTCGTTTTTTTAAATTCATTTTGTGAAATCACAACTGAAAAACCAATGTTTTTTATCCTTTTAATTGTAATAAAGAGATAAAATTAAAATTTAAAATATAAAAACCTACCTCCTGTCTGATTTGATCTCCCTGTTTGCACTTCTGAGATTTGGCTCTCAGATCTGGAAGAATCATCCTTGATGTTGTTCTTTTCTGCCTGCTTCTCATCTTTATCTTTTTTTCCCTTTTGGCTTGCCCTCTTCAGGACACCTATCAATGCTTGAGTGGTGAAGTTGTGATGGATCTGAGGGGGACTGAAATAATGACATGCAAGCTGATCTTTATAATCTAGACAAATTTATTTATGAGTAATTATAAAATGTGGAGTTACAATGTCAAGTGTTCAAGTTTTTCCACTTAATAAAAAATAACCCCAGAAAAGCAAATTATATGTTTTATGATACAATTTAATACTTATAATCAAATTAAATCACAATTTTATTAAAAACCTAAAAACTCCACCTTTTATTTTAACTTTATATTTTAGATCAGTAAATGTGATAGAAACACACATTACATTTTTAGTACTTAGCATTAAGTTAACTCCCACAAGAAACTTGCTTTTATGAAGAGGGGTTACATTAGAAAAATATATTATAGTTTTGAGGGCAAATTAATTATTCATATCTTTATTTAATAAGTGATTTTAAAGGGTCAGGTAGTTATTGAAAAAAAATACGGTTTAAAATTAACTCACAGCTGGTCCCTCACAAGCTCCACTATAAATTTCAGCCTATTGGCCAAGACGGCGGGAGATCGGAATCCCATGGCTGCACACTTGGCTCTGAGGATTATGCTGATGTCAGGCTGGATGACGGAGATCATACGGAAAGACTCTGTGATGTCACTCGAAAGTTTGGAGTCTGGCAGATTGCTGATGTCCATGCACATAAAGAGTCCAACAGTTTTTCTGATAGGAATCTGTCAGAAAAATGAAAATTAATGTAAGGACTGTTAAGAAAATTTTTTATACCTGAAACTTTAACTCAACTGATAAAAACAAAAAAGGTTAAAGATGAAAACTCAATTTCCCAGAACCAAGGATTGGCTTTTATATAAAATTTTGATTTGATAAATCTTGTATAGACATTTAATTTATGAACTTCTGATCATAAAACATGTTAGTATCCTAGTATCTTACTGTTCTTATAAACATAATGTAAAGTATTAAACAATAATAATTTGTGATTTATTACATTAAAAAATTATGCTTTGTTAAGCTATAAAAAAAGAAGCCCTTATTATAGTGAAACATGCAAATATATAACTATTCTATCATCTCTTCCAAACTTACATTATGTTTTTAACAACTGTCCTTATGTGCTAGAAATACTGATTGTGACCAAATATCTCTTTCTGACATTTGATATATAATATATAATGAATACTTGTAAGTACCTCAGTTCCATCAACCAGGTACATGTAGGATTGTTTTGCCTTGAGAGCCTGGGCTATAGACTGAACATGGTCAAGCAGGACAGACAGAGCTTGTTGGTTTAAGCTATGGGAATCTTTCAGGCATCCCCAGCAGCCATCCTGAGGAGATTCAATATTTTAAAACATTGAATTACTTCCATGACCTAATATAACTGCATAACTGTCTATTTGACTTTGTTAAATTAAACTACTGCATACGTTACATCAGTTTGGGTAATTTCTTACCATAGCGAGTCCCTGTGCAATTTTTCCTATACTGGCTGGATCTTGTTCTTTGGACACTTGAAACAAACCGAGGAAGTTACCTAAAATGTTGGCCAAGCCCTTTGATGGAGACGAAAAAAAAAGTATTCTCAGAGTTTTAGTAACAATAATTAAATAAAAGATCTTCAAAAGAACATCTTTTGCTCCACAATATCAGCAACATTGTATTTGCCAAGTGTTCACATATTTTAAAAAAAATGTTTTGTGTTTAAAGGCAATTTTCAATTTTATAAGGTACATTCAATGACATCAATCTTTGAGATGGCGCTACAGTTGAAGACAAACATCACTACATTTCCTGTTTTGAATTGATCTGTAACAATTCATATGCCTCAATGAACAAAAGTGGAGAATTTACGGCAGTAATTTGACAATTTCATCTAATAAGGCAATAAAAACTAAGCACTGTAACAGTGGCTCCTACACAAATCATTGCTGCTTGTTAGTTTGGTTGGTCACAAATCTCATGCATTTTTATCTTAATGGCAAGGATGTGATAAAATTCAATGCTAAAAAATTAACTTGAGGCCAGCAAGCCTATATGTCTATCTACTGACAAACATCAATATATATATATACAACAACACCCAGTTGGTTCTTTACCTTGACAGTCTCAGTTTTTCCAACACCCACAGGTCCGACCAACAAAGCACCCATCATCTGTTTCAGAGCCAGTGATATGGTTAGAAAGCATTTCTCTGTGACGGGTGTTGGGGAAACACCAGGCTCCGTGCCGTAAAACTCCTTGCCATATTCATAATGAGAATCAAGGATCCAGATGCGAGGGACGGCTTTTACATCGGCAGCTGAAACCATGATTTTGTGATTTCAATTAAAGATTCAAAAAAGTTATTTAAAACTTTTTTGTGGATAAGAAATGTTGGATAAAACGACTTCCAGTAAAAAAGGGGTTAAAGATACATCAGGTTAAAAATTGTAATATGTTCACTTATTAAAAAACTATTTAGTTTGAAAAAAATCATATTTTGAAATCTTAATTAAAAATAAGATAACATCAAATACATAATTTACTATTATTTTTACTATACTTAAAGTTTAATTTTAGAAATTTTTAAGAAGGTTAATAAAGTACAAAACAGAAATTTATTTTTCGTAAATTATATAACTTGTTTTTATAAATATTACATAAATTAATTTATAATCTACAAGGGATTCTTTAACAAAAATATTGTTTCTTAGCAATCTGATTCTTCAAATCATTTATTGGACTAGGTCACAAATTCCATATCATGTAATGTATGTTAAGGAAATATGTCTATAAATTAATTTATATTAAAATTATTTTTTATTCCGTTTTTTAGAATTTCAATAACTTTATAGGCAACACTTTGAAGAATTAATGCTCTTTCTATATTGTCTTTCCCATAACTTTCTTGTATATTTTGATTAGTTCTTAACATTATACCATGTCACACATTCTTTTTTCAGCAAAGGAATTTAAAATGGTAAAGTCAAAAACAATTTAATTTCAGAGCAACAATTTATACATTATGGCTATTTTTTGAGTTCCAACTTGTATAATTAAGCCCAATAATTTTTCTAGCACACTTTTTAAAAAAAAATGCAAACAGGTCATTTAGGTTTGTTGAAGAAATATTGAGCTTGTAAGTTGTGTAAATGAGAAAAAATTGATTTATAATTATAGAAACAAAATAAGCTCCAAAGTGAAAGCATATAACAAGTTGAATATCAATGAAGACTATAAGAACTTGCTTCAAATATATAACATAATATGGTGCTAAATAAATACACATAAGTTAGAAATTTTGTGCAGAGTTATTGCATGTATGAAAAAATGTTTCTGGTTTGAAAGGTTACATTATAACACATTACAATTTATATAAATATTATTGCACTGAAGTATTACCATCATCCAAAATAACTTTTTCCTGTTCTGGAGTTGCTAAGCAGAAATATGGATTAGTTATAAATGTGAGTAAATAAATCTAATTAAATAATTATTAAGAAGTCAAGGTTGTAATATTTAATTTGTGCTGCTGCAGTTAATCTACTTTTTATCTACTGCTAGTCTATTTATTTTCTAATCTGTTTGTTTGTCACGAGTTTCACATAAAAATGTAAAAAGACAGAAAATATATAAATAATAATAAGACATAATGGTTCTACCTGCATTGCTTCTGTCACTTGAAGCTGATGAAATCACTGGTTGTACTGTTGAATAATAAAAAAAGTTTTGTTTTTTTTGGATATGCTATCTTAGATAATAAAAAAGTTATAGTAAATAACTGTATCAAGGGTAAAGTAAAAGAATCAGAGTATAAAGTATCATCCTTCTTTAGTTAACTTATTTCCTTAACTATTTTGCATCAACAAACTAAGAGTATGAAAAATTAAAATGCAAGACTTGTTTAAGTTTTAATGATTGATAAAATTGTAGAGAATTGATAAAAAAAATTGTTAGGCATTTTTTTTTCAAGACAAGCAAAATATGAATGAATAATATTAAAGTGATTTTGTTAAAATGAACTACACTGTATGCATAAAAGAATGTCAGGGGGAAATTCTATCAAGATAAATTTTAATAAAGAGGAGACAATTGAAGGTGAGTAACAATAGTTGTCTGCCATTGTTGAGTTATGGAAACTACATTCTTGAAACTGTAAATGACAGCTTTAATCAGTAGGTCTGGACTATTGTCGGGCACAGGAGACTATCAGATAAGCATCTAAAGAACTATCTGCAAACAAATACCTGAGGCTGGGTCTGGTTGTAGGTAACATCTCACACTTCGTCTCCACTCAAAGTCAGTTGTCTCTCTAAGCTTTCTGTGGCACATGTTTTCCAAAATATCTTTCAAGTATGTAGATTGCTAAATAAGAAAAAAAAAGACAGTTCCAAATTATTAACAATTAAAGCTACATATATATTATGTGGGAGTTACTATAATACTGCATACATATATGAATGAAAATTTCTGTGAAATACAAAAAAAAATATTGACGAAGATGACTCTTTTTCAATTGAGGTGTATTTTATTTATGTACAAAAAAAACAAAAAGTGAAGCCTTAACTTTGACGTTCCAAAATACTAACAGTTATCATAGCCTCAAGACGAACTCGATGCTTGATTTTCATTGGCTCGTCTGAACTTCTCCAAGAGCCCCTCTGTAGCACTGTGGCCAGTTTTGTTGTGGCCAGGGTGTATTTCCTGACAGCTCCTTGCAGGGCCTTCCTGTCATACTTGACATCTGCGATGGCCACCTCACATTCCGCTGTCCAGTGATACAGCATCCCAGTTCTGCAAACTTGAGACGGGTACTGGTGATCAAAATAGAGTTCATATCAGAAAGGGAATATGCTTTAAAACAGAGGGAAACATTTATGATTGGTCGATGATTTTGTTTAGGATAATTCAAATAGCAGACGCTTTTTAACTTACTTTCAGTGGCCATTCTTCAAGACCAATGCCACTTTTGCAGTCAGCAATGATGGCATGGTTCAAGCGATGCAATGTTTCACCGACAGAGTCCCTCAGTTTACCTAGCCACACCTCCACTCCATCAGTGATGGTCACCTAGACAGATAGTAAGGAATCATTCTCATATTTCAAAATTTACTTTAAATTCATACAGAGAAAAAAAATATTTATGCATGCATTTAATGCAAAATTCCTCTTGAATAATTTCAAATAAATTTTTACAAAATATATTTTAATTGGAGTTATGGATCTGGGGGAAAAAAAAAGTTATTTTATTAGCATTGTTGGTTGTGTATCAACCACTGGAATAGTACTTTATCAAGAAGATGAAGCAGTTCTCCATCTGCACTGTGCACAGCTGTAGCATCCATGATGATGACATCATCCACAAGTCCTTCTGATGGGAGCATGCTGGGTACATGTTGCATGACACTTGGGTTGATGTTCTGAATAAACAAAATCAACACAAAAACTTTTAAAAAACACAGCCTCTGAAAAATAACCTCCATTCTGACTCTGATTTCTATACACAATGCTTTGTTGCCATGTAAGCCCTTTTCAGATTGATATTTTTTGTATCTAGATTTATACTGCTAGACTTTTATGACTTATTTTGTTTTGTTAAAAGTTACTATCAATTTTAAAAAATTGATGGCCGATTTGTATTTTAAACACCATAGCCAGAGCCCCAACATAACTGTAGTATTAGGCATTAGGTAGGCTACATCACATATTATCCAAAGTCAAAGGACATTTTCAGAATAAATGCAGATGCACTATCAAATAAATCAGCTTGTTTAACTAAGGAAGGAAAAAAACATAAATATTGTGACACTCTCCATTTGTTTGGCTAAAAGATTACTTATTTATTATCTTTAGCATTACATTAGTGAATTTATTTTTCCTGTCACAGATGTTGAGCCTGAATTTTTCCCTCCTGGGAAATGAAACTTACATAAACTTGGTGCAGTCTCTTGTCTATCTTAGGAGGGGTGGTGCTGCGTGTGAGGGCTGATAATGTGCTAGATGCCCTATCTCTCTCCCGAGGGGATCCGCTACGCCCAGTGGTGCGTCTTGTATGGCGGGTATTGTGCACGCTACGACTTTCTGTATCATTTTCACTGTCTTCAATGTCTCGCTCATGAGCCTTTTCTAACTTAACATCCGATATGGCTGTGAAGATGGACCTGAATCAATAAAAAATAAAGTACAGTGCTTATTGCCAGAAAAGAAGAAAGCCTAGCTATTAAACTCTGCATTATTATCTGTGCGACATGGGGTCACACAAGTAGAGGAGGACATTAGGTCTCACAAGTGACCAGGGCAGCTCAGATGGTGACTTAACATTCAACTAATAAGTTTTAGGTAGCTTGAGATGCCTAATGTAAACTGACTATTGAGTTAATTATTCATTATTTATTCTTTAAAAATCATAACACAATGAATTTTGAAGACTTAAAGGTATAATACAAATGAATAAGAACAAACTACAAGAACAGCATTTTTGTAAACATAGAAAGTAATAGTCTATTTAATATTTATTTTCATGTTTAAAAAGTTTAACTTTGTTTAATGATAAAAATAAGGAAAAAGTATAAAGTCGTTGATTGTACTTAAGATGGGGTCTGACGGACTCCAGGTCATTTGGTCGACTCAGCAGAGACAGAAGGATTGGATCCGAGACAAAGTAGAATCGAGGAAATGCCCGCCGTTTGTTATCCAAATAGCCCACAAGACTTTTGAAACAGATTTCAAGTTCTTCATGAATGTGTCTCAGCACGACGGCTTTGGGAACTTCACCTCCATAACAGCACTAAAAGACATTTATAAAAAATAATAATAATGAGTGTACATGAAACATAATTTGTCCATAACTGAAATGTATGCAGCTTTATGGATATTACTAAGTTAAAATTTAGACAAATCATCCAAGTAGACTTTTTAAAAAAACTTAAAGGATTATAATTTGTATTATTTATATCATTATTAAGTAACATGTTTAGACTCCTTTTGTTCAATTCACAATTAAAAATATACTTTCTTAAATGTCTTATTTATGAATTAGTCCTTTAAGATTTACCTGCAAAACATTGCGGGTATCAAAGGCTCTCTTCATCATTTTGGTCCAGCCTTTGTCTATTCTGGCAAATCTTTTGGCTTCCTGAGGCAACTCCTTCAAAATAAGATAAGGATAGTAGGTTAAAATTTTAAATATTATTAAATGTATAAAAAAATATTTTTAAATCTATTTAAATATTAAATATCATTTTATCATATTATAGCAAAATGTTCACGTAAAAGAATTGCACACATTTATTTATGCATCTCTGAACCCTTTAAATAAATTAAAAAATTATTTAGTATAAATATATCAGACAAATGAATAAAAGAATTGTATGCTGTGCATTGAATGCACCTATACACTCTTCAAGATATCCTATTTACCCGAACGGCAAGTGAATTGCTGAAAACAGCCTCCAAATATTGCCAAAGATCTTGCACCTCAAGCCACAGCTCCAAAACCTCAGCCACTTCTTTCAGCTTTTCTGCCCATGAAGCAGCTTCTTCTCTGAGCGGTCCAATATACCTGAAAGTTATATCCAAAGTTGCTATTGGTCCTAGTTTTGAGCATCATATTTTTAACAAATCAGATATTTTCATATAAATGAAAGCATCAAGGGCTCATGAAGGAGGACACAGTTATGAATTCTACAAACCTTGATGTGAGCATAGTGGCCAGCAAAGCCTCGGCATCTTCAAGCTGCTCAAGCAAACGTTCAGTGAAGGCTTTGTCCAGATACATAGGACCTCTTTTCTTGTAGTGTTCAAAGTTGAGAACCTAGGAACATTTTGAACAGAGTAAAACTGAATGAATGTTAAATGTTCACCTACACAATAAAGAATAAACAAATTTCAACAATGGCATCTTAGTAAAAAAAAATGTGTGATGGAGAGTCCTTACAAAATTATTTTAAACCGGGATTGCTCAAATTGATTTGCAAATTGGTATGTATAACAGTGGTCAAATAGGGAATATTTCAGAAACATTAAATGAATAATAGATAATTGTCTTATTAACTGAAATTACAATATTTAAATCATGCAACTAATATCGGTTTGCTGGTTTTTATAAGATTTTAAAGAAATTTTTTTTTATTTACTCCTGCAATGAACTTAGATGTGACATTGCAGTTCAACTTAAAATTTACAGCCTTCTATTTTTTAAATGTTTTGAACTTAAGTTCATTTTTGCCCCACCTGCTCTGTCCACTCTTCCTCAGTGACTCTCATCTTAATCTCTAGCTCAAGCTCCCGACTGGCTCCCTTACAAATTTCTTCCACCTCTGATTTGTGTCTATAAACAAATAAAACAAACATATAACATAATTTAATTATGATGCAAGATATGAAATTTTAAGCATAAAGCGATTTTTCTTTCAAAGGTAAGGGTTTCATTATAAAAATACATAATATGTGCTGCCATTTGTAATCTTTTATCACTAATTAATTTGATATTCAAAATTTCTGAACATACTTGATAAGCCCTATATCCATTAAATGACTAAGTTTGAACACATTTCCTTCCAATTGAAATGAGCTTTGAGTCACGTGCATCACGTCTAACCAATGCCGATTGCGTATTTCCTACAAAGAAAGAACAGTTTTTTTTTAATTAATAAAGAGATGGAAAGTTTTCAAATTTTTAACATGGACTTTAAAATTTGATTCGAGTAGAGATAGCTCCTTAAATAAATCAATATGTACTGAAGGAATTAAAAATCTGTCTGACACAATTTCTATTGAAATGTAATCGGCGAAAAGTATAATTTTATCTGTTTTTTCTTATAAGATTTTTAATCAAATATGCATTTAAAATTAGAAAAAAGATTTCAAATATAATTACTATTTTGATATATTTAAAAAAAATATTTACTTGTATATGATTATGTTTACATATGAATTAACGTAAAACCATTTTCAAATATTACATACTTTTTCAGAAAAGAGAGCTTTTGGTAAACAAAAAATAAAAACTGAATTCAAGTTTAGAAGTTCTTTTTAAAAAAACATTTCAGAGTCCAGCAGAAAAAAATTTGCTCAAATCATAACATCAATAAAGTTTTTAAGTATACCAACTAAAATGGAAACATAAAAAATAGGTATTTAACATAGAATTTAAGAGAAAAATTAACAAATTGTAAGGTCATAGTTAAGAAAAATGAAATCTCATGAGATTGGATTTTAATTTCATTTAATTGGTTTTTATAAACAATGTAATTTTCTATTTATTTAAAAAATGTTTTACAAATGAAATTTAAAAATGGAAAAAAAGTATACATGACAGTGTGTAAATGAAAAGAAAATAGTTAAAACATTGATAATGTTACAAAATTAAACATATCAAATTTCCATTGTAAATTGTAATTTTTTTAAACAATCTAAAGAGTATTTTCAGCACAACATTTATTTAAGAACCAAATTGATTGTTCCTAGTGCTTAACACAACTTATCTGCTTTAAGATATAACAAGTTCTTTGCATACATACAAAGAAAGCATCAACATCAAAATTATAGGGAAAATTGTAAATTACATGTCTGAAACATCAAAATTAAATCATCTAAAAAAAAACTATTCTTAAAAGGATGGGTTTGATTTTTGTGTAATATTGCACAGCTAGACCAGGTAACATGTCTTTTCTTCAAATCAACTTTCACCTTGTACTTACATTGAGATTAAAACGATTTTCTCCCTGTTAAAATATTCATTTTGGAAGAAGGCAACATAATTGAAATTTATAATTTAAATAAACATGATTTCTTTAAATATCTAGGTACATATATTTCTGAATGCAAACCTTTTTATTACCTATACATGGAAATAAGGACTAATTTTTAAAGGATAATTTTTTATATTCAATATTTATTTGTTATTTTTAGTTTACATGTTACACCAAAATAATTATCTTAAAATATGTTTATTTAAACAACTGAAACACCTGGTGGTTTTTTGACACTAGATGAGAATACTAAAATAGAACAAAGCACTGTCCATGTAAAATAAAAATATTTAAGAAAATTTCATTAGGCTTTGGGGCCGTCCATAAATGACGTCACGCACCTAAGGGGGGGGGGAGGGGGTTCACACTTTTGTGAAGATGCGTGACGAGGGGGAGGGAGGGGGGTTGAAGAAATGTGACGTCACATGAAAAGGGTAACTTTAAATAAAACTTCCACTGAAATATTTGGTCGCTTACAATTTATTTAATGACTTCTTTTTTTTAAATCAGTGCTTCTCAATGTGCCGGTCGGTAGGCCATCAGACGCTGGTTGGCGTAGGCTATCAAGACACGAAAATTAAATCTAATTATAATCCTTAAGTTTGAGAATCCACAAGATAACATATGAAATTGTTACACTGCGTCGTTTGATGTTGACATCAAAGCATTTGTGATGTAACCGAAGCTCCGTTTGTTTCTCTCATGGACTTTTTTGCCCGTTACCCCAAAATATACAAGTTTATGTGTGCGTTACCGCCCCCCCCCCAAGACTCTAGGTCCTGCTCACATGACTCGGGGATTTGGGGGAGCGTCGTTTGCCAAAAAAATGCTACTGGTGAGTTTTACATGCATGACAAGTATCTAAAAATTATCTGAATAGGATTATGTGTCGATATTTTAAGTAAAGACGACACGGAATATCCTTTTTCTTTAAAAGGGGAGGGGGCGGGAAGGAATCTATTTGATAGAATTAAAAACGTTTTAAGTTTGATATAATTGTTCGATGGGTTTTTGGTCAAACGCCCCTGGCCATTCTAGTCTTCTAGATCAGTGCTTCTCAAAGTGGTGGTCCGCGGACCGGTGCCGGTCGGTGGGCCATCCGCTCCCAGTCCGCAGATGTTCTCAAAAAAAAGGACAGAAAAAATTGTCAGTGCAGGGAAAATAATGCACCGGTCCCTGGTGCAATGGAAAAAATTCCTGCCGGTCCGCTGTACTAAAAAGTTTGAGAAGCACTGTTCTAGATATAATGGTAAATGAGCCCATTTAAAATTAGTCAAGTATTTATTAACTTTATTGAATGCATCAAATTCGTGACACAAAACAACTTTTCTTCTTAGCTCAGTTTTTAAGGCATTAATTTTAAATATTACAGAAATGATACGTGTTGCAGACAAGTCATGATTAAGATTATTGTCACTCGTGTCAATATAAATGAAAGTAGGGTAGATTTAGGTGTCTTCGTATAGTACGTAGGTAAGAAATCTACATAGTTGTCAAATTTTTAAAAAATGCATTTTCTTGAAGGAACCGCATACACGTGGATTGTAGTGGATGTTATATGTCCCAAATGAGTCTGCATCACCCCCAAGAATTCCCTTTTTGACCCCAAATGAGGTTATTTACCTCTGTTCGCCGACCTCTTTCATACGGGATGCCCGTCAGTCAATTTAGGGATTTAAAAAAAAACATTTTAAAATGTTATTTTTAAATAATTTTTTTTCTAAACAAAGACGTTAACCGTGATGATTAATAGTCAATGTTTAATTTGTATGCATTAAAATAAAATATAATGTAAGGATGTTAACACAGTTCGTTTTCTGAAGACCAGTTAAACGTTTTTAAAAAATGCTTCACGCGGGTTACGATATTACAATGTAGATATTCACTAAATAAATAATAAATACTTAAATGACAATAAAAGTGATTTGAAACATACTTATTTTAAAATAGAAAATAAGTTTTTTTTCTTTTTTCTTTTTTTTTGGGGGGGGGGTCAAAGATTTGTGACGTATTTTTAGAGGGGGGGGGTCTAAGTTTTTGTGACGACGCGTGACGAGGGGGAGGGAGGGGGTCAAAAATCGGCAAAAATTATGTGACGTCATTTTTTTGTAAAATATTTTTCTAGATTTATTAGCAATTTTCATTAATATTTAGGCTCAACCAAGTAATATTTATCTAAAGGTGGTAAATCACATAGTTTATTCAACTTTTTAACATAAAAGCTGAGAAGTGTTACATCTAAAATTGGTTAGAATCTAAATTAACTAACAAGCTTAACAAGTTTCCCTAATTACCAAGTTCTAATGAAAATCAGTTACTAATTATGTATATTTAAAAACTTGCCCACTCACTACATGTGTAGAAACCTAATATATTGGTACAAGAAAACGGTAGAAAAAAAAATTGCCATAGTTATTTAAACTAGTTAGAAAAATTATATTTAGTATAAACTTTATACATATTTTTTAATAGGCATACCTTTGAAGCCAATTTCTGTAATAGAGGGAATACTTCTAAGTAAGTCTGGAGCTTTGTTTTGAGATCATTGTATGCATCCCAGTCTTTTAATTTACTTGGCAGGGCCAAACACTCATCCCAGTATCCTTCTACCTGAAAAAAACCATTAAAATTATTTTTTTATAAAGCATAACAGCAAGGGAGTAAATGCATTGAAATACAATTTACAATATGTAGATTATTTTTTTTGCTTTATTTGTTTTGTACATAAAATATTTTAAAAACTTTTATTGATTTATTTATAAATTTAGGAGATATTTTTCTTTTTTCATTTACACTTTACTATTAATTAAGCTTTTTAAACCTCCATTAAAAGTTAATGAGAGTAAAGTAAGCATTTTAAAAACCCTGCTAATCCAGGAAACAATACAAATTTACTTTTCACAGACCCTTATCTATTAAGTTTAGCTGATGCCTAGGAAGCAAGGCTTTTCCACATGAGAATCTCAAAATTTTCCTGAAAGGCTAAGAAAGCTTGTGACATATCAATTGTGCAAATTCAAAATACCTCAGTTGATGAGCCTTCCAGATCAACTTCTGCCCAGAGGGTATCACGGAATTTGTTATCAAAACGTATAAACTTCTGGAAAAGTCCATACAGCTGACTCAACAAATCAAGTTCCTTGGATCAAAAGATGAAAAGAACGTAAAAAAATAATTACTGAATTCATTGTTTTTGTTTTATTTCATACATTTGTTTTTTAAAAATTTGCAAGGATAAATGAACTTTACCTCTCCAGTTTTATCCAGTTCTGGGAAGGGTTTGCATGTAATGCTAAAAAGCTTGGACACAGAGACAAGAGTCCTGCGTTTCGTGTCATAGACTGTATATCGATGCTGAAAATCATGCAGCCTTGACACTGCCTCTGAAGGCTGAATGCCAGGCACAGCCGGACCTTGGGCATCAAAGGCATTACGGAACTGAATGACTTCCACAACAAATGTCTAAAATATTGAAACATAGAGACAACAATTAAATCATTTTTAATAACCTTATGGTTATATTGAAATCAGCCACGGTAAGGTTTGATATCATTTAATTTTTATTTTATTTAATAAGTGGTTAATGGTATGATGGATTATTAAATCAGATGAACTCAATTTAAAATTTAATCTATTGGATTCCAAACTTTTATATAAGACATTGATGAAAGATTAGGGGCATATATGAAATGTGGTAAGGTTAAGAATGGATCTTGAGCCCACCTTCACTTGTTTGTCCAGTTCTTGTTCAAAAGCCCCACGTCTCTCCTTCAGTAACACATCCCTCACACTGTCTGCCAACTCTAGGAGCTCCGTCCACTTGTCTCTCAGGCTGTCAACCTCCTCAACTTCATCCCTTGGTAAGCGCAACTCAAACTCCCTAGAGAACAAAACATGTGTGTTTACGTTGAATGAAGAGCGATTTCACAAATTAAAGAAATCACATCAATTATCAACTCTTATTGTGTATTGATTATTAAGTAAAGTGTCCTATCCAAAACATGTTGGTAAAAACTACAATAATTAATGAAGATATGTTCTCCTAACAACTTACAGCTACTTCTACTTCATGAATACATTTAAGGGATTCCGATGGAATATTCTTTTTTGTAAAAAATTTTATACTCCATCTAAATAGTATTTAAAAAGATGAAGAATTGGAAATTACTGTCATTAAATTTGTATTCTTTTGTTTGTGTTTAAAATTAAGAAGATTGCTCTAGACATGATCAAGCACCTGAGTTTGGAGTACATGGTTTCTATAGGAAGGTAAATGCCATCAATTTTATTCTCCATGTCCCTCAACTCCTCCAGCAAGTGGAGTACTGAGTTCAGCTGGTCCAATGTCTGAACTGGCTGCTCAAGTCTAGATCTTACATTAGACCTGTACAAGACAACACTGTCCAAGTTTTTCTGTAAAAATATAAAGCCTGCCTTTTTTACAAAAAATGTCTTTAAATGTAATGGATGTGAGATCAAATAAAAATGCCTAACTCAGTCAGTTTAATAAATTTCCATAACATTTTTCCTTCAAAGCTCTTATAAATTGTCCATTACTATGCATATTTTAAAGCCAATATATTAATAGAACGCTTGCCACATAAAGTGTTTTAATTTTAGTTACGGCAGTGAATTTTCATCATTTTTAATGTTTCCATTCTTATATGTATGTATGATCATTTGTAAGTAATGCATTATTTATCATATATATAATTTATATAATGTATAATAAAATGAAAATTTTGAAGGTAAAAATTAAATTTGTTTTTACAGAGGAATAAGGTCACTACAAAATATATATATACCTAGTTATACAAAAGAAAACTCTGTATCCAAATTAAGCCTGGAATAATTTTCTTATAAAATTCCGGTTTAAACTCTTAACATGATCTTAAACATTGACAACATAATCCTTTAAAACCCACACATTATCTATTCTTTAAAAAATAAATACATTTATTGTTAGGCTTATTATTTATAATGGTTATATTATTAGAGCTTGCCTTTGCTTCCTGATGCACTACAGAAGCAAACTTTGTTTTCCAAGCTATAGAAAACCCATGAAGACTGTCTTTAATGGGGTCAGAGAAGAGGTTGATTGGCCCAACAGGTAAAATAACTGGTATATTTTGAACTTTTTTCTCCAAATAAACATAGCGTTCAACCTGGTTAAAAAAAATATTTTTTTTGGTCACACCAAACAAAATAAATTAAGTGTTAAACATACATCAGTGAGGTATAAGATTAAAAAGAGTAATCACTGGAAAAGCTATTGGTCCCCACAAAATCTCCTCATAAATTCTAACAACAATATGCATTCTAGAGATGTCCATCTGATCTATTTCTGCCATTGCAAAAATGTTTAATTTTTTTTTAAATTTATTTGTTTTGTAAAGGTTTTAATTATTCAATATTATTTTATTAAAATTTTTATTTCTCATTGGTTGTTGAAAGTTATCCTCAGTTTGGGCTGAAAGAAAGTAAAAAAGTATGGCATACTTCTCTTTTGATGGCCACCATTCCAGGATCAGCAGTTATGAACTCATTGAAGTTGCCATGCATGTCATCTTTCCATAAGAAGTTGTAGTAGCTGAAGTGGAACAGGTGCCTATTGACCACGCCATCCAGGTCTAAAAGTATGCAAACAATAGAAAAAACATCGGTGTTTTTAACCATAAGCTCCTTGCTTGGGTTACAATAAAATATTATAGTATTAAAACTACGTAATTCAAATAGATTGGACAGCAACAATGTTTCCTTTAGGCTGCACGGCGGCACAGGTTTCAGACAGACGGCACGCAGCAGTTTAGAATAACCATGCAGCAAATTTTGTAAAACATTGCACAAAAAATGGATGCTTTGCAACCTTGCACACGAGATTTTTTAATTTGCACACGGACCAACGAACCTTAGAGGGAACATTGGACAGCATTAAAGTTTTTAGTATCTAAATAAGTACAAAACATGTATAGATATTTTAAGTTTAAATTATAATACATTATGAATGAATGAATGAATGAATGAACGCTTTCTTCTATAGCACTAAGACTTTCCATACTATACTAGCATGCTGGTTGCGCTTTGATGTTTAAATACTCCATCAAATAAAAAAGTCTTTAAATTGTTTTTAAATTTTCCTTTGTTTTCACATACTAGGACAAATTCAAATGTTATTTGCAAAATTTATAAGAATTAAATTCCAATCTTCATTTTTTATTTTATAAATAACAAAATAAGAATTTATAAAAGTTATTACTTACCGTCTATGACTGTTGAGAGTTGTGAGAAAAGCTCTTGAACATTGGAGTCGTCAGCTATGCCCATTGTGAAGACATCCTCAGCAGAGTCACCCATCCAGCTGATTTCTAGTTTTTAAAAAAAAATGAAAATTAAGTAAGTGTACATTTGCATTAAAAAAAAATTTCAGTCTGTTCATTGTGAAAGGAAAATAAAATTCAAATGTTTTTTTTAAGAATGACTAGAATCAAGTTTTAAAAGTTGAGCCCGCCTAAAAATAGGCTGTACAAAAAATCTGACCAATGCCACAACCTACCATTGTTTGCATCAAGTATTGCCGAAGCTGTGTCTATGATTGCCCTCTGTATTACATCCAAAGTGGGCTCCACAATAATATTGGGAATGGAAAATCTGACATTGACCAAAAATCTGAAGAGAAAATAGTTTTTTTTAGCATTCTTATTTATCAAATATTTTTAGGCAAACAACTAACCCCACAATTTTATATTTACAATACTTAACAATCACTTTGGATTACATTGAATTGTAAGTATCTAATTAAAGTTGAAACTTTTCACTTACAAAATTATCTGTTCTCTTATACATATGCGATTGTGTATGAATCATATAATGACTAATGCCATAATTCAAATAAATATTCATTTAATCATTTTTGTGTGGTTTTTATAAAAAGCTTACTGCAAAGGTGTTCCGACTATAGAGTTTTCTCCAGGCGACCAAGTCATTTCTGAAAGGTTGGTTGTATGGCTCCCTGGTCTGTCTGACTGTTGTGAATGTCTGTCTGCACTCAGAACTGAGTTTGCTCTGCTGTTACCAGTGCTGCTGGAACAAATAACATTGAACACCATAAAGCTGCAGTACGCTTGCTTCCCTTTTTTCAAACAACCAATAAAATGTTTAAAGCTCATTTCTATAAATGAATATCCGTTACTTGTCAAGATTTAAATGAGAGCTTAATAAATACAGAAAGATAAATTTAAGTAATGATTATGTTTAATTATAAGATCTTATTAAGAGCTGGCAAGAATTATTCCATCTCATAAACATTTAGATTAATCATTTCTTTGTTGTTTTCTCTATAAAAAAACACACTATATATAGGGTAACTAGTTTGTGCTGCGGCGCCGTGGCGCCTGCGGCGCCCCCCTTTTTATGGGCGCCTACGGCGCCCACCTTTTTCAAAAGCCCAACTAACTTGTCCTTGTATGATAAATACGTAATATTAAAATTTCTTAAATGTACACAAAGTATTTTATAATAGTTTTTTTTTAATAATTTTATTTTTTATGTTAAAAGCCCAAGTAACATCCTTGTATAATAAATACGAAATATTCCTAAAATGTTAACAAAGTATGTATATAATATAGGTTTTACTGCGGCGCCCTTTTTATTTAGGGTGCCTACGGCGCCCACTTTTTTCAAAAGCCCAACAAACTTGTCCTTGTATGATAGCTACGTAATATTAAACTACCTTAAATGTACACAAAGTAATTTTAAATTGAGGTTGTAGGGCACCTATGGCGGCCACTTTTTTTGGGGGGGTCAAAAGCCCAAGTAACTTATCCTTGTATGATAAACACGAAATATTCCTGAAAATTAAACAAAGCATTTATATAATAATTTTTACAGTGCTAATCACCACACAATTTTAAAACTAATTTCAGAAAGCAGCGCACCAAATTACTGCACCAAAAAATAACTATTTGAGTCAATCAGCACTGCTTACAACGCAAAATTTTAAAAAAGCAGAGTGATTTCCCTCAGCGTTAGGCGGCAGTGAAAAATGAGCGTAAATATATAATATATTATAACACTTACCCATAATAATTCGTATGTGGTAATCTCGGAGATGGAGAGCTGCAGTCACTCTCAGAATCAAGATTAGATGTAGGGGTAAATGCCCTGATGACCTCCCCTGTGCAACCTGCAGCCTCAGCCAAGCTAGCAAGAGACTTGGTAGTCACACAAAGAACTGCCTGATACACTTGATCTTTGAAATGGGCTTTTTAAAAAAAAATTGAATCAACAATACAACTAGTTGAATTCTCACACGAGGTATGGTGTAACATCAAATATTGGACCCTCACAATATATGACATAGCCTATACATCCCATGAGCGCAAGCTTCCACTTGAGGTGCCTGCGTCGCATCCTTGGCATTAAATGGTTGGACAAAGTGCCAAATAGTGAGGCCCTGATACATGCCAATAGCCAAAGCATGTTCTCAATCCTTAGTGAAAGACACCTGAGATGGCTAGGACATGTAAAAAAGAATGAGTCTGGCCGCATCCTCAAGGACCTCCTATATGGAGAACTGGCATCTGGAAAGAGGAAGACAGGTAGCCCACGTCTGTGATTTAAAGATGTCTGCCAAAGGGACATGAAAGCAGCCAGAATATGCACAAGCGACTGGAAGTTTAAGGCAGAAGACCGATCTAAGTGGCGCACAGTTGTAAAAGAGGGCGTCATAGTAGAGTAGCCGAGGAGCGAAGGATGGAGGACGCTACACACAGAAAAGTTAGGAGAAAGGCCAAAACATTGGAAAGCACAGAACTCGTGTGAAAAAGCTGTCGTAAAGACTGTCACTCAAGGAAATGCAACTCAACCCAACGGTGATGCTTCATCGTCTTGCGAGACGGAAGGATGCCGATGATTCAAACAAATGTTAAATTTAAATATGAAAATATTTCTTTTATTGCTCAAGAAATCAGCTAACTAAGATTAGGAACTAGCTTATGAGGCTTAACATAGCTAACAATAGATGGGACAAAAGCTAGCTAACAAGGATTAGGAGTCCAGCTAAAAATTGACTTATCCTGGGTACCTAGAATCTTAATCTTTGTTAGTTAGAATCCTATCCTTTGTTAATTGTACTCCTGATATTTTTCAGCTATTTCCTTGTTAACTAGTATCCAACTACCAAGTCCTTCAAGACTGCACTTAAGACGCATCTTTTCAAAATGTATTTACAAAATTAATGAAACAACATTTGTTTTAATGATTAGCGTAGCTTATGTGTAATGTACTGTCCTTTATGTTGTTATTATGGTATGAATGGTTATTTAATTATTATATGTATGTTATGATCTCCATGTAAAGCGCTGTGAGCCCGGTTCCTTACTGGGATACAGCGCTATATAAATTATCAATTATTATTATTATTATTACAGTGTATTATCCTATCCCAGGATTTTAATTTATTTACACAAACGATATCAAACACACTGACCAATTAGTTCCAAGGTGTTTTCCTCCTCTAGAGCTGCTTCCTGTTTCTCCTTCTCTTGGTCATCAACATCTAGCATTTGCTGGATCTTTTTCTCCTTCAGAGAGTATTTGGGCTCATGCTGTTTGTAAATATGTGAAGTATTTTTTTAAATTTAGCAATCCAAACAGAAATTGTTATGAATTATAATAAGTGCATTTTAATACTGATTCAATTTTTATCTGAATGTTTCTGATTTTCAAAAGGGCTGATTGATAAATATAAACATAATTTTGTTACATAAATTACATTAAGTTTTGTTTACAAATGAAACAAATACGGAGCAGTAACTTTGCATCTCAATTTAAAATCATGCAAAAGACAATCTCAGTTAATATTTAATCATCACTTATACCAATAACAGACTAAAATGTCTCATTATATTTAAAACTAGAATTCTTTCTTTAAATTTTACTTTCAATCTTTGTTTCAAACATTAAAGCTTGTAAAGATCAAAAGGTTCTTATTTCAAAACAGTTTATCTTTTATGGAGCCAAATATTTTTTTTATTTAAATTTTTATTTAAATTTTACAAATTAAATTTCAGCACAAAAATAAATGCATTTTCGAACAATGAAAACATTTATTTTTTAAACAGAACAATTCAGCATGTCATCTACAACATAAAAATCAGCTATCACATACCATAAAACTTTGCTTCCTTAGTGAAAATAATGACTCAATTGTGATCATTTATTTTTTTTTAACCACTGAAGAGGGCCACTTTGATAAATTTTGACAGACATAAAAAAATATTTATTTTTGGTAATGCCTTTAATTTTTTAAAAATTGTTCCAATGTTACTAATCAGTGATGAGGAATATTTTTTGTGAAAAACTCATTTTACAACATAATTTTTCTTCTAATAATTCTTTAGAAATTAAGCTGTTTATTTGTGTGTTATCAACTTTCTCAAGTGGTCTACTTCAGTGCTTCTCAAAGTGGTGGTCCTCGGACCGGTGCCGGTCCGTGGGCCATCTGCCGCCGGTCCGTAGAGGTTATCAAGAAAGGACCGAAAAATCTAGTTATATTCCTCCATTTTTATCCATTAATACTAATCATAAAGAGTATGTCAATTTTTCTGCAATAAGCACATACAATTAAACAAATAAAATAAAATAAATAAGATTTCACTACCACGTCAGCACAGGGAAAATATTGCACCAGTCCCTGGTGCAATGAAAAAAATTCCTGCCGGTCCGCCATACTAAAAAGTTTGAGAAGCACTGGTCTACTTAATAGGTTATGTTATATATAATGTGTGTACAACAAATGTCTCTAAATTAACCAGTGACTCACAACTAACATTTTTACACACATTTTTTGGTCATTTTATACACCACAATATTTAAAAGAGTGAAACAAATATTTATAAAATAAATTCAGTAAACCTTACTGACATTAATGAGAGGCTAAAATTATATAAATCCTACACTTAAGAATGATAGCAGAAAGAGGTGTTCAGAAAAATGTATTATGTTATAATATTTTAAACTAAATTTTAAACTAAAACTAGTTTCTACAAAGATGTCATTAAGGGACCACATAACTGAATGGATTGCAAAGAAATATAATTAAAATAACTGATATTATTTCTAAAATTAAAAAAAGAAATTTTAAAGAAAACCAGAGTTTAGATCTAATCTACAATAAAAGCAATTAGTGGTTTTGATTTTAAGTTTTTTGTTTTGTTTAAAAGATATGAAGCACTGTAAAAATAAAACATTTTTAAAAAAGAGTTAAATTTGTTGGAGCTAAATATATTCAATAATTTTTTGGCAAATAAGGTGAGACAAGTTTCAATTAAAAAAAAGATACTGATCTATTAATTAAATTTTTTTTATCTTACATGCAAATAGCATGTAAAACAAAAGCAGTGAATACAAATTTACCTTGCGTTTGTGCTTTGAATTTAAAGATGAATGGTGAGGACAGTTTTTTAATATTTAAGGTGAAATATTGTACAGATAAAACACAAAAATGAAAGCAGTGAACCAGTTATATAAAATTGAAAAATCATAAAACATTTCATTATGTTATTCACATTTTCTATCAGGATTTAAACCATTTGATAAGGGTCCAATAATGTAATCAATGAAAGATTGTGGATAATACTTAAGTTATTGCTTTTATACACATATATACTATCAATGGCAAACCTATTTTATTTTATAAGTAACCTTTTGCAAGACCAATGCATAATTATTAATGAATAAATATAATGTAAGTAAAAAATAACTTGGAAGATTGTGATTTTTAGATATTTTGATTACATTTTTGGTAATACCTAATTGAATGAAAAAAAAACATATGAATGTAATGAAATTAACAACTATTTAAAAAAATCATATTTTGCAGAATTGTAAAGTGTTCAAAGTGAATGAGATAAGTTTAAACAATGAATTGCTTAAACAAGTGCTGACAATTTAAAAAAAACTTTAATCTCTCTATCTTTTTACGGCTGTAATGTACCTTTTTTGTGGAGAGAATAAGGGCAATAGACTGCAGCCCATCTAATACTGTTGCTACATGAGTCTGCAGAATGACAGTTTTCTCTTTGATGTTTTCCATCATCCATGCACAGAACTCTTCAACAGGCTGAAATTAACAGAATATCAAATAATTTCTGTTAATTTTTTTTTCCAAAAACAAATATGATAGAATTTAAAGATTACACTCAGGGATAATTCATTCAGACATATCAATTTTTTTTTAAAGAATATTTCCTGTGTTTAAGATGGTATATTGTTTTATGATACATTGTTTAAATAAAACTTTTAAAACGCTGTGCTATGGAAATGGTTTTAATTATTTTATTTAAGATTTTTTTAATGTATAAGACTTATCCTTCCTATTCTATACACAGCCTAAAAAAACTTAGCACATTTGTTCACCAGTTAGAGACAGTAACCAACAACAACAACAAAAACACCTAGAATTTCTAGCTTCTGTTGTTTGTAATACTGACCCATGTCTGAGAGAAGGCTTTGTCCACATCAAACAAATAAAACTCCTCAATAGTGGCAATAGTGTCCTTGATATTCTTTGACATTATCACATCGACCCTCTGAATCAGCAGCTTAAGTTTGTCAAGGCCTGAGTGGATCTGGTACAAAAATGCATCTAGATGCAAATAAAAACATTCAATTACTATATACAAGAAACATAGAACAACCTTCCATCAACAATAAAATTATGAATCTATATTGATTTTGAATGTCATTAGATTTAATATAACTGAGCACATCAGCTTTGTTCACATGAAAATTAATCACCTGACATTTATTGCCTTGCTTTTACCACTAGTTTGATGAATAGAGCATGGAGTATTTAAAAAATAATGAAAATTCAGATTCAGTACTTAAAATTATAACTTAATACTAGTATGAATTATGTTGGGCTAAACATTACTAAACATTTGATTAGAATATTTCCAAATTGTAAATATTACAAATAACCTATCAATAAAAGTTCTTTCTTTAAAATAAGATATTTGTACCAATATTCATGCTGTTCCATGCTAATGAACTGAGCCCTGGCTGTAATTGTTGATGAACATACAGAACATGCGGCTTGAAGAGTTTGACAAGAGGGTCAGGTATTGCCTTGCACAGCTCCCTGTGGGTGAAAAAAATTTGTGTGAGGGGGTGGGTTGTTTTTTTCCCATAGGATCTTTCGAATCAAGTGTATTTTTATTTGTAATATAGGAGTGGTATTAGGCTTTGTGGTGTGCACATCAAAGGTGATATGACAAGCAGTGGTGTTAGGCCTAGAGATGTGCATGTTCAAGGTGATATGGCAAGATAATTTCATCACCAACTAACTATCCTCTGCTTTTTAAACAAAATAGATAATTAAGTACAGTATCAGCACATACACTTTGTGTGGTGGGAAGACTGCAATGTATTACTTCTCTTAAGACAACAAGTTATGTTTTGCAATAAATGTTTCAATCATAGTTTAATTTAAATAATATAGTGCTCGGTTGAAAATAAAAAGATTAATATTCCTATGTAAAAAAAAATGGAAAATAAAAACAGAAACAATCACTGGTCATTTGAACTAGAGTCCTTACTTAAATTCACTAAGGACAAGCTCCAGGTGGCTTTTGTAACTCTTGAACCGAGCTTCCTGCTGCATGACCGCCAGAGCTGAATCTGGCACCTGGATGTCTAGTCTTGTCATCCACTTAGCTTCGTGAATCAGCTCCAGTACTCTGAAAGTAAGACCGCCAGGTCAGGTGGTGTGGGCACATTTGTATTGATTGTGATTTTTATAGATTTATGTGTAGTGATTTAGATGTTGTGATATATGTCTATGGATTTATTATAGTGATATATTGGTGGTAATAAATCCGCAGTTATTCTCTCAAGATAAATTTAACGCCTAATCAAACATGTTAGAACAATTGCTATATTACAGTATTTTTTGCATATATAATATCTTATAGCCACATCTTATACAAAATTTTAAGTGCCCAGCACCAAGGGTGTGTCATATATCGGAAACCAAACTTGTGTCTTATGCATCTTATAATTAGATGTGTCTTATATGCCTGAAAATATGGTATTTTTAGAATTTATCCCCTCAAACTCCTATTCATTCCATCTCCTAACACCTCCTTGGAAAACTTGATGACGTCTTATTTAAATTCAACCATATATTATTTTTGCTTTGGCATCATGTCAGTTTAAGGATATTTTAAAAGCTAAGCCAATTGGCCTTTTCTTTATATACCACTAAAAGAAAAGAAATTGCTCAGTGCAGCAGATGGCTAAGCCACATGTATCTTATCTAATTTTAGTTACACAGATCATCAAAACCTGCATCTTATATATGGGTGCATCTTATGTAAAAAAAAATTTACACAAATTGTGAAAAACTCGCAACTGAAATACGGGTGTGTTTTATAATAAGGTGCATTTTATATGTGAGAAAATATGGTAGGTGGTTTAGACATCATGCTTCGAGATAAAATAAAAAATAAAAAAATCCGTCGAACCATTCAAAGAAAATATATTACTAAAACATCAGTTATAAATATATACATTTTAGCTGTGTTTGCGTTACAAAAAGTAGTAGGGAATATCATATTGAAACAGAACCTAAAAAGAATTGAAACCATTACCTTTCATCAGCATTTACAATAATTTCCCCTGAATCTGGGTGAAGTACAAACAATGTGGATTTCAGTCCACTTCTGGCCTGCTCAATATTATTTTTCCACTGAGTGAACCACAGACTCTCAAAGGTAACCAGAGCCGTTGCAAGTTTATTGTACATTCTGACCTGCCATTAACAAATTATTTATAATGGTTAAAAATAATCAGAGAGATAAGCACACACAAAAATATTAAAGTGTTATATATCACTAAAGATACATATTTGTTGAAAACTCCTCTATCAATACAAAAAAGTCATAATTTTACTGTAAATTTAGTATGCAAATTGAGAGATTAGGGTGCTGCTTGAAAATAAATAAATGATAGTTCCTTTTCCCTCATCTACCTGGCGCCCATAGTCAGCAAGTGATGTCACAGCTTTAATATCCCTGAATACTCTCATAGGGTCTTCAATCCTTTTGAGCAGCTGTCTTGACCAGTAGATGGCACCAGCGACTGGTGGAGCATTCCGAACCATGATGGGTTTATCCTGAGAGTATTTTGAAAATTAAGGAAAATTCTTCTTCTCATTATTATTTTATAGAATACAATACATTTTTCTGAAAGACATTAAAATTTATTTCCAAAAAGCAATTAACTTTTAAAAAAAATATTATATGGACTCTTTATTAATGTACATCATAAAAACAAAATTTTAGCTTTTTTTGATTTAGACAACAGCATTTTAATTACCTTGTGTTTTTCATAAATCTTTTGAACCTCTTCTAGGTCAGCTTCATACCATGCAAAAATCTCAATGTATTTATCTGAAATTATTCCCTTTATACCTGATCGATTTACTATTGGGGAAAACCTGATGAAAATTAACACAGCACAAATATACATAATGTTACAAGTACGGCATTTTATTAACTTTAGCTAAAAACCTGCCCTAATTTATTTCCAACACTTTTTTATGTTCTATTAGTTAATTAAATATTTTTTTTAAAATTTTTGTTGCTCACAAGAATAAAAGAAATTTACAATAAAATAATAAGAAATTTTCAACTCACTTTGTAATAACATCTAATCCTTGTTGTGTTTTCATTTTCCTCAAAAAGATGACATGCAGGTAGGCAGCCATAAATTTTTCAATACTCTGGACAACTTGTTGAAATGTGTGAAAGTGAGATTCAAATCTGTTCTTGTCCTGAAAATAAATTAATTCATATACATTATAAAACTGAAGACTTGTAATTAAAGGCATTTAAAAATTTGGGAATGTCAAAATATACTTTTATTCTTGCACATAATAAACATCTCGAGGAAAATAAGGTTGAATACTATATTACAGAAAATACTTCTCACTTTGGATTCCACATCCAGCATAGTTTTTGTTGTGATGCAATCCCGAATTGCATCATTCATTTTTCTGATATGAAGTTCTACTATAGAGGAAACATTTGGGCCATCAGCATCATTGTGCTCTGGGTAATATTCTCCTGAAAGGAATATTTTCTATTAACTTAGTGTCATTTTTAAACAGTTCAAACAATATTTAAATAAAAAATTAATCATTAATAAAATAAACAAATAAAATATTACAACTAAGTTATTTATTTAATGTATATCATGTGTATTTTCTTTGGTAGCAGAGTTAAGACTTGTTACATGTAATAATTCTGGGGCCATAGGATGCTACCAGCGTGATAGTTTGAAATGCTTTCATGCAATAGTATTTTAAAAAAATAACAAAAACTTCATCGTTTAAAAGAGATTAAGGGGGAGTGGGCGGGTTGTTCCAATTAAGAAAAGCAGAGGTTGCTTTGAGGATAAGCATAGCTAGAGATTAACAACCATCCCTATAACCTTGGTCAAATTTTTGTCTTAAGATAAGCACTTTTTGACACATACTTTGTAAGTTGGATAACACAATTAAAGGAATAAGTGTTTCTCTCATCTACATTACATTTAATAAACTGATGAATAAATGAGCCACTAACTTTTTAAATTTGAAAAAAATATCTATATTTCATTCAATGTTACAAATTTTATTTGAGCTCTACTCTAGATTTTCATGCCTGAATGAATTGATTATGTTTTGTTTTTTAGGAACTAAGAGAGACTCTCAAGGAAACTTACGAAGGACAGATAACTCTTCTTCTGTCAAGCCTTTCAGTTTATTACTCTCAAGATCTGACAATTGTCGATGGTAGAGATGTCTCTCATTTGTTTCTATTTGTGTATCTAGGTCAGGGCTTACAGCAGGAACCAACTCATCACTTTCATTGATGGCCCCAAGAGATCTGTCAGTGTCTGGACCTTCAACTTGTATGACTGGTATAATGGGATCAATAGTCCTGACTTCAGCTTTTACCAGGAATAATAATGCAAGTTTTATAAAGTTATGGGTATATTTTTAAAAAGATAAAAAATTAAGGTTATTATTTGATGCCATTCTTGCATTTTAACTGAAGTCAAATTATAAAAAAATTTAAATTGCATTTTGTTTATTGGGAAATTGTTTTTTTTCTAAATTAATGAAACAAACATAATTTCAATTAACAAAATGATTTTTCATAAATGATTTTAAAGGCACATAATTATTTTTTTTAAATGATGTTCAAAAAGGAACATAATTATTTTTTAAAGGAACAATTTATTTCATACAGTGTATGTTTAATTTAATTATTACCTCAATCTTTGTGTAAGTAAAATTTTACCTCAGTCTAAGTTTGGGTTGACTATTACCTCAGTCAATTTTTATAATTACCTAAGGGAGTGTCTTTTATAATTCTTCTTTTGAAATCAGGCTCTGGTTCATCTATGACCATGTCCTCTTTTCTTGGCCGGGGAAGACCAACCAAACTCTTACTCAGTCTGGAAATAAATTTAGTTCATCAATCTTATTTAAAAACTAAGAACTATAATCACTTTTACCCTTTTAATACAATGTCAACATTATTTATAATGAAGACGTTCTAACAGTGTGTACTGATTGTAAAAAAAATTTTAATGCACAATTTTCAGAAATTTCTGATCAAAGAAAAATTTACCTGTTAAACTGTGACATTGTGTGAATGACCTCAACAACTTGCCGGAGTCTAGCACAAAATGTGTCAAAGTGAGCCATTATGGAATCTTCATCAGTTATAGGGACAAGAAGCCCAGCTGGTTCCACAACTTTCTTAGGAGTTAAAACTTGACTGCTCTTTGACCCAGGAATGCTGATTTTCCTTCTACAAATGGCAAACATAGATTAATGGAATAATTCAACGCTGAAATTAGAATTGCTAGAAAATCAAACAAATAATGTTAATAAAAATCTATACAACTTCATTTTAATTTCAAATAAGATAACTGTAGAATACATCAAATACATATTCACGAAAATGAAAATTTTGATCAATATCAACATTTCAACAAGAGTCATTAAACTAACTTGTTAGGACTGGATGCTGTAGAGAAGCTGCTGATTGACGGTGATTGAGACACAGACGGCTGGTTAAGCCCAAGTCCATCTTTCAGTGAGCGCACAGCTTCCCTGAATGAGCCTTGTAACTGCAAACAGCCCCGTAACCGTTGTAACAGGGAATTTTCAAATGTCATGCTGTCATGAGTTTCTTTTAACTTGCCCTTTGAAATCTGAAAGGGGGAAGTTAATAGGAAATATAGGGAAAGTAATTTTCTTTAATTGACTTAAGAGGAGCATTAAATGTACATATTTTTTTAAAAGACCAAAACAATATTTTGTACTTTAGTATTATTTAGAGTTATAAAAATAAGAAAAACAAAATATTCAGGCATTTGTATATAACTTTTGTGATGAAAATAGGCAGTTATGTAATGCTCAATTTACCTTTTGTTTATTATCTGCCTGTCTATTGGAAGTTTTGAAATGAGAATCATTGCGGGTGGCTACATCTCCTGCTACCACCTCCTCCAGAACCTTGATCCAGAGTTCATCTTTGTCTTCCATAATATTGTAAGTAAATTGTTTTATGTAGTCTTTGCAAGCTTGCACCAGCTGATTCGTCACCTAGGATATTTTAGCTAGACTTACACCTTTTAATCTTTATGAGGAAAATAAATCAATAATAACATTAAAAATTGTTTTCAATCTCCTTTTTAATTGTGAAAGAAAATTTGTATGAAGAAATTAAAACATGGCTTATCTTCTTGCCTAATATTTTTTAAAAAGCTGTGCTTTAGTAAATCTCACAGATCCAGAATTACATTCAGGATAAAAAGACAAGATTTGTATTTCAATCAAATATAAATAGTATTAATTTTCTTGTTAAAGTGTTAAAATATTTTTTTTAATGAGTACACCCAAACCTTGGTTAACAGAATTCCAAGGAAACCAGTCCTTGCATAGAATCTAGAGACAGAGTCCATTTGTTTCATAGTGTTGATGAGACCTGGAATGGCTACAGATAAGATGGTGGCGGGTGTTGCATCTTGATACATCTGGTCAAAGTATCTCTTCAGAGAATCTAGATACTTGACTTTATCTCTGGTGTCATTGAGGCTGTCTGTTATACTGTTGAAATTTAAGAAAAAAATTCTAAGACCTATAGATTTTATAATTGATCACTCAGAAACATTAAAAAACCAAGTCTAACAGTTATCACACATCAATCCTTTGAAATATTATATAACACATTTTTGACACATTGATCTGTATGCAACATCACAATTGAGATAATGGGGAAAGGGTTTGAAGGAAAGAGAAGATAGTCAATAGGTAGTTGCTAATTTATCAAAAAAGGGTAAGCAAAATTTAAGGGTTTAACTGTAATGTAGATGAATAACTGGTTTACTTTGCATCTGTCATTTTCCACTTTTTTAGTAGTCTAGATTTTGCAGTGATTAATAAAGCCAAAACAGCTTTGCATTCTTTTCCCTTCAGTTGCTCTGTGATATTTGTCAGCAACCTTTGCCTTCGTTTCCACTTGTCCACTTCAGATAAAGGACCTGCATTTGGATCCAGGAATCTAAAAGAATAAAAATAACAGAAGTTATTTTAATCATAAACTTTTATAAAAAATAATAAACAATTTATTAAAAGTAATAAATATTACAGATGACTATACTTAAATTTGGTATACTTCTTCAGGTTACTAACTTAAAAATATAATAAGCCTACCTTTCATCTGCAGAGTCATTGAGTACACCTTCAATAGTTGAAATCCAGTCACTTACAAGTTCCTCATACTGAGCAATTAAATTTGAATCCAATGCAGCTGCACGTTGCTGTTTAAAGTCGTTTATTACAACATTTTCAGGCTGCTTCAGCATCTGAAAGATAAATAAAAAATATTTTTTTAATGATCAGCTAGTGTAATTTATATAGAGAACTAGTGGAATTCAAGTCAAATAGTTTATTGGTTTCAATTCTTAAAATCAAAGTATCTAAAACACTATTCCAGCCACCTTTATGATAAAAAGAATCATGGATGCTAAGCAAAATTAACAACATTAAAACTAATTTAGATGTTGATGCTTCAGAATGAGGGCATAAAGCATTTTAAAATGCAAAGACAAAAAAAGTAAAGCTACGGTAAAACCCAAGCAAAATTATAACATTAACTTAAATACATTTTTAAATGTATACTTTTAAAAAAGTATTTTAATAAATAATAAACATTAAATTGCCATTAATCTTCTGTACAGAAGAACCATCTGAAATTGATAAGATAAGACATAATCCATGGTAAAGCGTAAGATGCAAAAATCTTCTGCATAGACGGAGCACCTGTAATTGGTAAGATAAGATAATTGCTACTTATAATTAAAATTTCTTCAAAAGAAAATAAATAAATGATATTGTAGACCTACCCATTGCCTTGAATGGGTCATTGAAGCAGCAGTTTCATTCAGAGCTGTAACAAATTTGTCCATGCTGTGCATTAGTGTTGCCTGGCCCTCATCATCACACTGGCCCCAGTCTTTTTGTGCTCTGATTAGTGGGATATAGATGTCTGCCAACAAAGAATTTAGAGTCTCAATGGTGTTATGCTTGAGTTCTCCACAGAAAATGTCTTTTTCCATTTTATTAGGTTCCACATCTTTGTCTGTGTTATGTCGCAGAAAGTAAAGTATAGTGACTTTCTCCAATTGTACATCCTTCAGGGTGGCAAGATTACCGGTGCAGTGAATCTCCCTACTTGTTGAATCTATTGTATCAGACTTAATACAGTAGAAAAATAGTCTGCATGGCCCGCCAGCTTTGAGAAATTTGTTCACTCTACTCAGTGTGCTCTCCTCACACATAAAATCTTCCAGGTGCGTTGGGCTTTCATTGCTTCCAGGCTTGAAGCTTTCTTGAATTTTCCCAGCTATCCACCAGTGCCTTTCGTCCATTTTGAAAATTGCTGTAAGTATTAAAAAGATTTTAAACTAATTTCATAAATAAAAAATTTGACATTTCAGATTTGCCTTTGATATACGTTTAAAAACAACTATCAAATCCTCAGGTTTATGATGTGAGCGAAGCCATCTTTGTTGTTATTGGTTACGGCGGGCTTGAAGCCTAAGAAAACTTCACCTGACCAAGGAAATTATATATACCACAACATTGCTACCTTTTCTTGAAAAGAGTATATTTAAGCATTCAATATGTAGTATGTAATGTGATACTTACTGTATGTTCACAAAAGGGCGTTAAGAGTATTAAGACTATCATTTAAAATAATCATTACAAAATTGACTTAAGAATAATAAGCAGTAAGATACATCATTTTTGTTTATCTAGCACCCTGCTAGCTAGAATTTTTTTACCTGGAACGACCCATGCTAAAATAAATTTACTGACTGAAAATGTTTTTTTTTAAAGTTTCATTAATCTATTTTAAGATTCTTAGAAGATCAATAAATATTTTAATGAAAATTTCATTTGTTATTTCCTTACTAGATGTTTTATTCTTTTTTTTGTTTGTTTGTAAGTGAGAAAATTTCCTTTGGCCTCTTGATGTGACATCCCAGCAAGTAGGGTGCTAGATTCATACATTCCCTTGCCCTTGGCGTTCTATAGAATGCCGAGTTGTCGTGCGGCTAAGTATGTAACAACTGACCTACTGATGTTCTATAGAATGCCTATGAAAAGTATTCAAAATGTTTACAAATTTCATACTTTGCCTGAAACCATCAGGCATTCTATACACTGCCTGACATTCTATAGAATTCCGGATTTCATACATGCCTGGAACATACACACGTCTTATGTGCGTAAATCATTTTTTAAACATTAATTTTAATTAAAAATATCATCCCGGCTTGTTCGTGACATCAAAGTCTCTGTTGTAAGTAGTCGGCGAGTGATATCAAAGTCTTTATTCTGCTTTAAGGCTAGTCACCAATGTCAAATATTTTTATTTTATTTATTTTCAGGGAGTGTTTGATATTTTTTCCTGTATTAGCGTTAGACAAATGAGTTGAATGATGTTGTTAAAGTCTGTTTACTCTGTGTGAGAGATGGGCCATACATTCTTGACATTTAAACTTTTTTTCTTAATAGAATTTTAACAAAAGCTGCGACTGAGTCCCAGATAGAATAAGATATAAAGTCGCTACTGTTCGTTCGTCCGTCGATACGACGAGGACCACTCTAGTCATCCGAGGGTTTTCTGTGCGTGCGCAGATGGCTGATTAGGCCGATCCTTGCACGGCAGGTTCGGGAACAGAAGGGACAGGGGACGAGTGCGACATCTCCTGGAGGGTTGAAAGCATGGGCCTTTCGGGCTTGCCTCTTCTTTTCTGCGGCGGTGATCCGGTTTGCCTCGCATGACCTGGCACCTTCGTGGATGGAAGAGCGCCAGGTGGATCGGTCCATTGCAGCTCGTTCCCACGTGTCTGGATTGATGGCAAACGCTTTCATTGAGGCTTTCAGTGTGTCTTTGAAGCGTTTCTTTTGCCCACCGTGGGACCGCTGGCCATACTGGAGCTCACCATAGAAGATTCTCTTTGGCAGTCTCTCGTCTGGCATTCGGACAACGTGCCCTGCCCAGCGAAGCTACTACATTTTATGGCAAAGGCGCAGAAATTCTAATTTTTTTCCCTATTGAAATTTGCTGCGCGGTAACTCAAAACTGCTGCGCGGCATCTGCAAGATAGCTGCACAGCCACGCAGCTTAAAGTGAACATTGGCCCTAAGCTATAGCTTGTTTGAGAGAGAGAACACATTTTATTTAAGACTTCTATTTTTATATCGGCATGCATTGAAAGTATATGTCCCTTCAGCACCGCACCGTAAAGCACTTGTAGTGACGTATTTAATAAAAGCTGTAATTTATTTAGAGCTATTAAGTGGCAAATTTTGTATAAGGGAAACAAGTTTACATTTTAAAGTAAAATAATTATTTGACTAATAATGTTAAAATCCATTTTAAAAATTGTTAAGATTTTGTTTTAAAAATCAATTTTTGCTCATTACCTACTAATTCACTTAAAGTTATGGATGAGAAAATGTTGAATTAAAAGCACATGTATTAATTTTTAAAACTGAAAACTATAAAAAATATATTACTCAATTTAATTATATGCATGAAAAAGTATTCATTAAAGAGTACATTGCATCGGACTGCACTTCACTTTGTTTTACCAAAGAGGCGTGCCTCTTTACTTCGATCCCTTTGTTAGGGATACTAATTTAAAGGAACCATAGGGAAACCCTTACCAGCAGTACAGACATACTTCAATAAGACTTATGAACTATGAATTTGTCCCCAGTTCACTGTGTTGGTTTATATAACAATTTATACTTATTATAATTTGATTATCTGAGAGCAACAATATTTGGATACTAATATCTCTTTGTTGATAAGATAACATTATACTTAATGATAATTAAAAGAAAATATTGTGTAAAATAAATGCTAATCATATATAGACATTAAACAATTATTATTTGCAATGTCACGACTGTAGTGTCTGTCCGTGACGCTACTAATTTTAGAAAGCAGAGCACCAAATTACTGCACCAATGCATCAAAAGGTGTGCAAATTAAAGATACGCTGTAAAAAATATTATATGACGTCATTGTTTTAGCTCATATTTTAATTTTGGAAAAAATTTTAAGGGCACAATGTAAAAAGAGGATTTGATGATGGTTAATTATAAAACTAAAGAAAAAGAAAAAAAGAAGAAAGAAAAGGAAAAAAACTGTACGAAAACTTCACCTGCCAAGTAGTACATAATGGTAGACTAACAGATGAATTCCATGTCACAACTGGAGTCAAACAAGGATGCCTCCTTTCACCACTTCTGTTCCTTCTTGTGTTAGACTGGGTCACAAAAGAAGCTTATGCAAGCTCAGGAAAAAGAATCCAGTGGAACCTAATGCAAAAACTAGAAGATTTGGAGTTTGCGGATGACTTGGCCATTCTGTCCCACAGACTTCAAGACATGCAAGACAAAATCACAGCCTTGAGTGAGACTGGGAAAAGAGTAGGACTTAATATAAACATTCAAAAAAACAAAACTTTAGAAAATAATTTTCCTACAAGATGGAGTCATCCAAGTAGAAAACCGTAACCTGGAGCAAGTAAACAACTTTGTATACCCTGGGAGTGTGGTCAGTGTATCAGGGGGAACAGATGAGGACATCGAATGAAGAATAAATTTGGCGCGACAGGCTTTTGCCAATCTGAAACAGGTCTGGAGATCTACGCATATCTCTGTCAAAAAAAAAGTAAGGATATTTAACACCAATGTTAAAACGGTCCTACTTTATGGATCCGAAACATGGCGGACGACAGAGACAACAAAAAATAGACTCCAGACCTTTGTTAACAGATGCCTCAGAAATATTCTGAAAATAAAATGGTTCGATAAGGTCGAAAACTCCAAGCTGTGGGAGAGGTGTGGACAAAGAACAGTAGAACAACAAATCATGGAAAGAAAGTGGAGATGGATTGGACACACCCTCAGGAAAGATAACAGCAGGGCTAGGCAGGCCCTAGATTGGAACCTCCAGGGCAAACGACAACGAGGAAGACCCAAGCGTACATATAGACGGAGCATGTTGGACGAGGCTGGAAGGACTGGGAAGAGCTGGGAAGAATTGAAGCGACTGGCAAAGGACCGTGTAGAGTGGCGAGCTTTGACAGAGCCCTATGTTCCACAAGGAACTCAAAGGACAAGTGATGATATAGCTTGTTTAGCAAATAGGTAAATCCAGCACTGAAGTAACCGGAAGCCTTTACTTCATCTACAATTACCTCATGGACTTTTTGGGACATAATTTCAATTCAGTTCTTCTCATTTATTTTTGGATAAATAATAAGGATTTCATTTTCCAAGATTTCCATATGTGTGTGGTGCTAGAAATGGATAAAACAGACTGACCAACTCCAGCAACTATTGATAATTTTGATTTTTTAAAGATCCAACTTTTTCATTTGTCCCCCTGAAAGCCAGACCACGCTCAGCTATGGTACAAATAACCGCTACTGCTCACCTCAAAACATGGTCCTAGTAACTGTACTCTTCATTTATTTGACTTTCTAGCTTTTGTAGTAGACCCTAGCCTTGTCGACGAGCTAGGTTTAATATATATATTAATATGCAGTTTTTAATGAGTAGCTCTTTGTTCATGATTGTCAACTTGAATATTATTTTTTCTGTCACTGAACCCATTTTTATCAGTTAAACGTGTGGAGTCTTTAGAAGAAAAAAGTTTTTTCTTGAGGACTTAGCTAGCTCGTCGACAGGGCTAGGGTCTACTAGTTGTGAGTTAAACACAATATTTGAACCATCATGCCATGTAGGTACTTGTTAGCGCATCATTCTGCGCATGTCGAAATTCCATGCACGCAAAAACTGTCGTGGAACAAATTTAGTTGCTTTGGTCTATTCTGCTGTCAATGACGTTAAATTATACTAAGAAAACAATATCTGTATTTATTACTGATGGTGCCCCTGCCATGACTGATAAGCTAAGTTGGACAAATAAATCGTGTCTGTATAAAAGTCAGCGAAGAGGCTGGCTAAGATTTTTAACTTGACTATATCATTTACTAACAACTTCTTTGTGCCAAACACCTCAGATGTGAACGTTTCCTTAATCCAGTGATAAAGGCTATGAACTCTATTTGCTCTAAAGCCCTGTTTCACCGCCAGTTTTAGCAGTCATCATCATCATCATCGCCCTTCGTCCAATCTGGGACATAGGCCGCGAACAAAGTCTCTCCAGACATCCCGGTCCTGCGCCAGTCTCTCAATCTGCGCCCAGCTGTGCCCGCTCATTTTTGTGTCTGCCTCCAGTTCTCTTCTCCAGGTCATTTTGGGACCACCTTTTTTCCTCTTGCCTTGGGAGTTCCATGTGAGGGCTTGTCTCACAATGCTGGATGTAGGCTTTCTGAGAGTGTGGCCAATCCATCTCCATATGCGCTCCATATCCACTGGCTCTTGTTGTGTGCGTTGCCAGAGGTCCTCATTGGTGATGACATTTGGCCAGCGGATTCGGAGAATTGCTCGGAGACATGTATTTATAAAGGCTTGAAGCTTTTTAGAAATGGCTGCTGTTATTCGCCATGTTTCTGCTCCATACAGTAGGACAGGCTTTACTGTGGTGTTGAATATCCTGACCTTGGTATGAAGAGTCAAGTTGTTGCAGTTCCAAACTTGTTTTAGCTGTTTAAATGATGATCTTGCTTTGCCGATTCTCACTCTTACATCAGCGTCTGTCCCTCCTTGTGTGTCGATGATGCTTCCAAGGTATGTGAAGCTATCCACCTCTTCCAGATTTGTTCCTTCCAGTGTTATTGGAGTGTTGCTTGATGTGTTTATTTTAAGGACTTTGCTTTTTCCCTTATGGATGTTCAGGCCAAGGCAAGCAGAGAATTTTGCTACATCGTTGGTTTTCTCCTGCATCTGTTGCTGTGAGTGCGATAATAAGGCCAGATCGTCCGCAAAGTCCAGGTCATCCAGTTGTTTCCATAGTGTCCACTGGATACCATTTCTCTTCTGCTCTGTAGACATTTTCATTATGCAGTCGATGGTTAGCAGAAATAAGAATGGTGAAAGCAGACACCCCTGTCTGACTCCGGTCTGTACCTCAAAAGCCGCTGTTGCTTGTTGGCCATGGACAATTCTACATGTAAGTCCTTCGTAGGAAGCCTTAATTATGTCAGTCAGTTTTTGTGGTATCCCGTAGTGTCTTAGTAACTTCCACAGGGTTGGCCTGCTGTCAACACTATCGAAAGCCTTCTCATAGTCAATAAAGTTGATGTATAGTGGTGAGTTCCACTCCAGGGATTGTTCCAATCTAATTCTCAGGGTGGCAATCTGGTCAGTGCATGATCTATCTTTTCTAAAACCTGCTTGTTGGTCTCTAAGATGGGTGTCTATTGCGTCCCTCATTCTGTTTAGCAGCACTCTGTTAAATACTTTGCTTGGTATGGATAGCAGAGTTATTCCTCTATAGTTGGAGCAAGAGCTAAGATCTCCTTTCTTTGGGAGCTTAATGAGATGTCCTTCTTTCCACTCCATCGGAATCTGTTCTTCCTCCCATATTTTCTTGAAAAGAATGTGTAGCATTGCGGAGCTAGTCGTAATATCTGCTGTCAAGGCTTCTGCTGGTATTCTGTCTGGACCAGCTGCTTTGCCTTTCTTTAGTTGTTTAATTGCTCTGTTTATCTCTTGTTTTGTGGGTATGCTGCAGTCTATTTCTAGGTCTTGTTCCGCTGGCTCTATGTTGAGTTTGTATTGTGGGGCTGGTCGGTTGAGGAGTTCTTCAAAATGTTCTATCCATCTTTTTTCTGACCCTCTTCATCAGGTATAGATTTCCCATCTTTAGTTTTAACAGGTCTCTCTGGATTTTTTAACTTTCCGGATAGCTTTTTTATTGTACTGAATAGTTCTCTTGTGTTTCCATGGTAGCTGCCTCTTCTGCTTCAGTTGCTAGTCCTTCTATGTAGTTCTTTTTTATCTGACCTTATACTACGTTTAACGTCTTTATTGGCTTCTGCGTATTCTGCTGATGCTCTAGCTTTTTCAGTTCTGGTGCGGCTGTTGTTGAGATTTGCCTTCTTCTTTTTCCTCTGTTGGATTTCTCCATGGTTTCATTAGAGATCCATTCTTTATGCGTTTGTTGCCTTGGACCCAACACTTCTTCACAGGTGGTCGTGAGTATTTCCACATTAGTCTGCCAACAAAGATCAGGCTTTACAGAGCCCTCGTCAAAACCATTGTCCTTTATGGATGTGAGACCTGGATACTAATGGCAACCACTGAAAGCAAGCTGTAGGCATTTAAAAACAAATACATGAGGAAAATTCTCCAGATCTCCTATTTAGAACTCAAGACCATTGAATATGTCTGGGACAGAATAAACTCTTTTGCGGGTCGTCAAGAAACCATTATATCAACAATTAAGAGACGTAAGATGGCATGGTTTCGTCATGTACTGCGACATGATACCCTAACAAAAATTATCCTTTAAGGCACTGTAGAGGGGAGCCGGCGAAGAGGTCGACAGCGGAAAAACTGGCTTGACAACATAAAGGAATGGGCAGGGATGAGATTGAATGAATTATTTGCCGCGCTCAATATAGGCACATGTGGAGATTGATGTCGGTTGATGTGTCCCCCATCCGAACGCAAAGGTCACGGGACTGATGATAATGAAATTATTTTATACAACCACTTCAATAAATGTAAAAATATGTAAATAACAATATGCCTCATTTCATGGGAACGGATTAATCATTGAGGCCCCTATCCTATTAACTCGTACACGCTTCCGGATCTGTATATGTCGTCAACGCCTCCGGATCTGTATATGTCGTCAACGCTTCCGGATCTGTATATGTCGTCAACGCTTCCGGATCTTTATATGTCGTCAACTTTTTAAAAACGCTCGTAAACACGTTTTCTGACTTGCTAGAGTGCTGAAATTTTCACAGTAGGTTTGGCTTGTGGGGAGGATTAAGCTATTAAAGTTTCAGATCGATCGAATGTACCGTAATTAAATTAATGCATTTTTAGTTTATCTATATGTAGCGGCCTGCTTTTGTTGACATTTTACGCGTCACGATGAGTTCAGTTCAGCCATCCGTGACCAGACCTTTTTCCCTACCCCTCCGTTATTCAGCATACGGAAGTTAAGGCAATCTCAGTCTGTAAATGTTTGTCACGTTTAAGTATGATCAATACTTTTTAGTTATGTCTCATATATAAGGGATTTATAGTCGAAAATTTTGTTTTTACGGGGTTGTTTAAAGAGTTTTAAATTTTCATGAATGAAATTAATTAAGTTTTACACATCTTTTGTTAACGCGTAAAAGTAGAAAATAAAATGAACAAAAATTTTTTATTGATATTTATTGTGATCGATTGTGAGATATAAATTTTGATCAACTAACACACAAGTTCTGAGTCCCCCTGTGTGACTACTTAGTTTGTGACTAAAAAATTTCTGCTTTTTCATGCGAGATTCTACATTCCTCACTGCAGCTGGGCCTCATCTTTTTACAAAAGTTTTTTTGTTCATTTTATTTTCTCTCTAGGTATTTCTTATTGTAAATATATGTTTGGTATACGTCCTTTTTTGTATACGTCTAAGTAAGTGTCTGTAACGGATTGGGGACGTTTACCGAGGTTCCACTGTAAATATGTACTATCGTTACATTTACATTGACATTGTATCCCTATTGTAAGGGAGCGAAGTCAAGTGGCATGCCACTTTTAATAGATCATTAGTAGAGCAAACATGTCGCTAAAATGTATTAACTAGACATTAATATATGGCAGTTATTTCATTAAATTCACAGTTTCATTAGTTTTAAATAACTTTGATTTTAAAAATCTATTTTTGTTTCTAATTAAATATTACTAATTGATAATATCAGTTTACTTAAAATATAAAATTTAAGTAATACAAATCAATAATGTCAAAACGATATGTCTTATGTATTAGTACGGTAAAATTCAATCGAACTTTTAAAAAGATAGATCATTTAATATATATTTTCATAAATTTTCCCCCCTATTTTTTTAACGTAAAAAGTAATATGAAATAGGTCAGTACTGGTGCTTTTTAGTGCGGTGCTTACAGGAAATAAAAATTTAATGCACGTCAGATTTGAAGACAGTCAATTATCAATATACATAATTCCCGTCGTCTGTATGTGTGGATGTAACGCTGGATCGCTTCAGCGCCCACAAGGGGGCGATAGCGCCCACAAGGGGGCAATAGTGCCCACTTTGAGAATCACGAGCAGAAAGACTAATTTGACCATTTCCTTCAGGTCATAATCTGCTTTTAGGTTAAGCAGTTCTAACAGCATATCATCTGGGGCTTAATCAGCTTCTGCACTAAATTGCGAACTGAGGATATTGAAGAGTGGTTCCAGGTTCTTGTCGTCTTGGAACCTCCTTTCAAATTCCATAGCAAAGGCACCCAACTGCGCCTTGCACTTGTCAGCCATTTTACAAGAAACGGTTTTCTGTTTTAGCAAAGGGCAATTGCAAAACCTGGTTTCACCTGCTTGCCTGAAATGATTTAACATACACATACATTTCATGTGCAAACAAGCCATTGCCCTGAAGTTTGACATTCAGTTCATTCAAATTTTCCATAATGTTAATGGCAAACATGAAGTCTGACTTCCACTCTTCATTAACTATGGAAGTAACAAAATCACAAACAAAACCCTTCATCTCAAGCAACATAACTATTTCTTCCTTGAGATATCATACTCGCCTCGCAGGCTCAGCCAGCGGACACTGCCGTGGTAGATAATATAATATTCAAATCTTCAAACAGTGCTTTTTAACACCTGTGATTAAGTTTCCTGGCTTTTACAAAGTCTGTCATACTAACAACTGCTTGAAATTCAACACAGCCTTACACAGACTTTCCTGATGGTTGCCACAGTGAAGAGTTAAGAGTGTGTGGTCAGACTGATATTTAATGTTATTGTTCATACTACTTTTTCCAGTTAAAGCTCGCGCTCCATCGGTTATTTCACTGGCCATTTTGTTCCACACCAACCCAGTTATTTCAACATAGTTCCCTACAGTATTGAATAAATCCTGGCCTGTAGTTGTGTCTTTGAGTGCTTCAACACAGTAATTCTTCGTTAAGCTCGAAACGAGGATGTATTCCCCGCATAAATTCCAACAATTGGGCCTGTTCCTATACATTGGTACTTTAATCCGATGCGAGAGTACCAAAAAAAGTATTTGCTTGCATCTCGAAGTTGGTGCATCAAATTGTCACTTTTTTTTCAAAGCGTCTGACTAAAGTTCCCTTGATAAAGAAATGGTGTCAAATTATGTTTTCTGTTCTGGACACATAACGCTTGCTGCATATGTGAAGCATTTCTTGATAAATTCACTGTCAGAAAAGGTTTGTTCCGTTTTACGATCTTATGAGATATCTCCAAACTGGCTTCGGTATTTAAGACTTTTTGTGAAAACATTTTGTTGCTTCTTTTAATTCTTAACAAATTTCTTGCACTTCCTTTTTCTCTCTGGGTTCATTAAATTGTGCCCGAAGCACAAATGTTTTGTTTAGTGGTATCTTTTTAAGTCACACTCATTAAAGACGCTCACACACTCACGGCACAGCAAGCAGGCTGATTTTCTCCCAACGCCCGTGAAGCAATATTTAACAGTTATTCTTCATTTAAAACAGACATTCGTCCTCAATCTTACTTTCTTTGGCATCACTCATTGTTAAATCAACGTCTATTTGCTTTTAAATCACAAATTTTCAAAACCGTTCGTAGTGTAAATCGTAAACAAAAGTCAATTCCGGTTGAGCTGAAATGTAGTTTCGAACAGGTATGTTAACAATTAATGACTAATGATTCTGAAGCCATAAAACCGAGTATATATCTCTAGATTGGAATCAAATGCTCGGAATAAATTTTCCAAAAAAAAATTCTAAGCAAAGAAAATTAACATGACACAAGATCGCCACAGGGGCCGCATAATATACTCTGACTGGCCGCACGTGGCCAGCGGATCGTAGTTTGCCTATTCGTGTGTTAGAATAATAAATAAAAAATTAGGGGGGGGGGCGCTGAGCAATATTTTACTGGAAAGTGGGCGGTAGTCCAAAAAAGTTTGAGAACCACTGCTCAACACCTTATACAAATTTAAAGTTATTCAGTCCCAGAAGATTGCTTGATATATGTGACCAATAAATGTAATAACATGTTAGTGGAATCACGAATGATGATCACGTGTCATAGGGTGTTGTTACATTGTATTACAAGGCATGGTGTATCATATACGTCATTTGATATCACACAGCATCGTGTATTATACGTCGTAGGGTAAAACAAAGCATGGTGCATCATACATCACAGGAAATTACAAAGAATGGTATATCATAGGTCACAGGATATCACAAGGCATGGTGTATAAATATAACAATTATTTAATTATACGATATGGGGTAAGTCAAATCTAATGAGAAGGAAATAGCTTTTGAAATACAGGATATTGATCTATGTAATGTCTCCGCGCTCTTCTTGTATATACAGTGGTACCTCGGTATCCGTCAAAGGGCCATCCATATATTACGTACGCAAGGAGGGGGGGGGTCTTAAATTTACGGCATTTTGCGCATGCATGCGTACGGGGGGGGGTCTCGACTGAATGTGTACGTACGCACAATAAATTTAATTTGCATACTAAGCATAGTAACTGCAAACGGCAGTCGAGACCGACTGAGTCAGTCGTTATAAGCAAAACGGGACGGCGATTTCACGGACCTAGGGGAAAAAAAGGGGGGGGGTCTACATATTTGTGACGATGTGTGAAGTGGGGGAGGGGGCTGTAAGAGAAATGTGACGTCACATCAAACTCGTAACTTTAAATAAAAGTTCCACTTAAATATTTGATTTGTTACATGGTGTTTTATATGACTTCACACGTGTTAAGATATTAGAATGCAGGCCTACACTAATAAATACTTAAAAGACAAAAAATTGACAAAAAAACTTTTAGTGACGACGCGTGACGTGGGGGGGGGGTATGAAAATCGTCCATAACCGCGGGACGTCATTAATGGACGGCCCCAAAGCTTTGACCCCCCCCCCAAAAAAAAATAATGAAAAATAATAATAATAATGTTTTTTTTTAAAAAAGCCGCATTTTCAAATATTTTAGTGCGGATTTTGATGTGACGTCACATTTCTTAAACACCCGGTGACGCTCGTCACAAAATGCGTAACCCCCTCCCCGCCCCTTTTTAGGCGTGTGACGTCATTTATGGACGGCTTCAAAGAGTAAAACCAATTATCTTCTGACTCCGGCTTAAAATATTTTTTTTCAAACAAGGGGTGGGGGTGAGTGAATTTGTACGTACGCATGGGGGGGGGTCCCGAAAATGTACGGGATGCAACGGGGGGGGGAGGGGGTACAACAATACGAATTTTGTGCGTACGTAATATATGGATGGCCCCCAACTTTGGTATAAGTCCAACTTGGTATACGTTCTGTTTGTACGCGAAAATCTTTGCTTGGTATACAACCTTTGTTTGGAATAAGCCCCTTTGTATGGGGTCGTCCATAAATGACATAACGCGATTTTAGCCGATCCCACCATCGTCACATGTTGTCACGAAAAGTTAGCGGCTAACTTAACCCCCCAACCAGGACCGTCTTAACGCATAGGCCCGTTGGGCATTTGCCCGGGGCCCACGAGCATAGGGGCCCCATGGGAATATGTTTATTTATATAATCATATATATTATGTATATTTATTTTTTATTATTCCTGCGGGGGAGGGGCCCACCACTATTTCTTTGCCCGGGGGCCCAAAATGGTGTAAAGACGGCTCTGCCCCCAACCCCCAAACTCAAATATGACGACACAAAGTTTCGTCCTTCCTCCTCATAATAGCTATATTGCCTATTTGAAAATGAGGATGTTTCAAATCACTTTATTGTCATTTAAGCATATATTTAGTTTAGTGCAGTGGTGTCTAAAGTCCGGCCCGCAGGCCATAACCGGCCAGCGAAGCAATTTTAACTGCCCCGCGGCTTCATGTGAAATAATTAATTGACTGACGTATTATTTATTTAACTACATTATATTTATTAGAAGTGACGAATTATGGTACTGTTTTGAGTACGTCAAATGATGGCAAAATTCGATAATATTGTATTGTTTATCAATTACTAGACCTTCAGTCTTAAAAACCAAACAGAGCACATTTTTGGCGATCAAAGCGAATATGTAGCAATGTTATGTAGACAAACAGTTGAGAAGAAAATTATATTCTTCACAAGAGGGAGTGATTAGAAATTCATGTGAGGTTTTGGCCGTTACTGACTTTGGAAAATATATAGGATTTTAGTACACCAGCTAATCTACTGGATATTGAAATTGTGCCTTCAAATTAGAATATTCAAATAAAAAGTATCTCATATAAAACACTGAACATTGTCAAGCAAGGACCATTTTACCACACGGTTAAAATAAAATGAACTAATGAATTCCAGCCCAATAATTAAAATTTAATATAAAACACCGTGACGTCACACATGGCCGGACCCCCCCCCTCCCCACTGTCACACTTTCTTACACCCCCTCCCCCCCTCTGGAGCGTGACGTACATTATGGACGGCCCCTAAGGGCGCAATATTTACTTTTTGAACGGAGCGGTTCAAAGGCTAACAACTCCGACCCTGTATAGTGTACTTGGAAAACACTGCCTTATTATTATTATTATTATTATTATGGGATCATAACTATTAATTATAAACATAGTTTTATTTAAATTTTATTGGTGCAAGGCATTGGTCTCAGTGGTCATTAGTCAGTTATAATTATAATTTTTATTATTAAATTAAAGTTATATTTATATTATATACTAATACGTGAAATTGAACTTGCTTTACTTTTAAAAACGAACTCGATATGTTTTCCCCCACCAAATAAACTTGATTTATTATATTTTATAATTTCATTTACCAAAATATATCAGGTTAATTAAAACCCTGCTCTTAAAATAAGAGCTTTTAATAAAAGAGCAAAGAATAAAATGCTGATTCTCAATAGCAAATATAGGTCAAAGATCAAATCACTCTGTTTTCCTGGCTCTGAATGGAATCCAAAATGGATGCCTTGCTTCGCGTTGTTAGAAAGTCGCCCGTTGATCCAGGAAAATACAAGCATTCGAGTAAACAGATGATATATAATATATTAATCATAATTAATGTCTTCCAGTTAAATACATTTTGAGAAATTAAGATTATGCACGTACTAAATATTGTATATAATAAATTAAAGTTTAGGCCTACAAAAATCAAAAAGTTAAAATTAAAAATAATAATTTAATAACATTAAAATTAAGCCTGTTAAATTTACTATTATTACTATCAATTTTATAAACTATGACTAGTGGGAGTTTTTTAAATAACTATAATAATAAGTTTAGTTAATTACTTAAGTCTAAGCCTACTCCTACTTGATAGTTGGACTCAAACTCAAAGACTTAAGTTAAGGCCTAAACTTAGATTTAGTTTTAGTAATTTAGATTGATTTGGCGATTTGGGTTAATTTTTGGCTTAGGCTTAATTAAGGAAATAATATTATAATATTAATAAGGACACTTAGTACTTAGTAACTTACTTCCTTGACCTTAGGCCTTGGCCTTAGGTATTAGTATTGTACTATATTTATATTGCACTACTTCTAATTAATATGAATATGAAATAATATGATAACTAACTATAAGACTATAAGTATTATATGACTATAGACTATAGTATTATAGTATTCATCAATTACCAAGTTAATTTGTGAAATTAATCATTTTTTGTTATTTCTTTTTTGAATCTTTAGAAATGCCAGAAGGTTGGGGGGAAAATAAAGAACCTGTAGCTGAAGGAGTTACTTTTTATTTAAAATACATTGGCTCGACTCTTGTGGAGGAAATTGAATCTGACCAGACATATGGAGATGGCATTAGTGCAATGGCAGTTCAGACCATTACAGCTATGGTAAAAAATATTTCATGTACAGTAGAACCTGGTTAAGTCGACGGCCTCGGGGTTTGACAAAAGGCGTCGAGATAACCGATGATCGAGTTAAACGAAAACCAATATGGTGGCAAAATATTAACATGTGCTTGAATTTTCTCTATGTACATGATGTGCGTTAATTAGTGATGGGACGATTAATCGGAATCGTATCGGAATATCGAGACCCTAAACCCTTTGTTGCGTGAGCGCTGTTTTTTCCCTAGTACATAACGAATTCAGCTACTCCTGCTCCGCCATGCCGCCTCACCACGGCGGGTCCGTTGGTGACATTGCGTCATCTCTCTTGCGCGCTCCCAGTTAACAATAAGTGTTGTTTTTTTTAAAAATGGGACTTGATGTTTGCTACACTGTTTCTGCTGAGTTAGCATCATTCACAGCAGTGATTCCCAGATTGAGCAATACTGTGCCTTGGAGGGCACTTGCGTGACTTTCCTTACAAGCTACACTAATAAATAACCTGCCCCGTGTAACCTACACATCCCCTCATTGTCCCCGAACCATTCTCTTCCAAACCATCTTCCTTGGATCTGTCCCCTCAGCTTACAATGGACTCAGAATTCCTTCGGTAACTTGATGCTAATCAGACTAACCAACAACATTGGTGTGGGAGATTGAGAGTGGGGGTGGGTAAACTGTCTGTAGTCTGTTATATTATATATCCTAAAATCTGGGGAGCCTTGTTTACAGTAAGCACCCTATGATTTTAGTATCGTCCCGTCACTAGCGTTAATAAATGAGAATGTACATTAACATGTTTTTGGAGGTTTTTTTTACACAACTGCGTTGCCTTTATTTGTTTGATGAAGCGATCGGCATGCTATAAAAATGTACATACTTATTTGCTAACAACAAAAGGCGTATGTGCACTAACTAACAGCAGAAATTTACCAATATAAAATAAAAACCACCGCTGATTCACGATACAAAGCTTTATTTTATTTTCTAAAGATATTCGTTTATCTTAAAAATAAAATGATTAATGCATCAGGAATTGAATTGAGTTTAATAATATTATAACATGCACTGCGAAATAATGACGATTAAAGGCTGATAACGCGATTTTCGAGCACCTCGGGTGAATACATACTCGATAGAAACGCGTCAAACTAATTCACACATGGATCAAACTGAAACAAGATAAAAACATCCGGTAATTTTTATTGAAATCTCGTACAATCACAAAATAGACGGAAGTCTCAAGGTAAGCGAGATTTCGATGCTATTTTTAACTAAAAATGCGAGAGTGCGTGGCTAGGGGATCGAGATAACCAACGTTAAGTTGCAAATTTGGCCCTCTTTTGGGCTCGATGTATTAGGGTTCGGCAACATAAAAGAATCGACATAACCGATGAGAAAATCCTATGACAAAGAGAGAATTTGGCGGTTCCAATAAAATACGTCGACTTAATAGGGTTGGCGAGTTAACCGTGGTTGAGTTAAGTGGGTTCTACTGTAATAGCTTAAATCTCAAAACAAAATTTCAGAATGGGGTTATTTTTTAAACAAATATCTTTGCATGACAATATATGCAGAAAAAATTAATCTTGGGAATCAAAATTATGTCCAAATTATGACATCTCTCATTGTTTTATATCTAAAAATATAAAAATTTCACTCCATCTACAGGCTTCACTGCAGCATGGGCTTAAGGCCTTTTTTACTTTAATTTTACAGAGGCACTCACAAGACACTGACTATTGCACACACTCGAGAGCTTGCTTGAGTTTGTTTATAGTTGTGTCTTAAATTTCCATTGCAGTGTCAATTTTCTGTGATTTGATCATTTAATAGTCAGAGATAACACAAGCTAAGATAAAAATCCCTATTACATGTAATTGTTATTGTGATTAAATTTGTTGTTGCATCCATGCAGGCCAAAGCAGCTGGAAAGAAATTGAGAAAAGCAGCCCTAACCGTGTCACCAAAGGGTATTAAAAGTGTGGATATGACAACCAATCAAGTTATGTTTGATATATCCATCTACAGGTAAGCTATCATTGGTTGAATATGTTTTTAAATGCTGTTAAAATAGTGTAAATTAAAAAAAATGTTTTTAAAAAAAAATATTTAGATGCAAATGTTTGACAAAAATTGGTGAAAGGAATATAATTTATTTTTTATTGACTTACCGTATATACTCGTTCTATAGCCTGTTCGTTCATAAGCCGACCCCCCACTTTTGGAAGGAAAAAGTATTAAAAGTGTATAACCCGATCCCAAGCCGACCCCCCAAAAATAATAGGAAAGCTTTAAAAAAATGGTACATATTTTTTTTAAACTACAAGCTAAATCGGTCATTATGATTGTTTACTTTGTACTGCCTATCTTTGTCTTTCTGCTCTTTGTTAAGCAAGAGTTACCGGTATTTAAAAAAAAATATTTGGTAAACAGTGACGAAAGCGCGTACATTAAAATCCGTGGTTGAAAACAAAATTTGTAAAACAATTTATTAAAAACGTTCACAAAAATAAATAAAATGAGTAAACAAGGTAAGTGCTGTTTTTTAATAATATATTATAGCTTCTGATAGAGCAGTCGAATCTTGTAGAATGTAGAAAATGACATTGATAATCTACAATAACAACACCGATATTCAATATCCATGCAGAAGTCACCTATGACCCGCTCATAAGCCAAAACACTTTTCCCCCTAGATTTTGTCCAAAAAAGGTCGGCTTGCGAACGAGTATATAAGGTAGTTACTTGAGAAATAGAGATATATTTGCGAGTGTTATAATATTATATTTCAATGGCTTAAAATTTTTATTTTATTTCAGAATTTCGTTCTGTACAGCAGACAAAAACCATGACCATGTCTTTGCCTTCATTGCTAGAAATACAACAAATGAAACGATGGAATGTCATGCTTTCCTGTGTGCGAAAATTAAAATTGTGAGTCTACCAATGGCTCATTCAAATTAAATGATTAATTTACATCAGAAAAGATTGATGTTCACTCTTGAGTCGGCCACTATACCCATGCATATCAACTTTTCTAACCCTTCCTGTGTCCTCTATAGCCTTTATAATCCTCTGTCTTGCTCTTGCACATTAACTTTCAAGTTGATGTCTACTTGGATTACACATCATCGCTAAGTTTTTCATTTTTTAAAAACTTCTTGTTGTCTATGTTTTTTTTCCTTAGGTGGGCAGGCCTGCCAACCCTCCCGATTTTATCGGAATTATACGGATTTTTTACCCATGCTTACGAAAGTCCGATAAGACCCTTAATCTTCCGATTTTCCGAAAAAAAATAATTCACCCTTCAAAATTCCGAATGCGAAAAAATTATAAAAAGAAAAAGCTAATACTAATAATAGCGGTGATGTATTTCGAAAATGAAAATGCCACTTCCTAGGTTTTTTCCTGTACTTCCGTTATCCAAGCGAACCGCTATATCTTAGGTGGGCTTCTTGCTGTGTATTTTTCAGGCTTGCGAATACCACGTTAATAACTTTCTTATAGTTTAAAGTGCAAAATTCCACTTTTTGGATTGCAAATAAAACCACTTAGGAAGGGTTAACTCACAGCTTTAACTATCAGTATTCAATGCTACATACAAAAATGGCTTGTAAAAGAAGTTTTTATTAAGTTAAGCTTCCTAACTAGATGGCACAATAAAATATTTGATACCATCAATGTATTTTCTATTAAACTTAACAAATGGTTTGAACAAGACATGTTAAGGTTTGAGGACAACAATGCCTTTTTCAGCAGACAGTGATTTGTTACACTTGTTAGATTTTTAAAAAAAATATATTCTTACAGGCACAAGCAGTGACACTTACTGTATCACAAGCTTTTTCTCTGGCCGAGGAGAGGTGGGAGGCAAAGAGGCAGAAAAAGTCAATGGGAGAAGTGGTCAGCAAAGATAAGGTTGGGGCATCTGAATTATTGACAGTGTTGAGGTTATTTAGATTTTGAACAGTTGCAAATTAAGTAGAGAGCTCTGGAAAAATGTAGACCTTTTTCAATGTTAAACAATTTATTCCAGATTCTGGAAATGATGTAGATTTAAAACGACATTAAAAATTGACCTTACCAATAATTAACAATTAGTGCTAATAGGCACTTCACATTTTGATGTCATATAGATGCAATTAAAGGCAAGATGTAAGAGATATTCTGCTCCATAAGACAACATCTAAATATCCAGTATTCAACAATAAGATTCAAATGTGAATAAAGTTGGGAAAATTGAAAACATAAAATTTGGTAGAGAGCGAAGTGAAATGAAAAATTAAAAACTAGAATAATAGCTTTCAAACAAACAAAATTAAGTTAACCATCTGCAACATTTTTAAAAAAACTAAAATAGTTACAGCACCAATTTACTGACTAGGCTGTTATTATCTCACTAAGTGATGATGCTCATTAAATTAACACTTTTATTATTTTTTTGAAATTTTTATGGCCATTTGTTAATGATTCTAATTGTTATGATGCGCGTTGAATATTTCAGAAGAAAGCAGTAAATGAGCAAATGAGCAGAGATGTTGGCAGCAATAATACGGAATCACTCATCTCATTATCCTCAACACCCACCCCACCGGCAACTCCTGAAATCTTATCAGGTATGTTTGTTTTGTTATTGGTTGGCTCCTTCCATTTCTTAATGGCCCATGATGAAGGCTTTGATCATTGTGACTCCCATGAGTGTTGAGGTTTTGCCAATACATCTGTGAAGATGATACTCTGCAAAGGTGCTCATGTTGACTGGAGGTTGGAGAGCAGAAGACAATAGACACAAACGCAACAATTGTTTTCACCTCAACTGTTCCAGTCACTAACTGCCCTTTGCAGAAAAAATAATTAGTTTTCTATTAAGGCCTAGCCTTTGTCTAGATGAGCGAGAATGAGTTTTTGCCTTATGCTGGAGCATTGGACCAACCCATTATTTACCCCTGAAAAGCACTGATAAGCTAATCAGTTGTCTTTTTTTTTAGTGGTGACCAGCCCAGTGTTTCTAGCATTCTGTCAACACTTGAAATGTTTCTTTATCAGCTTAGGACAAAGCGTGCTGCTTGTCATTGGGCAGCCTCTGACTTGTTTATGGTCTTCTGGGTTTATGGGCCCCAGACTGCCCAACACATATCTAAAATTGGCTGGCAAAAGGGTTCATCAGCTCTTTTTATTGTAGAGTTGCGTATCCTGAGATTCCTCCTTAGGAACCCTAGGGTCCTGTTTACTCAGCTGGGCACAGTGTCAATATCCTCACCTTAAAGAACTTCTCTTTGAATAGAAACACCAAGACACTTTACTGAGGAAACTGGCTCAAGCATATGGCCACAAAGTTTGTTAGGGTGATGTAGAGGATTTCTGCTACTGGAAACTAACAAGGTCTGGCACATGCCGGGAAAAATTCCATGTCCCAGCTAGGCCTGTCAACGGGTACCCGTGAACCGGGTACCCGTTGCCGTGAGATTACCCGGGTATTAAAATTCCGCCCGGGAACCCGTGAAAATGTGGCTTCAATGTCTATATTAACCAAACTTTGGCTCGCATGCGGCTTTTTGTGTTTAATTTACGGCGCGCGAAACAATTTATCAAACGAAAATTTTTGTTTCAAATATATGCTGTGAAATACATCTAAGGAGAACTATCTGTCAACGGGATTGGGAAATACAATAAATTATATTGTATTTATATTATAATTATACAAGTAGTACTAGTAGGCAGCTATTTAAGGTATGCAATAACCTCAGAGGGAGTGGTAACGCTATGGTCCTTCCCTCTGTGTATCCCCTGCATCAGCAACCAGATATATTTTGTAACTTTTTTATCAACAAAATTGCTAAAATTCGTGATGAACTTGACAGAACGTTGTTGCCACCACATGATGTATCTCCTTCTATTGCTGTGAGGTCAGGCTTTGACATGTTTCAGACTGTTACGGAAAATGAGGTCAAAAGTGTTATTCTAAAATCTAGGCCAACGTCCTGCCCTCTTGATCCCATCCCCACTCCACTATTGGTTGAGTCATTAGATCTCTTACTCCCAACAGTAACTAATATAGTTAATGAAAGTCTAAAATCTGGCACCTTTCCTTCATTATGTAAATCTGCTATTATAAAACCCTTGCTGAAAAAAAAAGGGTTAGACCAAAACAATTTAAACAACTATCGACCTGTGTCTAATATTTCATTTTTGTCGAAAGTCATTGAAAAACTAGTCTTAAAACAACTTTTTTCTTATCTAAATGACCACACTCTATTAAGTCCTAATCAGTCGGCCTACAGACCTTCTCACAGCACAGAGACCACTCTGTTGAAGGTAACAAATGACCTCCTGCTCGCACTGGACAGTGGGAAAATTTCTATATTGGTCCTCTTAGATCTTAGTGCAGCCTTTGACACTGTTGACCATCAAATACTGCTGAAAACCCTGCAAAGTTATTTTGGAATTTCTGGCTCAGTTCTGGCTTGGTTTCAATCATACTTATCTAACAGATCACAGGTAGTATCAGTAGATGGTTGTATCTCTCACAAAGCTGACTTGCTTTATGGTGTGCCTCAGGGTTCTGTTTTGGGTCCGGTACTTTTTGTACTGTATACAAGACCGCTACTTCTACTGCTTGAAAAGCATTCAGTTAAAAGCCAATCATTTGCAGATGATACTCAACTATATATTCACACTGATCCCTCTAATATGGACTCCGGTGTCCAATTGTTGCAGGAGTGCATTGGTGAAGTGAAGTCTTGGATGACGTTAAGCAAACTCAAGCTGAATGATGACAAGACTGAAGCACTTCTATTTTGCAACAATAAATCACGCAGTACTTTGTCTCTTCCGAAGTCAATTCACGTAGCCAGTTCGGATATTCTGTTCACAACATCGACTAGGAATCTTGGCTACATTATTTCTGACAACATGTCTATTAACAACTTCATCAATCACATCTGTCGCTCTGCCTACACTGCCATTCGTCAGATCAGCTCAATCCGTCATTACTTAACAGTTAGTGCCACAAAAACACTAGTCTGTGCTCTTGTACTGGCTCGTATGGATTACTGCAATTCTCTTCTGTCAGGTGTGCCAAAACAATGCATTGAAAGACTACAGAAAGTTCAAAATTCAGCTGCCAGACTGGTGCTCAATGCAAAAAAACATGACCATGTTACTCCACTTCTTCGCTCACTTCATTGGCTGCCTATACAAGCCCGTATTGATTACAAACTGGCCGTTCTCTGTCACAATTTCTTTTCGGACTCAAGCCCATCGTATCTTACTGAACTTTTGTCGGTCTACTCACCCACTCGCAAGCTAAGATCTTCTGCAGACACACGCGTTCTCTCTGTTCCTACGACACGCACCAAAACGTTTGGTGAAAGGTCGTTCTCTTTTTGTGCAGCCAAACAATGGAATTCTCTACCATTACACATACGTGGTATTCAAACAACCAAGTCCTTCAAGACTGCACTTAAGACACATCTTTTCAAAATTTATTTTTAAAATTGATGAAACAACATTTCTTGTAAATGATTAACGTAGCTTATGTATAATGTATTGTAATTGTGTGTGTTTGTTGTGATATGAATGTTAATTTAATACTTATAAGTATGTTATTTCTTTCATGTAAAGCGCTGTGAGCCCAGTTCCTTACTGGGATACAACGCTATATAAATAATCAATTTATTATTATTATTATTATTATATAAAGAAAACAAAACTCCTCTGCCGAAAATAAGGATGGACTGTATAGAGATGAAAGAGGCCGTGTTTGTTGTTGTCAGTTTTTAAGGTTAATAAATGAAATAGTTACTGAGAGTGTAAGATGGGTTAGACGTCGGCATAGAGAGGAAAGAGGCCGTGTTTGATTTTGTTCATAAAAACACCCTTGCTTTGACACTAACTTTAATCTTTGAAATACGCCGACATTGGGTTTACGATTGTCGGTGTTGTTTATCTACCCCCCCCCCTTCCTCCCTCCATTCGATTGTGTTTCGTGTGTTCATTACAGCGTGTGCCTTGCCCAAAAACTGATTTTTAATAATACACCAAAATTTGTAAGTTTTTAAAGTCAATAAATTAGTTACTTACAGTGTAAGATGGATAAGGGCCCCTCCGTAAATGACGTTAGGCACCTAGGGGAGGAGGGGGGTCACACATTTGTGACGAAGGGAGGGATGTGTTTAAGAATGAATGTGGCGTCACATCAAAACGCGCAACTTTAAATAAAAGTTCCACTGAAATATTTGATTGCTTACAATTTATTTAATGACGCTTTACATGGATTTAAGCGTGTAGAAATTTTTTGAGTTCAATTTCGCATTAAATACAAAATTAAATGACAATAAAGTTATTTGACACTGCTCATTTTCAAAAAGGAAGTGCGTCTTTAATGGGGGGGGGGCTGCAAAGCTTTGTGATGTCATATCATATTGGAGGGGGGTCTAAGTTTTTGTGACAACCTGTGACGGGTGGGTAAAAAATCGGCCAAAATCGCTTGACGTCATTTATGTACGGCCTCTAAGACGTCAGCCGTGTAGCTACTGTGTGAAATTAGGTGCATGGAAGGTGGCTAGGGAGCATTGTATAGCGGTCATGACGGGGAAAATTATGCGATGTTTCATTCGGGTAACCCGGGTACCCGTTCGAAATTTGGACGGGTACCCGGGCAGTATTTTTCAACAATATTGACAGCCCTAGTCCCAGCGTTTCTCCCATTCAGCTAATTTTTTGAGTTTGTGTTGTAGCTGGTACTGGTCACAGTTGTTTGACAATTGTCATGTATATGGCCGTGTCACCTGTGAACAGTCTTGCTCGGGAGGTCAGCTCCTCATAAAAATTATTAGTAGAAAAACGTTTTTGTTCAGTGTTGCTCTTGGAAGTGATACCTAGAGCCTCCTCAGGCTCGGTTCATTTGACATATTGGGGCTGTAATATGCACAACTGTAAAGTGTGCTTCTACCTTTCAACTTCACCGTTACCCACAAAAGCTTGCACACTTTGACATCCATTTACTGGATCATTTCAAGTTGCTGAGTAAAGCAACGGGAACTCCTCTACCACCTTTGTCTTTCCTGCCGGCCTGAATAGTATTTAATTAGGGATTTGGCATGATTCTGTACCAAAAATTATGTTGGGTTTTTGTTATCTGATTTTATAAACATGCTTAAAAGGGACACTATATAATTTCAGATTGTTTCATTACTCAGCTAAAAAAAAATAGCAGAGATGTTTGAACAAAAAATTAGTAATTGTGTTTGACAAGTCAAAAAATCAAATTTTTTGGAAATTGATTTCCCTTTATTAATTTTTGAAGGACTTCTTTACACTGCGTCTGCTTATAATTTGCAAGATAAAATGTTTGTAAAAAATTAACTTAAATTTTTTTACATAATTAAATGAGTTTTGTGAATTAAAAAAAAATAGTATACACATACAGTTAGTTAGTTTGACAACGTAAGATGATCTTCATGAAAAAATAAATGCATTTTTAAATTTACTTGTATACATTACTTAGTATATTTTATGCTCAACAGGTTCACCTCAGCAGCAAATGAGTTTTAATCTTACATCCAGAAAGAACTGGGTAAGTTGTCAATGTATGTTTTGTCATTAAAGCTTTTCAAAGATATTTTATTTAAAATGTCATTTCTAATGTTAAACATGGAATCATGCCTATCTTCCTACCAAGTATGCTTTATACCTTTGCTTACATAAGTTATTTAAAAATACTTGTTATTTTAGTGTTTAGTATAATTTGATGTATAAAGTATAAATAAAAATATGTTTTTGAGTAAAAAAAAACAAACTTTTTGAAACACACTCTTTTGATTGCATCAGAATAAGAACGAATTTTTGTCAAACAACTAGGAGAATGAAATTTTTTAATGATTTTGAAAAGGAAGCAGTGAGTGCCCATAACATATTTTAAGCCTACTCAAGGACATTTACGACACCCTATGCTTCAGTGTGACGTTAATGAACACATCACTTTGATCATCAAAAAATTCTTACGATAGTAAAATTTAAAATTCAAAATTTTTTAACTATATTGTAGAAGGAATGGTGAAGATACATTGAGGGGTGTAGAATGCATTATTCTTTATAATCATTAGCACCGCTATAAGTCAGAATGCTGTCACTCTACCCTCTACACCGGCCTATTCTTGTGAAGATTATTCCGAAAATGAATGCATTTTTAGTTTGAAAAAATACTCGCTCTATAGCCCGTTCCTTCACAAGCCGACCCCCACTCTTTTGGAAGAGAATAGTATAAAAAGTGTGTAACCCGCTCGCAAGCCTGCCCCAAAAAATAATAGGACAACGTAAGCGAAATGGTACACATTTTTTTAATACTACAGGCTAAATCGGTCATTATGATTGTTTAATTTTGTCTTCGTTTAGGTTGAAGAACAAAGAGATTTTAATAACAGAGAAGATGTATGTTATTTTTATAGCATTCGCTAAAGGGCTTTTTATTGTATATAAACAAAAAGAAATGTTTTATATATTTAATTTTAATAAAGTCAGTAAATAACACCAGAAATGTTTCATCAATATACAGTCGGACCTATCAAAGGGACCCGGGAAAAAAATCAACTCACTGAGCTTGCCAGTTAGGGAAAATGGAGTAATAGGCTCAGATTAATCAAGGACAATGTTGATTTTGAGAGGGGGGCAGCAATACCGGTTCGAGGGCTTGACAGAAAAGAGAGGCGGTGTCTGATGTTTCATATGAAAGGAAGCCAACTTGCTTTGATTCAAACTTTGCCATACCGACACAAGCCCATGAGAGGAGACACCTTCCCTCCCCCACTTTACTCCCTCACAACACCCTTATTCAATGTACATGCAGAAATCACCTATGACCCCCTCGTAAGCCGACCCCCCAACATTTTCCCCTAGATTTTGTTCAAAAAAGGTCGGCTTTAGAACGAGTATATACAGTAATTGATTATGACTGATTCATATTTTGTTATTGGAAATCAATACATCTGCATCAGCTCAGTCAAAACATGGGAAGTGGGTGAAATATTAATTACAAGTTATAGACAGACAAGACAGACACGTCAAGTTAAATAAAAGGGTGTAAAAAGTTTGTATCCTGTTTCTTTCACAGCAAAGTTTCGATGATTCAGACAATGATAATATTGATGATATGTTTTCAAGGTTAGTAGAACTATCATTATTTAAATTAGCTGATACATTTTCCCCACTCCTATCTATATTTTTATACCGTTTTTATTTGTGTATAGCGCGCACTTGTGTATAACGCACACCCTAAATTTTTATACCTAAAATTGGTATAAATTTTTTGTCACTTTCTCTCAGCTCAGACCAATGATTTTCCGTGACAAATGTTGAAAACGTGTGACAAAATATTTATTGACAACATACCAAATTAAACTACCAGCATGCGGCTTTTACAACAAAACTGACCAAACAGTGCTCCGCTTTAAAGAGGGCTTCGTCTCGGATGTAAACAAACACGGCGGACCAAAATTTCATCTTCAAATTTAAAATATTTATGGAGCCTGTGTAAGACCTCGTGTATATCGCGCATCTACCCTTTTGGTAGTTGTTTTCTGTATAAAATTGTGCGCGCTTACCACGAATAAATACGGTATATGGTTTTTTTTTAAAAGTTACTCACGAACCATAACCCTTGATGAACTTATTTTTGTAGTAGCAGTATCCATCATGCCTTATTCAAAAATTTATTGTTATAGATTTGTATCTCCTGCAGATTGGCAGAAAATCGCTGTAAGCAGAGGCTATCGTTTGGCACAGACTTGAATGAAGAAGACCTGGATGATGGGGTAAAGAAGTACATGGCAGGCTCTGCATGTTTCGAGGCTTTCTCCCGCACCATGTCGGTTGATGACCTCCTCAGTTTGTGATGGGTGACCGGCGGGGGATGTTGACATTCAGTGAGCTTCATAAATTGTTGACCTGAATCCATTGTAACTGGAGATCTGCCAAAGACTATAGAGCTGTTGGTGTTTATTTCTTGTGTTAACTGGATGAGCTGCCTTGATACAGTGGTGTAGGCTGTGATTTACCTGGCTAAAACTCTGCTTTGTTACTTACTGGGATGATGTGGAATTGAGGCTGCTATTGCTGTTGTTCTTTTTTAAAAAAACAATAAAATTGTTAGCATAACATTGTTTATGCTGTCATCGAGTACATGGCATTTAAATCATAATTCGACTAGCATTGTACTCTCATATCATTGAATCGCAACTTTAGTTAATGCTCATTTAGCTCTTTTATTTAGCTGTCAGGGAAAGTAAATAGACATTATCACTTACTATTGGAATTAAAGCATTCATTAAAATGTCACAGCTTTGAAATACATTTTGCATGCTTATTGGCCTTACAATTTTGCACATATTTTAAGCATCACTTTTTTTGCACCTTGTTTTATGTAAATTATGAAAGTGAGGTAGACCTGTATTATATGTTTATAAATGTTCCAAGAAATTGCAAAAAAATTACAAAGAAAAAATTAATGAAACTGTGCCCACTTAAACTATTTCTAGATCATTTGCAAGGAAAGCCTGTAGTGTTTTAATTATAATGATTAAATGTAAACTACTGTTAAATGACTTTTATAAACTGTGAGTTTTAGGCCTATCACAATTTTTTATTTAATTGTTTTGGAGTTGCATTAGAGATGCCTTTTATCACAATATTTAATCATGGATTTAGATTTAATAACAGGAACTTATTTTTAAAAATTATAATTTTTTTAAAACATTATATTTTTGTTAGATATCTTACTTTAAAGGGTGAGATTTGCAAAAGTTATTCCATTTGATTGACAATTTTATTGTCTTAAAGCAGTGTTGCTCAATTATTTTCTGTCACCCCGCCCCCCAATAGGAAGAAGAAAACATTTCGCGGCCCCCGCGCGACAGTAAATATTATCATTTGTCTATAAAATTGTTATAAGTACATCATTTCGCTTTGGGGAGCCTCGTGCCCCACTATTTGAGAAACACTGTCTTAAAGTAACTGGTCCTTACTCAATATCTTTATAGTAAATCTGCTTTTTGATCCCCAAATTTGATTACTGTTTTTAACCTTATTAATGTATTTTTGTTACAAAGATCTGAGCCTGCTGTCATTTTGAAAATGTTTAAGAAGATTTTCTCAAAGGTTAAGACCCCTCGTTTGAGTTTACAGGGCCAGTTCACTGTAAAAAAAGACTGGATAACCTGCCATTAGTGGCGGTATCAAGCTATCTCTCCTACGACTAGGCAGCGACTCTAGTAACATTTGCCAGCTTTGTCCATTAAATACATTAAAGGCACTTTGATGTTACCTTTGTTGCGGGTACTAGGGCTATGTACCCAGAGTCCTTGAAATTTTTTTTTAAATCGTAAGCCAAAATAGGGGAGAAAGTAGTCATGACAAGGGAACTTCTTTTTAAGAAAAATATTTATTTGACCGCACCGTGTTAGGAAATGTCAAATATGGAATTCTGTAGAGAACACACACTGATATATTAGTTACAAATTATCAAATAAATATATCACCTAAGTGTTTTTATAACCCACTGTAGTATTACTACAGGTTAAAAAGCATCTCTAGATGTTCACATGAACTCAGTTGATATTTTATAATCAGTATTTTTATAGCTTTACTTACACCACTTACATGATTTATGCATTTCCAACTTGTCCTATTATTTGTATTAAACTTCTTCAATATATAAAGAAAATACACTACAGTATAAATTATACTTAAGTATGCATAGCATTTATTAACTACTGAATGCTCATTACATTTATGACATGGATATGTTTTACTTTAAATCCAAAATTAATCTCTTTCACTTTTTAAGTTAAATTACTTAATAAGTAAAAGAGATTAATTTTGGATTATTTATTTTTCATTTTAAAAATTTCACTTTCATTCTTTTCTAAACTCAAAACCTTTTGATACAGATATCTCCAAAGTTTTTCACATTGTATCAACCCATTTAATTTCAAGATAATCTTCCTATACTGAATGTACCAGTAAAAAAAATAATTACCATATATACTCAAATATAAGTCTAGATTATTTTTTTTAAATTTCGGGGCCAAAATCATGGGGACACTTATACCCGAATAACTCATTTTTTTAAAATTTCAGTAACACGATAAATGTCATATTTTCTCTCGAAATAGGTTTCCGTAGTTTGGGTGAACATGGAATATATTAAAATTATACTATTTTATTGATTATATATTACCGCAAAAACATAGTGTCGGTGGCGAATGCATTTACATACACACGGCTGACATGCCATGAGTTTACCGTAGCGATCATCGAAGAAATCTTAAAATTCCACTTTTCAAGTCTAATTTGGGGGCAGTCTTATACTCGTTCGACTTGTAATCTAGAGTATACGGTAAATATTTTGCTTCACCATGTCTGGCATAGTTGATGATCCTGTGATTTTTTTTTACCATCATATCTAGATACATGAAATAGTTTTTAAAAATTAATTTTTGAAATGCAAGTTGATTATGACCTCCAAGCAAATTTAATATACTTGGTCACTGTTACCCATGTTGTAACTATTGTGTACATGCTGATTGGTAACTAACTCTCCAAGACAACTCTTTGACCTTCATGTTGGCATGACGTGACTTACTCTGCACACCAATTATTAACCTCTCTGTGTATGTTTGTTACTACACCAAAATGAACGTAATTATATGCACCGTATAAAGGACCATGTAAGGTGCCAGTACAAATATTATTATTATTTAGAAATTGGGATGAAAGAAATAAACTTCATTTTTTTTTATATCTTGTATTCTGTTTGAAAGCTCTCTGTTTTTATAATATATTGGATTGTTATTAAGCCAATTCTGTGGCCAGTGATTATAAACTTTTTTTAAAAAAAGCAGTTATGGGTTAATTAACAATGTTGTACATATGACATTTATTGATACTTAACATTTATAAATGATAATTTTTTTACAGACCTTATTAATTGAATTCAGCTGGCAATACTCAAATCCATGTAATGTATTTTGATCATATATCTATGCTTTAATGATGGTGCTAGTGCTGGTGTATCTGTGTTTTCACTCACCCCTAATAGCAGAGACAAAACTGAGGTATTTACGTCTTGACATTTCATCCTGTAAGTTTTAACAATGTGCGACATTTTATTAACTGTAACCATTCTGAAAAAAAAGAAGAAAAAAAAAGAAAAAAAGAAACATCACATTCTTATTCGAGACAAAAGTTAATAACTGTTTTTAATTTTATTTCTATTTTGAAATAAGTCACTTTTTTTTGCCTTCTGATGAGTTATCATTAAGGTCAAATTTTTTAAAATAATATTAAAAGAAATTTTAACAATATAAAGTTTCTTTACAAGATAAAGAAGTGTATTAACCAATTTTTTGAAAACAAACAACAAAACATTTGCATCCAATCATCATTTTTAATATTAGTAAATAATTTAATTTAAAAAAAACATAATTATTAAAAGTGGATGAAGTAAATTTAGGCTGCCTGCATGACTGAATTTTAAAAAATAATTTTACACTTGATTGATTTGTCACATTTCATGATGACACTCGATACTAGTTTATTTCTTCATTTAATTTGATTTACATTCAGTGTGGTGGACGTTACTTTTCAATACCGCAACTGTAGCCATTTGGGGAAATGTTTTCCCACATTGGACTAGGAATGATTATTCAATATTTGTTGCACAATGCCGAGCTAATTAACTCCTAACTCCATGCTCTCATGTATTGAGCAAAGCTATCTTGTGCACCATGTAACCGAGTCAAATAAATTTTTTGTTCACCAAATGAAAATTTACATTATGTATTACGTTAGCATCAATCATTGCAAAAATCATGTCTTTTCAATATTTCTACAGCTTAAATCAGGAAAAGCAACCAAAAAAAGTGTGTGTGTGTGTGGAGGGGGGGGGTGGATATTTGCAGCCATGCCTTTCCTATGGTCTGAAATGCATTTCTTCCATCTCACTCAATCTCAGGAACCCATCGTTTCAAAACCATTACTCATATCCCTCACAGTTACAGGAATCTCACCACTTATGAATCAGTGTTCCCCCTGAGGTTCTTTGAAAATTTTTAAAAAAACTTGTGTGCAAAGCTGCACAGCATCCATTTTTGTGCAAAATCTTACACCAATTAAAATTTGCTACGTAGTAATTTTAAACTGCTGCACATCGTCAATCAGATATATGCGTGGCCGTGCATCTTACAGGGAACATTGCTTATGATATGCCACATACAATTACTTCAATGAAAATACAATAAGGATTGCATAAAATAAGTGGCAAAGGAGTATGAGACCCAAAAATATCAAACAAATTATAATTAAAACATACTGTTGCTCTAGTCACTCTGAACATGCACTGTGCTAAATTTTATGAGTAGTTTAAGCCTCTTGGAATAAATTATTTCCAGTGTTTAAATCATTTTTTGCAAAATCACATTTGAAAGTTGTGGAAATAATAATTTTATGGAAATAAAATTACAATTAGATTTATTCAATCATTTTATGTTCACTGTGTATTTTTTGTAAATAGAATTTTGTGATGAAATTTATATTTAAATTTTTTTTAAAAGATACATTATATTGAGAGAAGATTATTGCATCTTGCGTTCCTTTACTAGAACGCACAGACCATGCTGGCCTGATGGTAAGTGAAGCAGTGTTCACAGGCCATGGCATACAAGGGGATTGTGTGGCACAGTGCCCAGACACCTTTATTTACCCCCAACTAATGACAGGCACCAATGGAAGGTGGGTGGACTCATGGATGCCCTTAATCCACAGGGACAAAGTCCCGCCTTCACAGAGACTTGAACCCACAACTCTTTGTTCTCCAGCCAAGGGCATGCGGCTTGACAACTGTGCCCCCCTTTACCAATGGCAATGTTTCTAATTCTTGCATTACTATTTCATTAAAAAAAATATAGAAAGTAAAAGTTAGCATCATCATGATATGTTTAGTAACATGAGCTAAGCATTTTTAAATATAAATAATGCAACACCATTTTACTATTTAAAATAGCTGTTCACTTTAATAACCTTCTTGTTTTATTTAATTTAAGGTAAAATAGTTTTTATGAAACAACACTTTTAATTATTTCAAACTGAATTACTTGATTGTTACCTAAAAAGCATGTTTCTCATGCAAAATCATAATTTGTCTGATATGCACAGGGTTTACATTTTCATAGATTGGAGAAATTTTATGTTCATATAGGCCTTTTTATTGATTTTTTATTGAATTTAAAAGGCTTAAAAAAAGAAGTAAGCCTTAGACTGACAGTAAATTAAATTCAACAGAAGAAAACAGGGGGCTAAAATCCTATTGTTCATTTCAAATGATCTAGTGGTTGGTAACAAGGCTATCCAAATTTATTCAGTGAATTTGGTGTTGTTCATATCAAAGTACTAAGACATTACAGAAACTTCTTTGAGTAATAATTCACAAAAACACATCTGTTATATAATTCTTAAGATGAACTACATTGGGAATAAGTGTCATTGAAATTTCTCTTAAATGAATACATATATGTAAATATAGAACTAATACTAATAGCAATGACTGGCATTGGTCATGTTTTATACACAATACAATGACAATATTTTAAGCATGTTAATGTTAAGCTTTTGTAAACTTAAACTAAAAGTGGTTTGACCTGTAATGTAAAAGTATACATTATTATTTATATTTGAAGAATATCATTGAGATTGTTAAGTATCCTATTTAATCCTGTTTGTATTTACTGTTTTAATGCAGGTGGAATGTTCTAATTAGCCTTTCTTTTTATGTTTTTTTTGTTTTTTTTTAAATTTTATTTTAAGTTTCTTCTTAAAAGTTCTTATCTCATTTTTCTCCGGATAGAGAAAATTAAGGTTTGAAGTTTAAAATCCTCTTTACTGAACTCATAGTCCAGTTTTTAAAATAAAATTACTACTGACCAGCCTCATAAATCACTAACATTTTGATGGAAAATCAAGAGTAAAAAAAAGCTTTTTTGGGACTTTTATTTATAAGATTTTATTAATACATTTATGCATGAACTTGCTAAAATGTGAGTGCGGCAAAGTTGGGGACAATTTATCCCACAAGTTTGATTCAATCCCATTTGCTAAATCTTATGTTGTAGTCCAACTTTTAGTCTAACTTTTTTTTAAAGTTCTAATGATTGCAAAATGGTCAAATTTTTACTGTGGTTTCTTATATAAATATATATATATCGACATTCTATTATCTAATATTATTTTCTGTTTCAGTGAAAATGCTTTAAATACAAATACCAACTATTCTGAAAAAAGCAATTTACAAAGAAAATATTTGATTGAAATTTTTTACTGAAAAATATAATTGTTAAAAAATATTTCATTTACAATTAAAAAGTATTTTTTGTATGATCCTAAGTATCTGTCAATAATATTCACACAACCTAATATAAAGTTGATAATCCCATTTAATTGGTTATAATTTGTTGTTGTTTTTTTCTTAATGTTTGATTTAAATGGTTTTCTTTCTTCTTTTTTTTTCATTTATAATTTATATGCTAATGTTGCTTATTTCAAGATCCATACCTCATAAAGTTCTTATCTTAAATTTAAAATACAATCAAATGGGCATTTTGGAGAATATCATTAACAACTCAACATTTGCCCATTGATCTGATATCACAAAAAACTCAAATGTTACCTCATGAATGAAAGTACAATGTATAACTAAAATTAAATTCATTCTTATACACTATCATAAAAGATAAGATCTAAAGATATCACTGTGACCTGCCACTTTGAATACTGAGAGTTTAGACTTTTTCAATGTATGTCCATGAAGGTCAAGACAATTTTAGCTGCTTATGAAATTATTATTTCTATTCAAGTATTTTATTGGTGTTTCTTCAATATGTTTAATCAAATTAGGGGTCTGTATTCTCTAACTCATTGTGAAAATGTAAGCATGGGTGATGTCGGTGAGACTTCTTACTTCCACACATCACGCTGATATTGAAATTTCTTATAAAATTTTTGTTTGTGAACATGAAGTAGCATGAAACTCTAAGGAAGATCTGTGCTGTTAGTTTTTTTACCCTCATTCCCTGGGAGAAATTCATTTCACATGGCATTTTGTGTTGGAAAGATCAATTCTTGTTCTTGAAATATTTGTCTCCTTAGTGCACCAACAATCTGTTGTTTGGGGACGCGGTGGTCGAGTGGCAGCGCACTGGACTGTCGTACCGATGGGCACGGGTTCGAATGCGTGTGAAGGCAAGGGTTTGTTCCCGGGGCCTAGGGCGTCCCTGAGTCACCCCGCTCCGAATAGGTACCTAACACTACATGTAGTTAGGCGGCTGGGTAATGCGTGGAACTCACAAAGCCGTGGCCTGTGAATGCTGCATCACTTGCCAACAGATCATCTGTCATGGTCTTTGGACGCAACTATCTTCTGCATAGAAGGAGCGTCTGTATAGATAAGATAAGAGGTTTGTGGGTCATTTTTTAAGCATATATTTTTTAATTTAAAAAAAAATAATTTTAAATGCAGTTTTGTTAAATATTACCGAAAGACATTATCTTTGAATCATGGCATGCTTTAGAAAGCTTTCAAATAACTTACTATAATTTTGTATAATTATCTTGAGCATGTCCAAATTTAACTATGCCAAGTTTCTTTTTTTCTTTTGTGGGTTTTTTTAAATTTAAATTAATCATTTTATGTATCTCTTACCCCTGAAATGTATGAAATAAAATGCTTTATATTTGCCTATGAACAAATGACTTTGACTTTAATTGCAATGTAAGAAGAACTCATATTAAAGTTTGATTAATGCAATAGCTTATGTATATTCTATCAAATCTATCCCACCTCTTGAAAGATTCATTATACCATTATATGTATTGGTATAAGGCAGTGTTTCTCAAATAGTGGGGCGCAAAATGGTGTACTTAAAACAATTTTATAGACAAATGATAATATTTGCTGTTGTGCGCGAAATGTTTTTTTTTCCTATTTGGGGGGGGGGCGTAATGGTTTTTTTTTCCTATTTGGGGGGGGGGCGTGACAGAAAATAATTGAGCAACACTGCACTGGTATAATCAAACGTTTCCAGAGGTGGCATAGAATGCTTTGTAGTTTCAAATTCTTTAGAATCTTGAATGTTATGGAATTATAGCTAATTCAGGCTGATAAATACAAGAACACAATACAAGAGTAACTCATTCCTGAATTCCTGCCAAGCTTCTAAATGGATCAGTTGAAATGATCGCTGACATATTTGTGTCTATATAGTCTGCTCCCAGTCACTGACACACTCCTGATGAGCAGCCCCGCAAAAATATGATCTTCACAGATGTATTAATTAGCAAAACATAAACATTCGTAATGATCAGATCATTGATCATGGGCCCTTAAGCAATGAAAAAGTAAGAGATTGATTTATGCACCACTCTAAACGTGCTATTAATACACTAAATAAGACATTTAAAAGATGGCTCTCTTTGGATCTGGATTTCACCGCAGCTAAGTTTTAATTTTTTATTCTTTTTATTTGTTCTTTGAAGAGGGCTTTTTGCCGAAACTTTCTTTGTTTTGTGACGTCTTGTCAGGCTCATACATAATACATACCCTGTTTGCATGTTATCCATCTACTTATTAATACACTGCCCCATTACACCGTCCTTTGTGGTTTTTTTTTATCCATCCTGACATTTTTAAAAGCTGTTAAAACCAAAGAATGAGGCAATCGAAAAATAAACGCATTCATTGTTAAGGTAATAAATAACCTTGCTACACAGCAAAGGAATTTCATACCTATACCCTCCCCCTTGGGTGTCCATAGATTAAAGATAGCTAAGATGGTTTAGCCAGTTTAGCTGTCTGTGGCTATAATGGGCCGGGGGGGGGGACGGACTATCATAAGTTGCCATATTAACTGGGGTCTTTTGGGTAGCCACATAGTCGTGGCCGTTTTGTTGTTAATCTTGATTTTTAGCATGTACATGTAATGTACATTGTTTTTTTAATATTTTTTTTCAAATACATGTACATTGAAAATCATTTAACACGAAACTAAAGCGATCGAAATATTATAGTCTTCTCTCCTTTTAATGAGAACGCCCCCCCCCTATTTTTTTGTTTGTTTCCAAACCCCTCTAAATTTTCACCTGCAGGTGTCTGTACATTGTTCATTCAGAGAAATGAAATCTGTTTATTTTTGCAAATTGACTATATTTTGTCTTGTTTTAAAAGAAGGGGGGAACTTATCTTATCTTGTCTGTTACAGAAGCTCCTTCTATACAAAAGATTATTGCGTCCTACGCTTATCTATGGTTTGTATTTCATAAATATGAAAATACGTAGTATTTTATCTGGACCGCACAAATATTTTGAGTGAATCGAAATATTCATGTTAAACGTATTTCACTTTCAGTGTCATGTTGATTTGCAATGCTTTGATTTATCAACTTTGTGTTGGAATACCAACAGGTTCATCAATAATTCCCCACAGCCCCCCACCCCACCCACCTCCCGTACCATTGTTATTTGTTATTGATCAAATCTGTAACGCAATTTGAACGAAAATAGCAAAAATTCATTAACTAGGAATTTACTGGTTTGTTTAAAGTAACTCTTAAGGAAGCGGACTAACTTTTACAGTAATTATATATTCTTAGTACGGTGATGGTAGTGAAAGTGAAGGCTCTGGTCGGGGCGTGATGATGACGATGTTCATTGCTACTGCTCTAGTGTCCATCCTTGTTGCACGCGCATAGATTTTAATCGTATGCAATAGACGCTCCTTCTACTTCTATTCAGAAGATTACTTCGTCTTACGCTTATCTAAGGTTTATGTCTAGTGTTGCATTTTTGAATGTTGATAGTGTGTAGGTTTTTCTAGTTTGTTCAGGCAATCCATTCCATGACCCAATGCCAGACGGGAAGAAGGTGGATTTTTATGTTTGTTCATGCGAATGGAACAAGAAAATTGCTTTTATCCCTAAGTCCAGCTGAGGGTTGTATTAGATTGTTGTTGCGCTGTATTTCAAAGTTTGAATTTTATGCCTTATGTATTACCACTACTTTGCTCTTTATACTCTAATGTTTCTAGGTTTAGTGATTTCAATGATGGAGTTACACTTGTCAATTGTGAGTAGACCCCGCAGGCGACGCCGAATACGCCGCAAAATTTTCGTCCGCCGAAAATCCGCCGGAAAATATGCGGCGCGGATTATATACCTGCTGTATTTTGTCCGCCGTAAATCCGCCGAAAAATGAACGAGCCGCCGTAACGAAATGTTTTTGTTTTCTTAAGATTCATTGCGTTCCCTTTTAAGATCGATTGCATTTTTAGAATAACCGTCGCCGAAAGTGTGACAAAAATGAATTATTTGTACAGTTTTTTTAAAAACCTAAATACTTATTGATGCAGTTCTTGCAAGTTATCTTTTTCCTACAATCTTAATTTATAAAATACTAGCAGACCCGTCGTGCGTTGCAACGATCTCATTAAAAATGAATAAATTGAAAGAAACCAATGATTGGTATGTTTTAAAAGAATTATGCCAGAAACCTTCGGGGAAGTGAGCAAAAAAAAAGTCCAAGTTAAATAGCAAACTGATAAATACATTAATAATTAAAAAGCTTACAAAAGGAAAAATGATATTAAGGGGCCCAGCCATAAAATGAGTGATACTTTTTTTTTATTGCCATTGTACTCAAGCTAAATTTCTCAATATCGTGTAAAATTGAATGGGGAATTAAATTATTACCGTTCAGTAAAAAAGACATTTGGGGCCCCCAGTTCCGAGGGAATGGACATTAGGAGTTCAGTGCCCTATAGTAATATATTATAGGCTCTTAAGTTTTTATATTCTAACTTTATTCAAGATCCATTTATTTTCTCATTATCTAACGCTTAAACTAATTTTAATATAGTGAATAAAACGACATAATGGGGCCCCGGGCTTATTCGGCTCGAGATTTCAATTTCAAAAACTTTTACATTACAATTCAGTTTCATCATGGATATATTTATCAAGATCGTTAAAAAATGAATGGCAAAAATAGCTTAAACATATATGAAAAAAGTCATTTGGGGCCCTCCGGCACCGAAGAAAATGACATTAGAAGTTCAAAAACCTTGAGTATTTTAATGTGGGCTACCAAGTTTTTTTATACAAAGTTTGGTTAAGATCTAATCATTTACTCAGTAGCTAACGCATAAGCTAATTTATATATAGCTCGTATAAGCACAAAAAAACAGTAAGGGCCCCGGGGCCCAATTATTGCAAGAAATAAAGTGCGAATCACATGTTCATTTGAATAAATTTCGAAATGCATAAATTTATTTATAATGTATTTCTCAATATTGGTAAAATTTGACTGGGAGATAAAATATTAAACAATTACTAAAAAATAAATTTTGGGCCCCTGCCCCGAGGGAATGAAAATTACGAGTTCAGTGCCCTATAGTAATAAAATATAGACCCTTGAGTTTTTATATACTAAGATGGGTCAAGACCCATTAACTTTCTCAGAATTTTACACTAATACTAATTTATATACAGCTAATATAAGGGTAAAAAACTAAATTTAGGGGCCCCAGGGCCCATTCGGTGAAAGATGTCAAATTAAAAAAACTGTTCATTTTAATTCAGTCTCCTCATAGATATATTTCTCAAGATCGTGAAAAATTCAATGGGGAAAACTATCTTAAACATATACAAAGAAAAGACATTTGGGGCCCCCTGCCCCGAAGGATTGTAAATTTGAATTTCTGTGCCCTATAGTATTTTAATATGGGCTACCAAGTTTTTTGTATGCAAATTTTGGTTAAATTAAGATCCATTCGTTTACTCAGTAGCTAACGCATAAACTAATTTTTATTTAGCTCATATAAGCAAAAATGACATTATGGGCCCCCGGCGCCCCATGAGTGATAAATTTAAAACAAAAAGTTGCCAGTTACCATCCCAGGTGCGTACTCAACAGTCTCCAAAAGTTTCATGACGATCGGATGAATGGTTTAGTCAGCTATAAAGGACATGCACACAGACATACATTCATTTTTATATATAGACTAATTCTTCTTCTTCTTCTTCTTCGTTCTCAAAATCTTTTGATAGAGGATTTAGACAGCAAGTCCTATATTTGTGATGAACTGCGCTGTGGCTGTCAGTTGTTCCAGTCCACCATAGAGTTTGTCATCGAGGGTAGCTTCCTGGGGCCATATGTCTGTCCGGGTATGGTGGTACAGAGGGCAGTTTTGGAGAACATGTTCCGCATTTTCCGCAGCTATCCCGCAGGGGCACATTGTGATTATAGACTAATTAAAATACCAATAAATTAATTATTTAATTTAAGTTATCGTTAAGCTTTGTCGTAGATAGGCGATTTATTTTTTACTCAATTATGGCTCAACGATCTTCTACTAGCAGAAAGGTAAGCCTAAATTAATTGTTTCAATTAACTAGATACTAACAATTTCTTTGTTTGTAAATAAAAAATAATTTATTTATAAATACAAAATAGAAGAATAGAGATTGGTAATTGTTTTTTGTGTGTAAATATGGAATATGTTTTGTCTCATTGCTGCTACCTCAGTAACTTTCTTGTGGCCTTTAAAAAAAAGTATCTTGTATTTTATAAATTTGTATTTATAGGTATATAATCTTATGCGGCCTCTTTTATTACTGCTTACATAAATATGGCATGCAATAGTAAACATGTTCCACACCCTTTACTTCGTTTCAATTACAATTGTTTATTCATGTTTATTAATTTATAAAAACCATAATATAATCGACAAACTGGCCATAAATGACGTCACGCGATTTTGGCTGATTTTTCACCCCCCCCTTTCCCTTGTCACACGTCGTCACAAAAACTTAGACCCCTTCTTCAATAAGACATCACAAAGCTTTGCCCCCCATCCCCCATAAAAGCCGTATTTTCTGTTTGAAAATGAGCATGTTTCAAATCATATTTTTGTCATTTAAGTATGTTTTTAGTGTAAAGCTGCACTCTAATATGGTAACATGGATTTTACATAAACGTCATTAAATAAAGTGTCAGTAATCAAATAGTTAAGTGGAGATTTGTATTTAAATTTGCGCGTTTTGACGTGACGTCACATTTCTTAAAACCCCCCCCCCTCGTCACAAATCGTCACAAATATGTGACTCCCTCCCCCCAGGTTCGTGACGTCATTTATGGACGGCCCCTAAAAAGGGCGGCAAATTGGAGACCGCCCCGGGCGGCAAAAGTTCTAGCTACGCCACTGTCCTCAGATAAACCTCCAGGCTGGATATATCCGAAGTCTTGGTTTAAATTACAGTTTCTTCAACTTCTGGAGTAAGTGATTTTGGAAGATCATAGCTTGACTCATCGTCTGATTCATTTACTTCAGATGTTTTCTTTGACTGTGGTAAAAGGTCCCCCCCCCCTCACTGAAGTTTCTTCAACACTTTTCTTCTTCACTATTAAAGTATCTTCGACTGCTGTATCTTTTATGAATTATCTGAATGGTGATGCTTCTCTTCGCCATGTTCATGGCTTTTTGTTTTGTTTTCAGTGCTCTTATCAGGTTTCTTCTTAAATAACCCTTCAAAAATTTTCCTTGATTTTGAAGTCTCTTGCCTTTCTGCAGCACGCTTTTTTCCGTTTTGTATCCCCACTCTGGTAAACTAGTTCTTTCGGCATGGGTGAAGTTCCCCTATAAAGAATAACATTCTTTTAATTTCACAAATAAAAAAAAATATACAAAAAATGATATATACTTGTTTCATCCGCATTGACTGTGAAATTTCGTCAGACAAATAGACATAGATATACGAAACTTTACCCTTCTATTTATATCTATGGAAAGATGGATTATAACATGGACATAAAATAGAAGATACCGATAAAATGCCGTCAATGTAACGTGTTTTACAAAAACCGGAGATATGTATTGACAGTTTTTAGTAAACTTTTTACCAGTTTTTAAACGCGTGTTGATATACATAATTTTGAAACCCAAATCTGCGTGGAATACATGTAACAGTGTCACTAACTTATGTAACAACTTGAATAGCAAGATTACATGGTGGTGGCGTAATATTTAATGTAAAAAAAAATTTCAGACACTCCTTTTTGGGCCCCCTTCAAGCGGTGGCCCAGGGAAACTTTCAAATTTGGAAACCCCTCCCCCTCCCCTAGCTACACCACGAGTCACAAAGCTTTGGTCCTCCCCCCTCCCACCATAAAAGCTGTACTTTCTATTTGAAAATGAGCATGTTTCAATCAATTTTTGTGTGTGTTAATTACGCATGTATTTAAAGTAGGCTGCACTATAATATTGTAACACGCAGAAAGCCTTTTAAAAATTCATTAAATAAATTGTAAGCAATCAAATATTTAAGAGGAAATTTTATTTAAAGTTGTGCGTTGTTTTTTTTTAATGTGATGTCACATTTCTTAAACACAACCCCTCCCCCTCGTCACAAATGTGTGACCCCTTCCCCACCCCCCTAGGTGCGTGACGTCATTTATGGACGGCCCCTAACTATTAATTTTAATACAGAAATAGCTTATTGTAGTTTTATATGAGTGATAGAAGTACAAACATATATCATATGTGTTAACAACTTTTTTCCTTGTTAGTTTTTTGCACAATATTTAACAAAATAGCGGTCAGTGGAGGATCGGGAAGCAGGGCCGGCCTTAGAGCAAGGCGAACGAGGCATCCCCATTGGGCCCCGCGCTTTTCAGGGCCCCGCGCTTTGACGATACATTTTTTACTACTTCCACCCATCCCCCAATTTTACTACTATTACGAAATACTTGTGTTTTAAAAAAAACAACAACAACGTTATCAAGAAAACTTTATATTTATTTTTTAGGATAAAATAATAATTTAATGATGTTTCAGATGGCTTCACGCGTGGTACAATAGAGTGCAGCACTATAGACATTCTTAATTGACTAAAACGTGATTTGAAACATTCTCATTTTCAAATAGAAAATGCGGCTTTTTTTTTGGTGGGGGCAAAGCTTTGTCCTATTGGAGGTGGGGGTCTAACGTTTTGTGACTACGTGTGAGACGTGTGACGAAGGGGGGAGGGGGTGAAAAAGCGGCCAAAATTGCGTGACGTCATTTATGGACGGCCCCCCTTAGGTCCGAGGCCCCGCTCATCTTTTGCTGCCTTGGGCCCCGCATACTCTAGGGCTGGTCGTGCGGGGAAGACGGGGGCACCCATGTGGGTTTGTGTCTAGGGCACCAAGATGGCTTAATCCGGTCCTGACTTCTTTAAGTAGAAAAGTGCCGCCTTGATAAATATACGTGGAAATGTATTTATTCAACGAAATAAAATTTACTGTATCCATACGGTTTTCTGTTAATACAACGGATATTTCCGTTAAGACTTAAAATTTATAATAATAATCATTAATACGAGTTTGAAAGTTGGCTAACATTGAGCTGACATCTGTGAGTAACGTGAATTAAAATTTGTCGAAAACTAAGTGAGTCAAAGTCACAAGTAATCTGTAATAATCTTTCACAATAAAAAAAAATTGCTGCTCTTATCAATTAAAATAATAAAAAGTAAATTTTGTCAGAAACAAATAAAATATACACTACTAATAACTTATCATATTGAACTGCCATTTCATTGACGATTAACAATTAGTAAAGTATTATAGTAGTATATACTGTGTATTATTACTATTATTACTATTAGTTATTGTCGTGCTAGAAGACTGATGTCGTGTCGTCTTCGCTATCGTACGTCTAAGTAATATACCGTAAAATAAATTTTTAGTGAATCAAAGGCAGGCAAAGGATTAGAGACTTTAAACTAAAACTTAGAATCTAAAACTTAAGTTCATTTTAACTAGCCACTAGTTCTGACTTATGCTCAAAGCAGCTAGTGAATGTGGGCAGTGGCGTAGCTGGGGAGTGAGGGTCCAAATTCGATAGTCCCCCCGGGCCCCACTTGAGGAGGGCCCCAAAAGGAGTGTACATTATCTCATGTAATGATGTCAAATGTCAAAATACAGGGCCCCCCCAAAGAGGCCAAGCTCCCGTCCCGGCCACCAAATCCCTAGCTACGCCACTGAGTGTGAGTGGGCACAATAAATAACATAATAATGTCAATAATCTTCTGTATAGAAGGAGCGTCTGTAACAGATAAGATGTGAACTCAAGGATATATTTAAATATAATAGCTTATATAATTTATATATTTAAGTATATTATTACATAAAAAATTCTTATTTAATGGTCTTAACTTATCGATTACAGGTGCCTTTTCTTACAGAAGATTATTGCATCCTAAGCTTATCCATGGTTTATGTCTAATCTTGCATTTTTTAAATTAGAATTGGAATTAGAGTTTTAAGAGGTTGATAGTGATAGTGTGTTGGTTTTCCTGGTTTGTTCAGACAACCCATTCCACGCCCGAATTCCAGACGGCAATTTGTATGTGTTTGTTTTTGCACACTGAATAATAACAGTGTTTTTAATCCCTAAAACTCCTATGTAACCTTCAAACGCATGAACACTGTTTGGGTAATGTCAGAGTAATTAATTACAATAACTATCTCAAATTTGCCACTGTGTCAGTTTCCCCATTTGTACCCCTTGATAAGAACATTAGAACATTACTCTATAAATGAATACTATTTTATAAACAATAGGGCTTTTTCCAAATAACTTTCATTCTTGTATAATTCTTATCACAATTTTATAAGTACATGTAAAGTTTCACATTTAAAGTTAAAGGACATGTAATATATCAAATAATCTTGTCGATAAAAAGAATAAAGTAAACAATCAAATAAGCTACAATAAAAAATGTATTTCTTGAAATATTTTTCTCTTTAAGAGAAAAGAGTTGGCAGGAATATGGCAAATCTTGGAGCAGAAGACCAAACATCAGAGGAATCTGAAGCTATGTCATCGGATGAGGAAGTACCTGAAGATCTTGATAGTAAGTTTCTTCATAGCCAAAGTCTACTTTAAGCCAGCAAGGGGCTTTTTATGTGCATACTTCATATTATAAAGTCCTAAATATGCCATTTGAAAGAACTTAACATTTTTCAGTCATCTCTTTAAAAAATTGCTATATAAAAATGATTTAATTTTACTTTCTTATTTACAAGTAGAATTTATGATAATTTTAGCTTTTACAAACTAACACTTTGAATTTGTAACAAAAACTGGGATTTTTCTCACGTTTCCAAATCTTTTCATGTCAGGTGTGGATGGTTTGAAAAATTTCATAAGAAAAAATTTGGCCAAATTTGCAAGTCGTATACGGTGAGTTAAGAAGTTAAACAGATTATTCTTTTTCAATACATTACTTGGCATAATTTTGGGGGCAGTGATATTTATGTATTTAAAGTTTTATTACATTTGTTACAAATGTGGCTTTATTGCCAGTGCTGATGTAAACATTTTTAGGCATATCACAAAAAACGCAACAGAAGTTCTGACCACAATAAAAATGATAGCTTTTTTTGCAATTTAAGATTAGGAAATTGTCTTAAGGTGTTTTCAAGTTTTTTAAACTATTTTTACTAGTCTTAACGTTATGGGATTTTAAAAGTTTTTATAAAATGCTTTTAATGTATACAGAAATTAATAATATCCTGAATATACATATTTTTAAAGCATTCATTGTTATATGTTCAAAGGAATATAGATGCTAATCTCTTAATATCTATTTCTGATTTTATAGATTTATTGTATTAATATAAGTTCAAATGACTGAATGAACTTCTTCCTTTTCAGCCATCATAAATGATCTTTCCCAACAAATGTAATTAAAAACGTAAAAGTTTTTATACATTCATTTACCAAAAGTTTCATAGTTCTTACATTTACATATGAGCAGCATTTCAAAAATTATGTTTTGCCAAAAATTTATAATGCCAAAAAATTTACAATAAGCATTTACAGATACATTTATTTTTTTCCTAAATCTGTTTAAACTAACGCAAAATCAAAACTTATCAAAATGTAGTACATGTAACTTCTTTGTAAAATTAATTTTTAAAGAATATTCTGCAAGGAGTAGCAGTATTTTAGTATTTACAACAGCCAATAACTCATCCATTTATCAATTGTATAGGCTCAATGTCAACATGTGGCTGGAGTTTTTGCACCAATGGGAACAATATTTGTTCTTATAACCAGCAATAATAAAGATTAATTTGAAACAACAATAGAAAGTACTTAATAAAATATATAAGTCAAGTTTGTTTATTTTGTTCATGGCTAATGGCAACACAGTCCAACTACACTGTTGTTGACAAACTATCAAGTAATTATAGGATTTTTATTTAAATTTTCAGAATTAAAAAAAGAACATCTCCAGATTCTTCAATTCCTATAAGAGATTTCTCAGATGTCAAAGATAAAAATACAATATCTGATCCTGTACATAAACAAGATTCAGAAGATGAAATTTACAAATTTAATTATCCCAACAGAGGATTAGCACTTATAATAGATAATGAGCACTTTCAACAAACTAGCACTAGCATTTTTTCTGACAGACCAGGTTCATCTTACGACTCAAGTTCTTTGAGAGAAACATTTAAAAGATTAGGTTTTCATGTACTGATGTTTAAGAACTTATCTTCCGACATAATGTATGAAACCTTTAAGTCAGGTAAGGAATATATAACTTGTTGAAAAATATGAATTTCATAAATTACATAAAATAATTACGATTTTTGAAAATGGCAACTGAAATTGCAATAAAAAATAAACTAACAGAAATGTAATGGAGGTGGAGAAAATGATGAAAATGTTATCATTAATTATAAAATATTTTGATATTACTGATAATAAATAAAAAAAATAATAAAATATTTTATTGTAACAAGAGTAAAGATTACAATGTAAAGCCTAGCTCTTATTCACATTTAATAATACCAATAAATATATTTATGAAAATTTTGTAAAATTTCATTTAGGGAGAATTTTTTTATATTTTAAATCAAGTTTCTCAGGACTACGATCATACTGCTGCAGACTGCTTTGTTTGTGTTATTCTGTCTCATGGATATGAACTACATGTATTCGATAAAAAAAAATACCCTGGCGCAAAATCTGATGTCTGTGTTAGACAAGATATTATTTTTGGAGTTGATTCAAAAGCTCTTACTACTGAAGAAATACTGAACTTTTTCGATGACTTCAGCTGTCCAGGCTTAGTTGGCAAACCACGGTTATTTTTCTTTCAGGTATTCATTTTATTGTTATAGATATTCTATCATAAAACCAATGACCTGACTTGATTTATTGCTATAAAGATTTTACCCTGGTAAAAAACAAGTGATTTAGACTAATGACTTTAAAAATAAAAACAATTTGCGGATAAGTAGAACAGCAAAGTCAGGTTTATGTTCTGAGGATCCATCTTTAAATTTTTCTAAACCAGGTCTCTTTGAGTCTTCCAAAGTTGTTTCTTTCCAAGGCAAATCTAGCCAGTGAGCCACCTAATACTAAAATAAGACCACGTATTACAACTATACATTTATTTTATCACAGATGTTCCCTTTAACAGCATCTCATTTTAATTAGAGCTTTTTCAGAAGGAGCTATAGATAATTTTTTACACATTTGGTTTATAAAACTCTCTGTTTTCATCTAGGTCCCAACCAGGTCATTATCTTGCTTTTAAAAAATGAGGATTTTGTTGCTTGCCATGTGAATGCTGAAATTTGAGTTGCCTAATTTACTTTGTTATCTGAGATGCCTCTTTGTCACTTGGAAGAGGAGAGAGATGTTATATGGAAGAGGGGAGAGATGTTATATGGAAGAGGAGAGAGATGTTATATGGAAGAGGAGAGAGATGTTATATGGAAGAGGAGAGAGATGTTATATGGAAGAGGAGAGAGATGTTATATGGAAGAGGGGAGAGATGTTATATGGAAGAGGGGAGAGATGTTATATGTAAGAGGGGAGAGATGTTATATGGAAGAGGGGAGAGATGTTATATGGAAGAGGGGAGAGATGTTATATGGAAGAGGGGAGAGATGTTATATGGAAGAGGAGAGAGATGTTATATGGAAGAGGAGAGAGATGTTATATGGAAGAGGGGAGAGATGTTATATGGAAGAGGGGAGAGATGTTATATGGAAGAGGGGAGAGATGTTATATGGAAGAGGGGAGAGATGTTATATGGAAGAGGGGAGAGATGTTATATGGAAGAGGAGAGAGATGTTATATGGAAGAGGGGAGAGATGTTATATGGAAGAGGGGAGAGATGTTATATGGAAGAGGGGAGAGATGTTATATGGAAGAGGCGAGAGATGTTATATGGAAGAGGAGAGAGATGTTATATGGAAGAGGAGAGAGATGTTATATGGAAGAGGAGAGAGATGTTATATGGAAGAGGAGAGAGATGTTATATGGAAGAGGAGAGAGATGTTATATGGAAGAGGGGAGAGATGTTATATGGAAGAGGAGAGAGATGTTATATGGAAGAGGAGAGAGATGTTATATGGAAGAGGAGAGAGATGTTATATGGAAGAGGGGAGAGATGTTATATGGAAGAGGAGAGAGATGTTATATGGAAGAGGAGAGAGATGTTATATGGAAGAGGAGAGAGATGTTTTATGGAAGAGGAGAGAGATGTTATATGGAAGAGGGGAGAGATGTTATATGGAAGAGGAGAGAGATGTTATATGGAAGAGGAGAGAGATGTTATATGGAAGAGGGGAGAGATGTTATATGGAAGAGGGGAGAGATGTTATATGGAAGAGGGGAGAGATGTTATATGGAAGAGGGGAGAGATGTTATATGGAAGAGGGGAGAGATGTTATATGGAAGAGGAGAGAGTTGTTATATGGAAGAGGAGAGAGATGTTATATGGAAGAGGGCTCTGGTCTTAATCAAAATATTTTGATGTTGTACTGGTCAGTGCAGAACCATTAATCTCTGCGATTTATATTTGTTGTACAGCCGAAACAACAACTGAGACATGATGTATTCCAAGTAACCTACTCCGGGTGTCTAGGTTTTTAATAAATGGAATGATATTCTCTAGTTCTATCAATGACTTTCCTCTATCATATTTTTGTATGTCCATGCCTCTTATATTATATCAACTTGATTGTCTCAACTGAACACTAATGAATCATCTTGACTGTCCCCTTGAAATTTGTCTCTACCCTACCTGAGTCCCCAAACCTCTAGTTTATATCCATAACCTGATGAAAAACTAGCCATGACTCATATCCCATGTATATTGAATTGCTACATTACTTGAAACAACATTCCACTGATCAGCTCCATTATCCTGGATGCATGTGCCATTTCTCTAATTATTTATTAAAAGGTATCGAGTTAGGATATTTCTATCACTATACTATATATAATTAAACGAAACCTACCAAAGTTCTGTATGGATATTAATATAATAGTATTATTGTAAAGTTTTACCAGTCAACCAAATCATTGCCTGCATTTTCTCTGTTTTAGAATAACCACCTGATGCTCTCCTTGGCAGCTAGGTTCTCATGCTCCATCTTCATTGTATTTACATAAACAGAAGCAATAAATTTCAGTGTCCAATCATACCTTGCTTTTTGAACTGTTGTCTGGTATCTTTGCTACAATTTCCTCTTATGGCATGGTCATTTGTGACACTACCTTTCTTTCTGATCCTAAAATACCTAATTTCTTTATGGTTCTATTTTATGTGTTTTTTACGGCTCTGTTTGTTGTTGCAATGTAGTATTGGTGCTCTGTTATGTGTTGTCAAGTGGGCCAATAATAGCAATTACTTCTTAGTCTAGGATTATGCTTTATTGCACCAAATATGGCCAAAGATTTTTCTTTCTTTTGTTTATCAGTCATTTGACATTTGTGAAGGTCATTTCATGTTGCAAATTTTTTTTGGATATAATAATCATGGTCATGTACGGGTTGAGTAAAAAGATCTCTCAATATACAGAGTGTATTCATTTTGAATTTACTCTCAAAAGTTTAGCCTAACTTATAAAACAACCTTAAAGTTTTAAGGCATGTTTTTTCCCCCTAACATTTTGACTTTACAAATATCAGACAAATTGCAAAGACTGTTTTTATAAAGATTGTTCGAAAAACTTTAAAATTTGAGGTGATTAAAAATATTTTAAAGATCACAGCTTGCTTTCATCCATTAATCGACATAAGGGCTTTAGTTGAACCACAACAAACCAACAAACAAAAACTAATGGACATGTGAAGTTTAGGGGTGAATAAATATATCTCAATATTATCATTATTAATTATTAATCAACGGTGTATTTCAAGATCCTTTTTGTGTTTCAGTCATTTGTTTGTCTAAAATCTAAACAAACAAATAAGAGGTTGCAAATAAGCTATTATCACATTTTTAATGCTGAGATGATCTGTAATAATTATAAATATTATTGTCATGTGAAGATGTTATTTTTCAATTATGTTTATCTTTATCATTTAAAGTACTCATTAAATTTACAGTTACAGGTGTTTGTTGGTATTTTCACTACTTATTCGTTTTCTTATTTATCCAGGCCTGCAGGGGAGATAAAGTAGATGAAGGAGTGGAATTCAATGTTATCAAAAAAGTGGAAGACAAAAATCCAATCAAACCAGAACATGATGCACAAGATTCACTCAACTCTCAAGTGTGTGATGACAGAGTTACTGGCCCTGATTCACAGATGGATTTTACTGATGCTGTATCAGGATCTGATGATCAGGTGGAGGGAAATGTTCCTGGTGTGAAGTCTGATGAAAGAGATGCTAGGACAGGGGAGCAAACCCCAGTGGTGGTTACACCAGCTCCATTATACAAAGATTGTCTTGTCATGTATGCAACTCCCCCAGGTTTGTGGTGATATGTTATGATACATTTTTAAAAATGTTTTCCTGGTCCCACTATAAGCATGCATGCTCTCATAATTCATCAAGCTACTCTTAATATTACTTCCCTTTCTGTGATATTAATTTAAGTTGTTGATTCAAAGCACTTGACAATTTGGTTATTGATTTGTAATACAGTGAACCCTCGTTTATTGTGGTTACTGGGGATCAGAGACCCACTCATTAGGTGAAAATCTGAAGTAGAGACACCAACTGTAAAGCAACACAAAATCGGTAGATAAGTTTACAGTTGCTGTATATCTAATTACACATAGCTATATATGATGGGATGTTGATAATAAATATGATGTGCAGTAAATATGATGATGATGATGAAGGTGATGATGATTTTTACTGCCTGGCCAATGACTGTGTTATAACGTCTCTTCAGACGACAATGCCATTTTCTGGGAACCTCTTCAAATAATGTACTTCTAAATATGGCATCCATCCCTTCTCAAGGGACGATAGCATTATCTTCTCACCTTTTTGACCAAGTCCTTCTCTCTCTCTAATACTTCTGCTATTTTTAAAAACCCACAAAGCAGTGAATCCACAAAAGTGAACTGCCAAGTAGCAAGGGGTTACTGTACAAGGCTCTAAAATATCAATATGTTACAAAAAGTACGACTTTCAAATTAGGGATTAATGTATGATAATAAAACTTGGAGTCGGTTACTTGGATTACATCATTTGTTTAAGTTTGAGTATTTAGTCAGAGTGCACGTAATGTTTCCTTGTATTTATTATTTACTGTTGTTTTTTGTGTGCTTAGGTTACTATGCCTGGAGGAGAACAACTGGCTCTTGGTTTATTGAATCCTTGACCAAAGTCTTAAACAGCAGAGAGACAAGGCGTAAGTCCCTCATCAACGCTCTAGTAAAGGTCTGCCGTCTTGTAGCTCAAAATTATGAATCTGTCATTCCCAAAACTCCTGAAATGCATCAAATGAAAGAAATGCATCAAAAGAAAGAAATGCCTGTTATTCAGTCCATGTTGTTGAAAGATGTTGTCATGACCAAAAAAGTAAATAATTAGAGCTACAAACGTATTTGATCTTGTTACAAGCACTGCTATTTTGTTACATAAGAACAACTATATTTGCACACTTGTCTCAATTCTCTTGCATAAAAATGAGGGTCTTGTTTCAGGTTTGTATTAATAGCAAGCCTATAAATAACAGCAGTTAGAATGTTTGCCGTAAATACAATTATTTATACTTACTTAACTGTACAGTTACAGAAATATTCTCTGGGCAAGTTACAAAAAAATAAATCTGGGTCATATTTGATTAATTTTATTTTTATTTTATTTTTTTGATGATGATTTACTTTAAATTCACAACTGTTGGGTTGGTGGTACATTTTTATTTAGTAAGGTTGGTTGCTAAAATGTGCTGTTACCAGTTTGTAGTTCTATTTCTGATTATAAAATTATTCATTATTCCACTATCTTCTAATACCAGTGTGTGTTCAACAATACAGCTAAATATATATGCACAATCTCTGATGTATGTCAAACCTTGTTAGATGAAAAAACGCAGTGATCATAAACCATGATGCTTTGCTATAGTATCCTTCAATCACTCCACTAAAATAAAATACTCAAAAAGTTTTTAAAATCAAATTTCCATAACAATGTTTCTATCATATCAGGTAAGCCCCACCTCTAGTTGCCTTAATCTCCTTGTAATCACTAAACATAGTGGAGCAATTATGATCACTCCCCTCATATAAACTGCTAGCTTTTTAAGGTTTCATCATTTTACACCTGTAACTTAAAAAAAAATGATTTATTAACCTTAAACAGAGTATATAATCTTTTTTAAAAAGTTATAATTTATGTGAAGTCTTCACTTCCATCTATCTTTCCACTACTTATTTATTTTATAAGATTATTAAAAGCACAACCTCTTCACTCCCCCTCCCCCCCCTCTTCCTTCTTTCCAACTTTTTTTTTCTTGTCTTTTTCTACTCATAGTTATATATCAACTTGTACTTCACACTTTAAACTTGTATTAGAAGTACAGTTGGAAAATTGTTTAATGTGGTACATTTGAATTATTTTAATTCATACATCTTCAATTACTTTAATTTTAAAGGAATTATTAATATCTCAATTGTTTAAAAATGCTTTCTAGATTTCATTTTTAAAATAAAAACATTTGATTGGACTGAATTTACTAAAATAATGTTTCAAATTAATACAATTTTGTTTTTGGTGTTGTAGATTATAATCTTGTACTATTATTTTTGCTTAATTTCAACTATTTTATAATGAAGACAAGGAGGCTGATAATATTATAAATAACAATTATTCATATTATGTTACCAGCAGGTTACTATCAATGTTTCCTTTAAGCTGCACAGATATCTGACCAATGCCGCGCATAAGTTTATAATTACAGAGTAGCAAATTTTGTAAAATATTGCACACACAAAAAAAAATGAATGCTAAGCAACTTTGCACACAAGTTTATTTACTTTGCACACAGACCAACGAAACTTAGAGGAAACATTGGTTACTAGTTCTTAACAGTTATTAAATATTTTTTTCTTAAGTTGGTTTGGAATCTCCTTTTACCAATTTTCAATGTGTTCCAATATTTTTTTATAAATGTGGATGTTATAAACATACATTCTTTAAAACATTGATTATAAGTTTTTTATAATACTAATATTTTAAATTCTTTTTAGTTATTATACTCCCAAATATTCTGGTGTGCTTAGTTATTTACTTTGAGTTATTTTAATTATCTATAACCTGATATTTTTAGTGATTGAGTTTAATTAGCTGATTAAATATAATGTCTGTATTCGCTATTTATATAATAATATTTCACTGTACATTGAAGTTACATGTACTGTCATTGTCATGTGAAGATAAAATATTTTTTAAAATTTGAAGTTAAAGTAATCTAATTTAGAATTTCAAAATCATCTAAAATCTTCTTTTTTTTTAAAGCTTAATAGGTTTTCAAAATTATTTCAAGATTAAAGTTTAATAAATTATTTCACTTTAAATAATATTTCTATACAATATTGTAAGTATTTTTTAAATTACCAATTTTAACACTTAATTTATAGTATATAGGACTTATATTTGCTTATTTTTTGTCAATGTACTTTTGCAAATAGTTTCAACATTATTTATTTTACATTCACAACCACTTATCTAATAATAATAATTAGTTTTACATTAATATCCATTTACATTTTAGATTTTATTTTTAAAAAGAAGCATTTCTGAATGTTCAAATAACAAGCTCAAATTTTTACTAAATAATATAAAAAAAATATAAATAATATCACTGTCATTTACATGTTTTCTTTGTCTTCTTCTTCTTTTTTGTGTGTGACAATTTTCAAATAAAGTTTATAAAGTAATGATTAAGAGTATAACAAATTAACCATACAGAAATTATTATTTGTTGAAACATAATATTACATTATTACTTTTCATGTAATATTGACACAACGAGCACTGAGTCTGAGTTTTGGTGGGAGAGGGTTTATGTCTCAGGACAATTTCTTCCTACTAATAAATGTCATATGGATCAACCAAGACAATTCTTCTTACTAATAAATGTCATATCGATAGACCAAGACAATTCTTCTTACTAATAAATGTCACATGGATAGACCAAGACAATTCTTCTTACTAATAAATGTCATATGGATCAATCAGGACAATTTCTTCCTACTAATAAATGTCATATGGATCAATCAGGACAATTTCTTCCTACTAATAAATGTCATCTGGATAAATCGGGGCAATTTCTTCCTACTAATAAATGTCATCTGGATCAATCGGGACAAATTCTTCCTACTAATAAATGTCATCTGGATCAATCGGGACAATTTCTTCCTACTAATAAATGTCATCTGGATCAATCGGGGACAATTTCTTCCTACTAATAAATGTCATATGGATTAACCAAGACAATTCTTCCTACTAATAAATGTCATCTGGATCAATCGGGACAATTCTGTACTACACTCTCCTACTAAATAAATGTCATCTGGATCAATCGAGACAATTTCTTCCTCTAAAATACTCAATCAAAATGTCATCTGGATCAATCGGACAATTACATTTCCTACAATCAACTAATAAATGTCATCTGGATCAATCGGGACAATTTCTTCCTATAATAAATGTCATCTGGATCAATGGGGACAATTTCTTCCTGCTAATAAACGTCATCTGGGCATGGAGAAGTATGCGTAACGAAATTATAGTGTACCCAAATGGAGAGTTCGTTTCAGTTGGAGCAGCTTAAAAACCAGATTTAATTAACCGTTTGAGCAAAGTACTCGATTGAGATTGAGGTGACAAGTTTTTTTTAAAAACCCCGTTTCATATGATGTCATTGGAGCCAGTGGCGTCACTATGTTTGGCTTCCCCCAGTGCGGTAGCTCAGGGTGTCAACCCCTCACGACCTACACCATATACATCCTCCGAGTCTGCCAGTGCCAAATAACGGGAACATACAGAATTTTACATTTCGGTGTCACCCCTTGTGATGGTGTCACCCGGTGCAGCCCGCGCACCCCCCCCCCAGTGACACCACTGGTTGGAGCACTGGATTGTAATTTAACAATTATGACTGTTCATTTATTTCTTTTATAAAATTTCTTATTTCATTTTATTTCGATAAAATCTCCACTTTATTTTAAAGTTTTCATTTTTTAACGCTAATTAACGACGAGGAATTCACCGCCCCTAACAAATTGCCACCCGGGCCTCTTGCCCCTCCCCTCGCTACGCCACTTCCATGTGCCGAAAATTTACAATCTTCAATTATTTTATTTAGATTTTCATTTATTGTAATATTTATTTACTTTGCACCATTCCAAGTCACAGTCTTTTACTCAAGCAACATAGATGCATCCAGCTGTTAAATTAACACACTTTCCCATTTCCAGAAATATTTTCTTTCTGTTGCCTGTCATTTAGTTTAAAAGTAAGTGGCAAAGATATCTTTGTTTGACTGTTTTAGTCAAATGAACTTCAAACGTCAACAGTGAGTGACAATGAAGTAGCAAACGAGTAGAAAAGATTTGGTTGGAGTTGGAGTGAGAAAAGAACTTGTGAGGCAGATCAGGACTCATTTATTGGAAAGTTAAAAATTCATCGCGCTTTGTTCATACACTGCACATTACATCAGCAAGCAATGTGTCGCAAAGACTTACATATATTTTTTGTCACTGAAACCAGTTGTTTCTGATGTGAACTTCATTCGGTGACATCCAGAGGCGTAACAACGACTTGACATCGGGGCAGTTGCCAAGGGCGCAAAGGGCTAATCCTTCAATAATAAATTTATTCTGTATAGTTTAGTATTTTTTCTTCCTAGTTCTCAAGGGAGCCAAAAATGAATTAGCCAAGGGCGCGGAAAACACAGTTAGGCTTCTGGTGACATCCACTCAATCATCGTAGGGTTCAAATTGCTACTTCAAGAAATTGATCCTGATTTCTATGACTTGCATTATTACACTTACACAGCACGGGTGCGGCTCGGCTGTGCTTAGGGGCCGTCCATATTGACGTCACGCGCCTAAAAAAAAAGGTGGTCACGCATTTGTGACGAGGGGGAGGGGGGTGTTTATAAATGTGACGTCACATCAAAATGCGCAACTTTAAATAAAAGTTCCGCTTAAATATTTGATTGCTTGCAATTTATTTAATGACGTTTTCAATGGCTTAGCTTATCTTATTTTATCTTATCTGTTTACAGACGCTCCTTCTATACAGAAGATTATTGCGTCCTACGCTTATCGATGGTTTGTGTTTAGTCCTGCATTTTTATTATTTCACGCGTGTTACGATATTAGAGTGCAGCCTCACACTAAATACATGCTTAATAAATGACAAAAAAGTAATTTGCAACATGCTAATTTTCAATTAGAAAATAAGGCTTTGTGGGGGGGGGGTTGTCCAAAGGTTTGTGACGTCATTTTGGAGGGGGGTGTAAGATTTGTGACGAGGAGTAGTTTGACTGCTTAGTTTGTGACTAAAAAATTATTTTCTGCTTTTTCATGCGAGATTCTACATTCCTCACTGCAGCTGGGCCTCATCTTTTTAAACAAGTTTTTTTGTGTTCATTTTATAATTGTGAGTTTCTATCGTTATGTATGAGATAATGAGTATGACACATTGTCACCAATGTTCCCCCTAAGGTTAGTTGGTTCGTGTGCAAAGTAAGAAAAAGTCGTGAGCAAAGTTGCACAGAATCGATTGTTTGTGTGCAATACTACACAATTTGCTGCGCGGTTATTCTAAACCGCTGCGCGGCGTCGGCCAGAGAACTGCGCAACCGTGCAGCTTAACATTGATTGACACTATTGTTTTTATTTATATGTTACTTAAAGTTTTGCTGTATTCTTTATTAACACAACAATATCCCGTTTTATCCAGCAATTTATTTGATATAATCTATTAGATAATAAACTGCATATAGTATTGTTCCTGTCTTATGCATTTTTTATATTCACGTTGTATGACTGTCACTGTCAGATTGCGTAATTATTGTCTTAAATAAAATAAGAGAAATTCAATTATTTTTTTCTAACAAATGAAAAAATCGCAAAGCTGAAACTTGTCAATTTATCAAGGGCGCCAAAAATAAATTAGCCAAGGGCGCCAAAAACCTAGTTACGCCTCTGGGTGAGGGGGGGGGGATAGCTTCAGTGGATTTTTCATACAGATGTGTGGAAGCGTACGGTGAGGGGTTATCAACTGATTGTGTTTATATGAATAAATTAATTTTTAGCCTAAATAATAGTTAAATACACCGGGGTGAAAATGCCGTTAATTATTAATTCGATATCCCCTTAGGCATTTTGGGCGCTTCAGGAATACGACTTAACTAATGGTGTGTGTGTGTGTATGTGGTCCATTGATAATGTACCTTTTTTTGCTGTTGAAAAATTGAAATTTCTTCAGTATAAGAAACTGATAAAATTGATTCCAATTTTAAAAACAATAAATAAAAATTAGAATAGGATTTTCATAAGCACTTAAAATAAGGGACAAATACCAGCGTTACCTTATTTAAACTTAAATCGCATACCAGTGCGCCAATAGCTTTACATATTTTCCCGGGCCCTCGTACAATAAAACACCGCTACGCTTTAAAACTGAAATTCTCACCAAAGGATAAAAGTGGGGGTGCGACTGCAATCGGGCCGGGTTGAATTAAAAAGTTATCTGAAAAGGGTATGCATGAGTCTGGCAGGACGCCCCAAAACAACCAACCGGGTCGGCGAAAAGCATTTCGTCAGTGAACGAATAGAAGTACAAAAATATAATATAACTTAGCTGCAGCGTTGATTTCTGGACATACCACTACAGGTAAGTTTCATTTTATGTTCGTTCTGCTGTTAGTTTTTGTTTGTTTGCTGTCGAAAGCTTTTTTGTCCACACTCTCTTTGTTTTGTGGCGTCCTGTCAGGCTCACCCATACCCTTTTTATATGACATGAAATTGTACTTTTCATTAGATATGAAAAAATAAATAACTGACTGTGGCCGACCGCAGCGTGTCTTTTATTTCCAAATGTTTACGGTTCAGTTGTTTCCCACTTCTGATAGGCAACATGTTCTCCGGCACCATGTGACACCTTGTTTGTGTGGTACCGTGTTATGGTGGCGCTCTATTCTAGTGCCTCACTGTTCTGGTGCCACCCTATTCTTTTATTTTATATAAAACCATTTGAACACATTCCTGTCAAATGTTCCGTTAATTAATTTTTTTTAAATATAGGTCATGATTTTTTTATCTCGTTAATTTACATCCCGAAATTACTCCGTAAAATTGTGACCAAGCGGCCGAGTCCATAGATATCTTTAAAAACTGTAACCTTTCCTTAAAACCAATTTAAAAGAAAAAAAACTGCCTCACAGCCAGTATATTAAAAAAAATACTAAAAGGCTAATACTATAATATTCTAACATCAATGATCGTGTACAATTTTAAAAATGTGAAGCTCTTGAGCTTTGTTTATTATACTAAAAATCAACACAAATACACGGGGGTTTGGGATGATTTCAGCTTCGGGAAATGTAAATTACATAAGAAAGGGCGAGTAGAAAGTAGTGCAGATATTTGTTCTGGATCCCATAAAATTTCACTGAATAAGTAAGTCAGACTTGAGATATTCCAGTATTTCTAAGACCCTGTGCAATCCTATAACAGAGATTTAAGATAATCAGGTTTACAAAAGGCCGCTCGCTTATGCAGGATTATATGAAATCGTGGGATTAATAAATCTGAAACTAATATGATATGAAGTCGACGAAGCCAGCAGATCAACATCAGAGCACTCTCGAGAGAATCAATGTTACTCCCACAGTTCCATTCAACCTGTCTTCGTTGCATTCTTAAAGTTAACGCTTTGCATCCATGTTTTGCCTGATGGGTCTATAGGATTGGGGGGGGGAATTTCATTTTTACAGGAGTAGATGGAGCTAAAACTAAACTCTTTGTTCAGGGCGTGTAGCGTTATAAATAACTTTTTAAAAGAGTTATCACTGGAAACTTTTAGCAGTCACAATTTCACTACAAACGCCATTGCAGTCAGTGAAACGTGGAACATCGACATGTCCCCCGTCAGATGACAGACGTGTATCATGAATAAAGAGGGAGGGTCTGGCCTCGACCACTCGTTATAACCGACACTTCAATGATCCCGTCCTCGTGTGGGACGCTGTACATATCAAGGGTCAGAAAGTTGTCCAGCTCACGAGAACGAAACTTCCACCTCTGGTCCGAAGCTTGTGTTCTGAACTGAAAGTAGAAATCGTTTCAATCGTCAATACAGTGGGACATAAAATGTAAATTATTAACTACTGGGGTTTTAAGAAATGTGACGTCACATCAAAACGCACATTTCTAAATAAAATTTCCACTTAAATATTTGATTGCTTACAATTTATTGAATGACGTTTTACATGGCTTTACACGTGTTACAATATTAGAGTCAAGCCTAGCACTAAATACATACTGAAATGACAATAAAATGATTTGAAACGTGCTCATATTCAAAGGAAAAAAAAGAGGATTTTTATAGGGAAGGGGCCAACGTTGTGTGACATAATATTTGAAAAAGGGGTAACTTTTTGTGATGACGTGTGACGAGGGGGGAGAGCGTGAAAATCGGCGAAAATCGCGTGACGTCATTTATGGAGGCCCCTGCCTTAATTCGTTTTAACGAGATTAAACAACTGGCACGGACACACCTTCTCATAATTTTTAAAACCTGCATTGAAACCATTCCTTAAATGCAAGTAATTGCAGCTTCGCGTGTATTTAAAACAAGTAATAAAAACTCCAATGAGTATTTAAACGCAAGTTCCAACAAGAATTTATTTACGTAGTATGAAAGTATTGAATATAAAATGGAGTGATTTTAAATCAAATGAAACAATAAGAGAAGAAACCAACCAAGAATATGTGTCAACCTTTATAAGGAGAAGACATTGGAATTATATCGGTCATGTTCTTCGAATGGACGAGAGAAGACTACCACGTCAGGCCTTCATATGGACACCAAAAGGCAAAAGAAAACAAGGAAGACCAAAAGAAACCCTACGTAGAAAAATCAAAAGGGTAAGCTCAACCATGGGTCTAAGAAATAATCAAGACCTAATACAATTGGCGACGGATCGTCGTAAATGGAAATCAATGACTTCTGCCCTATGTGCCGTCTTCGGCCCGAGAGGAACTAACCAATAAAGTATGAAAGGGAAATCATTCTAGATTACAAAGTCATTTCAAATCGGTAATTCTTAAAGTTAACCTCCTTAACATATTTGCAAAAGACCCGAACCCTCTATCTGGTATGGTTCAGGAGGAGTTGCATGTGCAAGCGTTACAGACATTTCAAATATATAAACGCAATTTTTCCCATGGGAAATTGCGTTAAAATCATGGTTTAAATTCTCTGATTTATCACTTTCTTGGTGTGTTCAGTCAGAGGCGTCACTAGGGTTGGTGTCACCCGGGGCGGTAGCTCATGGTGTCCCCCCGTTCACGACTGAGGGGGCCGTCCATAAATGACGTCACGCGAGGTTGCCGATTTTTACCCCACCCTCATACTTTGTCACAAAAACTTAGACCCCACCCCTTTTCTACGATATGACGTCACAAAGCTTTGACAACCCTCCCCCTAAGCAGTATTTTCTCAATAAAAATTAGCATGTTGCAAATTATTTTTTGTCATTTAAACATGTATTTAGGGTAAGTCTGCACTGTAATATCGTAACACGCGTGTAGTCATTGAAAACGTAATTAAATAAATGGTAAACAATCAAATATTTAAGTTGACTTTTTATTTAAAGTTTCGCGTTTTTGATGTGACGTCACATTTCTTAAACACCCCCTCCTCGTACCACATCATCACAGATGCGTGGACTCTCCCACCCTATGGCGGATTAAAAAGGGGGGGGGGTTACTGAACGGGCTAAAGGCCCCAATAATTTAAGGGACCCTAAACTTTTTATGAATTATAGTGTATAATAAAGATGCAGGCCATTATGTTTGTACGAATCCCTGAAAATGCCTTGGACAGTCATACGGCAATGCTGCAAATGAGTAGGAAGTATAACGGAAACCAGGCTATTCTTCGTGAGAAGTGCATTGTAGCTCATTATGGGCCGTGCACAGCTTATTCCTTTAATTTGGTTTGGAAAAGAGCAGCAGGTTGTCCTACTGCGGTCAGATTTTTTTGTCTTCTGCAAAATCTTTAAACCCGACTTGTTGCATCTACTCATTGTTGACAGGTACTTCAAAAACATATGAAATTGATACATGCTAACAAAGCCTTGTCTGATACAAAATGGTCAGCCTGACATTATGCTGTAAGTTCTGTTAATAGCTCATACCATGAGAATATCGCCGCACTGGAAGAATTAGCAACGAATGAAAAAAGCCACGTGACTGCCGACTTGAAGAAGAAGAATTTCTCAAGGAAATTGAACAACTGGAAGTCGCTATTTTACTTGAAATTCGGGAAACAATTTTAGAAAGGAAGTCTCTCATTGACTTTGTTAAAAAATAGCATTCTTAATTTTATTACTATGAAGACAAAGGAAAGGAAAAGTCCGTGTTAAAAACAGTGTAAACAATCTTCAATACTATCAAACAAAAAAGAAAGCGTCAGTTTGATAAAGGGACATCAACAAAACAGTATTCTCCTGGAGAAAAAAATTCAAGATTGAGGTATTTCTGGTAATCATTGACAAACTTTCTTAAGCCCTACAACATTGGTAAGTGCATATAAATACATCCATGAGAAATTTGGCTTTCTTACAAACCTAACTGAGCTCAGCACTTTCGCCACCCGATGGACAGCAGCCAAATTAATGGAAGAACATTCAAGTGATTTCGAAGAAAGGGTCGGGTAAATCCGAAGCAATCGTTTCGCCCGCCTCAATTTACTACCAACGCCATCGAGCGGTGCCGGTTTAGGGCCAGGAGCGCCAGTACGGATTAGCAAAAAGTGCCGCAAAGAACGCATTGGACGCCAGCTCTGAGGAAACCTTCCAGTGGGGGTTGCACCCTAGGTAGGTCTTTAATGATCCCCTGGTCTGCAGCGGTCCTAACCATGGAGACCCGTGTGCTTTGCCGGGATGGCACCAAAGTGGTAGCGGGTCGTAGTAGGAAATTCCACCACCTCCTTGTGAGTGCAACTTAGTGGGAGGCATCTTCGACTGTATGTCCTGGATGCCCAGGTGGCCGCTTCAGAAGTGACCGCTTTTGGGGGAGTTCCTCAGCTGTTACGTCCCTTTGGTGGCCGGATGGCTAAGGGGGTCTTCCGGGAAGACCCATAAGGGAGACCCTAGGCTCGGGGCTTCTGATTTTCTTCCACATGTAGGTTCATGAGTGATTTCGAAGACTGCTTACCTTCAGAATTAGTCCAATATTCAGAACTCTTAAAAAAGTTATTGTCCAGCCCTAGGCTCAGGGTAAGGAAAAGGAATTAGCACAAAGCGAACTTAAAAAAACTTGCACAGAGCTAAAACTTTTGCTGCTTTTGCATGAGCTATATTGCACACAGTCCTTTACAAATGTACACATCGCACTTCGCATCTATCTTTCAATGATGACATCAAACTGCAGCTGAGAGCGATCCTTTTTAAAGTTGAAAAGAATATATAATGAGTTAGAATTTGCATGGGACGAAAAAAGCTGAATATGCTCTCTCTAATGAGCATTGAAAAGGAACTTGTAAGCTTACTCAGCTTTATTAACTTGATTGAAAACTTCGCCATTTGAAAAATTCGCAAACGAAAGTTGTAGGTTGAAATAATAATCATACATATTTTTCAATAATTTTTGTTATTTCAAATAGAGAAAACAATTCGTTACCTCATTAAAAAAATATTTTTAAAATATTTAAAATACGGAATAACGCGTAATATTATTCTTTATGGGGGCGCTTTTGTAACCACGAAACAGCGTAAGTCGGGATGGGACCGTCGTAACCGGAGGACTACCTGTATATAAACATGCATATCCATGCTTTCACGCCTTCAATAAATATATATATATAAAATATTAACTCAAAGACATTGAAATCATAATTTTCCTCAAGAAAAACATCAACAAAGAAAACCCATCTTTTGATTTTAAAAAAAAATCATATTCCCCCCCCCCACCCCACTGTGATGGAGGGAGTCGTGAGGTGGGATTCGTTCATGCTGTCGGTGTGTCCAAGCCCAAATGGCTTTATATCTTTTAAAACAGAAGACACTGCCTCTTTCATTCCAGCCTTTTTTAAAGATCTCTCTGCTGGGACTATTTCTTTTCTTTTTTTCCTAATTTGTTTTAATTTTTGTTCGTGTGTTGGGACTGTTTTATTATTGCAAGTTAACTGATATTTTTTTTAATAAGAATTTTCGCGTTTAACGTATTTCATTGTGTTTCTTAATTTATTTCTAGATTTAAAAATTTGTCATCTTTTGTTTTCTGACATAAAATCGTACACAGTAAAATTTTAGTCTCGGGTGTCACCCCCTGATGGGTGTCACCCGGGGCGGCCCGCCCCCCGCCCCCCCCCCTAGTGACGCCACTGTGTTCAGTTACTCTGGGTTGTTCCTCTTTTCATTGTCATTCTTTTCAAAGATAGTTGATACCATTCTCATGCCCCATGACTCTGTTTATTCTCCAGCCCATGACCGGTAACCAATGTCAATGATCTTTCATTTTAAGGTAACTACTTATGAAGCTGCATCCAATTTCTGCATAGAGTTGTTTCACCGGAGTATTATAAATTTGACGTGTTTAATACTTTGTATTTTGTATTAATAATTGATTTTGCATCATTTCATTTTAAATGTCAAACACTTATAAATAAAGTAATCAAATATTGATTTATATGACTCATAAAGAAATACTATGTTTCTAAGATTGTGTCTACGTTAAATTATAAACACCTTATCGGAATATTCAACTTTACATTAAACAGGTCTGTAAAGTTAAATTAAATATATTTGAATTAGATGTGCAATATTTTCAGAAATAATGCGCTTGTTCAGTCAGCGGCGTAGCGTCAGTTTGTGTCGCTAAGGACAGCTGCCCCTTCCCCTATACAGAAAGATGCTTTTATAAAGATAAGATAGTTTTTATTGGAAAGTAATACAAAAACAATATTATTCATTTATAAATTATGAATAAAAATTGAATATATTTTATTCATGGGCTTAAAATTGAATGTCTCGACTTTTCCTCATACTAAATTTGTAATGGCAATGTCAGTATGAATGTTATCATAAAATTGTATGTTTTCTAAACTGCCGATTTTTTTTATGAACTTCTACAGTAACCTGATATAATGTAGAACCCAATTTTAATCTTATCAACTCTTTCATGTGACAAGTTTTTGTTATATATATATATATATATATATATATATATATATATATATATATATATATATATATATATATATATAATATATATATATATATATATATATATATATATATATATATATATATAGGTTGTATATAACTTTTTCTATACATTCTTTTCCATGCCCAAAGAACCGTTGGTATGTTCTATTTGCTGTTACAGCCAAGGCATTACACAGACTCAGGAAACGCAATGATGTTCAAGACCTGATGAAATAAATATATCATGGAGCCATCTTAAGGATATTTTAGCTGGAAATTTGCTGGCAGAAATGGAATGTTTTTTTTCACTGTGTTTTTTTTTGTTTGTGGGGGGGGTCTCTAAAACCTTTACTTTATATGAAGTCAATGATGCCCGAAAATTATTTACAAACAAAAGGACTTGATGTACTTTTAAGAAAAAATTATTTAATTGTCTTGCGTGTGCTAAAATAGAGAAAGAAATTAATTTAGTAGAGCAGGAGTGCATGGGGAAACTTTTAAGGGACTCATGAGCATGAGTAATAAATGAAACATCAAGGGCCCATGCCAAACAAAAAAAATTCGATCTCAGTTCAAGTACAACCCCACTTTAACACAAATTTATTAATTTTTTTTAAATAATGCGGGACCCAAATTGGCCACCCCTACTAGTAGAGCAGGGGTTCGGGAAACCATGGCTCGCGAGCCAGATGTTGCTCTATTGATGACTGAATCTGGCTCTCAGAAAAATGTTCGATTATTTTAAAAAAGTTTATTCAGACTCCTTTGTCCTTTGAGCAACATATTCATTGCATACTATAAAAAACAGCATAAGAATGTTATTAAAAAGAATACAGTGACATAATTATTGTACTCTTAGTGATGAAATTACACAAAATGCACACATTTACTTGAATTTTTAGTTTAAACATAATGTATAGGTCTCGCAGAATTACTTTTCAAAATGAGTGGTGTTTATGGCTCTCTCAGACAAAACGTTTCCCTGACCCCATGTAGTAGAGAAGGCTTTGTTATGAGATGAGAAGCTGGAACCAACTTCGTAGACGAAGAACGAGAGAGCATTATAATTTTTCGTGATGGAAGCAAAGATACGTTACTCAATTTCCCCCCCCTGAGCTTTGGTCAATATTACGCCAACCGAAAACTGAATTTGTTGTCAAATATAAGTATTTGGCTGCTAAGAGCATGAGGCAAATGCTCCTAGAATTTTTGAACTTCTCAGGAGTTATAGTGCTTGAGATCTGGTGTTCAGTCAGTCAGACAGTATTTGGCTTTTATATGAATATAAATCTATAATAGCGGCTGAACAGCGAAGTCAATAGTGCGCTCGCCTCACACGCTTAGGGGCCTGGGTTCTAGCCCACGTAAAAGCCACAATAAAAAATGTTGATGAATGACTATTGCTAAAAAGTCCTCCGCTGACCTGGAGAGGAGATGGGAGCCGCTAGGTCTACCTAGCCCCGAGAAAGTTCCAATGGAAACATTAGAACCCCCTACGACCACGAGGTTATGGGACACACACACAAAAAAACAACAACCAAAACAAAACAAACAAAACAAACTATAATATGATAGTGTTGATTCAAAGTTTTAATAAGGATTTTTTTTTAAAAAAAGTTGATTGTTAAAATACTTTTAAATAGCATCGTTATTTAAGAAGTTGAATAATATATGATCACCTGTACCTTTTCGGCCAGCATTTCTTTCAGCTCTCTGATTGGTTTACTTCCATCCAACTCCATACTGTATATTGAAACAGTCTTGTGGGCGGGGTGTTCAAATGTTACTTTGTAGAGATGCATGTTGTTCGAGTCGCCCATTTATTTGTATCTGGAAAAATTCTCAGAAGTATCTCTGGGGGATAAATAACAAGTTGGAAAAAAAAGTCATTTAAAGTTAAAACATAATAAAAATTTATAAATAACCATGAAGTCTTAATACAATAATTTTAATATACTTATAAACATCTTTTTTCAAAGAACGAATGACTTAAAAAAAAATTATGAACGACGTTATATAATATTCTAGAAGCAATGCTCCCTTTTAGCTGCGTGGCAGGTCGCCGGAAAGGGTTGGCCTCTACGCGGCCCGGGACACGAGTAAGGTGTGGAATTGACTGCACCTGAAACCAACAACCCTGACGCACACCGTCAAACCATGTCTGTAAGGAATCCTTGCTTTAAGCAACAGACGCACAAAACCACGCATGAGTGGCGTAGTGAAAGGACTCGACTCATTAGTCTAACTCCCAGGGCAAAGGTACGTGTATGGCAACATGCACGGACCGGGAGAAGGTAATAAAATGCGCCCACTTCATTCATTAAATATGGCTGGAAAACCTCAAGATTGTCTTAATCATGGGAGGACTACGGACCCTCCCCTCCCCTGTGTGTCGGTGACGGGGATCAGGACGACACAAGGCGTATGTGCTACTGTAAGTCCGGAGAGACTAGCTGCCAGGGTTCAGCTCCCCAAAAACCTATCCATTTTACAATTAAATTGCTGTGGTGTCAGAGGCAAAGATAACTGAAATAACTAAGCTGCTCCACGAGCAGATGGTGGACGTTGCTCTTTTGCAAGAAACTCTGCTGAAAAAGAACCCATTGCACATTACGGGTTACTCAGTATATCGCTGTGCATGCAAAAATTGCAGAGGTCTGGTTACTCTAGTGAAAAACAACCTCACAGCGGAGATTGTAGAGAGCAAAGTACTTAGTGGTACAGATACCCTGACACTCAGCGTAACTAAAGCTGGTAAAACTTTTACCATTTCTAATATTTATAACACCCCGAGAAACACGTTGTGTCTTCCTTTACACAACACAACGATGTTTAAGAACTATGTAATTGCAGGGGATTTTAATGCCCATACTGAAGCATTAGGCTATCCCGATAAAAACGCCTCAGGGCGATACTTAGAGGAGGTCGAGCTTACTACCAACTTAATAAGGCTACAGGACAAAAATAGTGCTCCGACACTACTCCATACCGGCAATAGTGCCCAATCACGTCCTGACCTAACCCTAGTCTCGGCGGAGCTAGAGGCGAAGGTAGGATGGAAAGTTATGCCGGAAGTTGGTAGTGACCACAAGCCTATACTCATAGAAATAGACATAGAGTTGGTGAAGGCACGTTTTGCCAGAAGACACTGGCTGTTCGGCAAAGCCGACTGGAAAAAATTCCGTGGCGGGATTGAAAGCACGCTCGCGGGTTCAACTGAAGACCCAGAGAACCCCAAGTCAATCGAGAATGCCTATAACGCCCTCGTGGGAGTTATATTGTCAATGGCCAGGAAATCCATTCCAAGAACGTGTAGACACCGAAAGTTCCGACCATTCTGGAACAAAAAGCTGGCGGGTCTCGTTCGTGAACGTAAGAAGGCAAGGAAAAAAGCAGGGAAACTTAAAACGGCGGCTGCTCGTGCTGCCTATAATAAGCTAACTGCTGAAGTCCGACAGGAAACGCTCAAGGCGAAGAAGGAAGAATGGGTTAGTTCGTGTGGTAAACTTAACCTGGCAGACGGAAGAAAGGTGTGGCAATTGATTGATTCTCTTTCTGGTATGGGGAAAACGAAAAATCCGAGCCCCTTGCAAACGACCACAGGCACTGTAACCACAGATACAAAATGTGCCGATGCTTTGAATAAGCATTTTGCAAGCGTGAGCCTAAAACAGAAAGAAACCAGTCAGAGCCGTAACCTGAACCGTCTCAGGAAACATGGAGAAAAGACCCAGAAGTGGGGACCGCATGCTGAGGTCTTTACCGCTCCTTTCACTATGACCGAATTGCAAACAGCGATCAGTAAGTGCAAAGCCGCCAAGGCACCAGGACAGGACAAAGTCAATAACGAGATGATTAAAAACCTTTGCCCGATAGCAATGTCCTCGCTATTGAATATCATAAACAGGACGTGGGCCACGGGTGCCCTGCCTGGAGCTTGGTTGAGCGCTAACATCGTCCCAATCCCTAAAGAAGGTAAACGTCAGGGACTCCTAAACAGCTACCGTCCGATCTCCCTAACATCGTGTTTGGGGAAGGTAGCTGAGAGAATGGTGAATGCCCGGCTCTATTGGTACTTGGAAAGTACGAATAGTCTGAATATCAGTCAGGCTGGTTTCCGTAAAGGAAAACAGCCGATTGATCAAGTGCTCCGTCTTCTACAGTCCATAACCGACGGGCTCCAGAAAAAACTGCATACTGTGGCAATTTTCTTCGACCTCCGACAGGCTTACGATAGGGTCTGGAGGTCCGGTCTGTTGTTGAAATTACAAGCCCTAGGTGTAACTGCCAACATGTACAGGTGGATCCAAGGTTTCCTTACAAACCGGACGATCCAAACAATTTATGGCAGTGAAACCTCCAGTAAGAGAACGCTGCAACAGGGGCTGCCCCAAGGGTCAGCACTCAGTTGCACACTGTTCTTGGCTTTCATCAACGACCTCCCTGGAATGTTGCAATCCAGCGCGGCTATGTATGCAGATGACTTGGTCATCTGGAGCACCGGTAAAGATGCCAACCGACTGCAACAGCTACTACAGCGAGACCTTTCGTATATCAGTAGGTACATGCAGAGGTGGCAGATGGAAATCAATACCGAGAAGACGGTCTATTCCCTTTTCACTAACGGCAGAACCATTCTCAAAGAGGAGATAGTGCTCAAAATAAACGATGTGGCGCTCAAATGGGACAAACAACCGGTATATCTGGGAGTCAAACTGGATCAAAAGGTGCAAATGCATAACTTTGTACAAGACCTGTGCTCCCAGGCTACCGCCAAGCTCAACCTGGTGAAAAAGCTTGCATGCACGAACTGGGGCGCTGGAGCAAGTACACTCAGAGCTCTCTTTCTGGGTAGTGTGAGGTCGATTATGGATTACAGCATGCCCGTCCAAGCCTTTGCCAGCAAAACGGCATTGGAAAAACTGGGTCGAATCCAGAACCAGGCCTTAAGATTTATCTGTGGCGCATATAGAACGACACCCACAGCTGCTGTGGAAGTCATTGCAAACGTAGAACCGCTCGATATTCGTAGGGACAAGGCAATCATAACGACTGCAGAGAGGTATCGCAGGTTAGACTATAGGGAGCCCTGCTACCAGATGCAGCACAACTGGGGCGGACGTGGGTGTTTGAAACGTTCCTCATTTATGCATCAAGTAACGGAACTTGATAGGAACGTCAAACCCCCACAAAATAGAAGACAAATTATAAGTGTCCCACTCAAACCGCCCTATGCGGAATGCTCACGTCCCGAAATACGTTTGTCTCTGACTGACACAGCGGTGACGAAACGCAGCCCTGAACATGTACAGAAAGCGGCTGCCCTTGAGACGATAGAAGGGTTCGCGGGAACCCAAGTGAAAGTGTTCACGGATGGGTCTGCCAGTTCGAGTGAAGGAATTGCAGGATACGGTGCGCTCATCTTATACCCAATAGGAGGGCCACCAAGAGAAGAACTTCTAGGTCCCTGTGGGACTATGGCATCGAACTACGATGCGGAGCTCGAGGCTATACACAGGGCCCTGGAAAGTGTGCACCAGACACTGCAGGGGTCGGAGATATTTGGTTTCGACACGGTACTGTTTTGTGACTCGAGATCAGCCCTCGAAGTCCTGGCTAGTGAGAATCGTAGTACCCACTTGGTTGACGTCATCTTGGAAGACGTGGGTAGACTCGAAAGACTTGGAGGTAAGGTAACAGTGCAGTGGATCCCGAGCCACGTGAATGTTAATGGCAACGAAAAAGCAGACTCCCTGGCCAAAGCAGGCGCAGCACTGCCCCAACCAGAGACCCCAGTCACCTATCTCGGGGCAAAAAACTGGCTAAAGGACCACTTTCGGAATAAGTGGTACCAGGAGTGGGCTGACAACACAACAGCCAGAGGGGTATTCGCTAACATGCCCAGGCCAAGCCGTTCAGACCAGTGGTGGAACCTGAGTCGCAAACACCAGGGCTTGGTGACTCAGATGAGGACCGAACATTGCCCAACCAACTCTTACTTTCACAGGCTAGACCACAACAGGGACTCGAACTGCCGTCATTGCAGCCAAGCCCCTGAGACAGTCGAACACCTGGTGACGTCTTGCCCGGCGCTCGATATAGCCGGGGGGGTGAGGGAGGCGGGCGAGTCCCATGTAAAGACAATGTTGTATGGCAATGCTCAGCAGATGGAGCAGATTGCCCAGGTTCTAGTCAAGGCCTTAAGAGATTAGTCTCAGGCCTACAGAATATGTGTTTAGTTTAGTTTAGCTGCGTGGCAGCGCTGGTATCTGACCGACGCCGCGCAGCAGTTTAGAATTACCGCGCAGCAAATTTGGATAATATCTTTGTTTCAGGTTTAAATTTGTTTTTAATGGATGCTGTGCAACTTTGCACAAGATTTTAATATTTTGCACACGGACCAACGAACCCTAGAGGGAAGGAACTTGCCTAGGAGTATGTCCGAAAAGACCATGCCTCAAATTCATAAACACACTATTACCACCAAACTGAAGCACCTTTAACAGAGCTTCCTCCTCACAATATCGTTAGCTCTAGCAAGAATTCCTACTCCGTATTAATCTTTTCTCATTCTATTCGTTTTGAAATGAATGCATGTATCTTCTCATAATGTTGGCGTACGTTTTAGGGTTGGAACCGTTGCATTGAAAACACAGTGGCGTGTAGGGGATGTGTCTTGTCGCTTGGGATCATCCCATGTGATCATTGTTTTCTTTAATTAAACGGTGTTTGTCCAATTCTTAAGGCGATTGCAGAGAGGGGAGAAAATTAGTCGTGGAAGTGACGAAAAAAAACGAGGCCGACAGCAAACTATATAGCAGGGGTGGCCATACCTGTAGTAACTGAGAGCCATTTTAATAATATAAAAAGTTGTTGAGAGCCGCATTGAAGCATTATGGGTCACAATGACTCAAGTCGCAATAAAAAAAATCCCTTTTTGATTATAATAAGTACGTTTAGCATGAGCAATATTCAAAGCGATGGGCTACTTGCCTCAGTTGAAGTGTCACCTTCTTTGCTGAAATGTAGAAATTAGTGTCTGCTTGTGTCTACACATACCAGACTTTAAAAAAGCGAGCTTGCGTTTTTTTAGTTTAGATCAAGTCCTAATTACTTTCAAACACTTGTTTGATTGTTTAAAAGAAAGCATTAATTTTATTATTATATGTAGATCTATATGTTTAAAAGAAAAATATGTAATTTCATTTTTTTTCGGGAGCCGCTATGTGAGCCCAAAAGAGCCGCATGCGGCTCGCGAGCCTCAGTTTTGCCACCGTTGCCATATAGCAATAGGGTTGTCCATTCTGTTACCCCCTACCAATATGTACTTAATATTCCATGCCCTTCCTCCATATATCAACATCTATCAGTATATGAGGATGGGAAAACATACTCTATCAATGTTGCTTGTTCTTTGGACATATTTATTCAAAACGTCGCCTTCTCTCTTCATTCTTCTGACATGAAATAAATCACGTACACTTGAACTATATTTTGAAAGCGCGCGGATAACCGAGGCTATATTTAGCACCGCCAATGTCCTCCTCAAAAAAACATGACAACCTTGTCGTCATTCGCCAAGTTAGGCACAGTAGGTTACAGACGGTTAGGATAATGGTTTCACTGACTCTTGCAATGGGAAATAATCATTTTGGAAAATCCCGAAGGAGGGCATGCAGGCTTATTCTCCCTTCACATCAATATTCTGGGACATAGGAAAAGGGGATCAACATTAAGGAATTTTTAAAAAATACAAATTATAAAAAGGCCCAATCGTAAGTAGAGTAAAAATTATTTCTGTTTTGAAAAATAATCGTAATATTGCTGTTGAAAGTAGAATTTTCGTTTAATAAAAGTCGTATAGACAGTGCGTACGCGTGTAAATTGAAATGAGTCCCGACGAGAGACAGAAAGCTCGTCATTGAAACGCTATAAAATGGCGACAAGGACGGGATAAGGGTTTTCCCTGAAAAATGAACCATTTGCCTAAACATTGCTTTTGGTTTGTAGTCAAGGGACTAAATTCTTACTGCCGCCATAATGCGAGCAGCACACACTCTTTAAAAATTAATTGTAAATATATTCCAGGAAAATAAATATGACATGCGATTTTAATTATGTTGTGTTTGACACGCTGTCGCTATCCAAACAAACAAAACAACAACAAGAACAAGAGCAACAATAACAACGGGAAAAAACCACACAAAAACAACCACTTTGTAACTCCATGGCCATGGGAGTCAAGTTTAGAAAATGTAGCACGTATTTCTTCTAAAGAAATAGGCATGTCTCCTAAGATATAAGATATGGTACATCAGTAATTAAACCATTTGGAAAAATTGAAATAATAGAAACAATAAAATAAATTAAATGTAATTTAAAAGAAAAAAATAATTCTTAGATATTTAAATCTTACTTATCTTATCTTATCTATTTAAGACGCTTCTTCTATACAGAAGATTTATTGCGCCCTACGCTTATCCATCGTTTATGCCTAGTCTTGCATTTTTATTCAAGTTTTAAATGTTGATAGAGTGTTGGTTTTCCGGGTTTCATCAGGTAACCCATTCCACGTCCAAATTTCGGACGGGAAGAACGAGAATTTGCATGTGTTTGTTCTTGCATACAGAATAAGAAAAATGTTTTTTTATCCCTTTGTCTTTATCTGAGGGTTGTATTAGATTATATTAGTGTGTGTGTGTGTTTTGTGTTGTATATTTAAAAACAATTAACATTATAAAGAGAGAGTTAAAAATAAAATAAAAACGGATCTCCAAATTAAACTTTTAGTGTTCACTTTTGGTAGTGCGTACTCCTGGGTATTTATATTTATAGCAAATATTTGTCAACAAACAATATTACTATTACGTACATTTTATGGTTACTATAAATAATACTAAAACATAGTTAGCTAGATTTCAGCAAGTTCAAAGTTTTAATCAAATGAAATGTAAAGCTTTATACTTTATATTAACAGACCTTTGAAATTGCCAAAATAAAAAATAAAAATTCTCATGAACAAATTTCAACGTCTTCATAATTAACTCAAACCTTACAAGTTAAAAGTATTATAAAAAATTAAAAATCCCATTTCTATTAATAATAAAACATTATTGAAATAACTCACAAGAAAAACACAAAATTATTACCCTTGTCCCAATGTAAAACAATGTGTAATCACCGGAAGATTTTTTGTTCACTGTTCACACTCTCAAACCCGAATGGCAACGTCTTATTGTTAAGCTCGCTGGAAACTCGAATGGCCATTGGTATTTCCCGAAAGCGTTTTTATTTTGACAATTGTCTCCGTGACTTCCCGATTAATATTTCAGCAGGACTGTTTTCTACCCACATATTTATTTATACTCTATTAAATAATTTGCAATGGTTGTATTTATATAGACTACTGAATATCAACAAGAATTCGGTATAATTTTAATAAGTTTTATCAGTCAATTATCAATATTAGTTATACAGCTCATTAGAAGAAGAAAAAAGGAACTTTTATAGAATTTCGATGTATATTGTATTATGAATGATATAGTAAAGTCCTCCCCGATACAATATTTTATTCTGTTGGAAAATATACAAAAGGTAACAAATTTAATGGTAATAAGATATTTTATTCCCTTATTATTATAATTGTTTAAATTTATTATTATTATTATTTTCTGAATGAGTGTCAATCAAAATCAAACTCAGCAACTAAAAACTTATAATTTTATACCATTAAACATGACTATTGAAATTGACAATAATCAATAGTCCATTTCACGAGAGGCTGTTAAATCCTTTTATTAAAATTTAGCCATTCAACAAATTTATAAAGTATACCATCTTTAACTTTTGAACCTTGGTATGTACTTAAATAATTTAATTTGAAATTAAATTGGCAACACAATGAAATAAAGTTTAAGTTCGTCAACTATTACACAAGTATCACACACACACACACACAAGGCACAAACATTCATAATTCACTCACTCTCTCTTGTTGAATTTTTCTTTTACTCAATTTTACGTCAATAAGTTTTTAAAATTATGTCGACTTGAACGCTTTATCAAAGGAATGCCAGCCCAGAGAGTCGAGGATGAGTTCTCATTGATTCAGCTGGAACTGATCTTTGAAAGACCACGCTTCAAGATAATGTCCATTTACAGAGTTGAACTGCAGGGAGACAGAACAGTGTGGGAGTTAAAGGAAACACTGAGGGATAGGGTAATAGTAATAATCTAGGGATTTTGAATAAAGAAAGAAAGAAAGAAAGAAAGAAAGAAAGAGAGAGAGACAGAGAGAGAAAGAAAGAAAGAAAGAAAGAAAGAAAGAAAGAGAGAGAAAGAAAGAAAGAAAGAAAGAAAGAAAGAAAGAAAGAAAGAAAGAAAGAAAGAAAGAAAGAAAGAAAGAAAGAAAGAAAGAAAGAAAGAAAGAAAGAAAGAAAGAAAGAAAGAAATCAAGAAAAAATATATGGAAAAAAGGGTACGTTAGCCTTTACATTTGAATAAATTGTGTTTCTTCAAATGTTCAATCTTTTGACAAGTTTCGTTACTTTATGTCATTGCCCACAGACATGATCTCTTCATTAACCCTCGTGAGACGGAGACTTTTCTGATTACCGGTCCCTAAAAGATGGATCCCTTGTTTTAACCCTTTGACTTACTACTTCTCAAATAAATTTATGTAAATTAAATTGATATAGAAATATTATTTGTGTGGAGTCGAATAAACTTTTAAGATCTTTATAAACGAAACTAAAATCTCAAAAATTATAGAAATGAGATATCGTGATTTTCATAATTTATGCATGCAATTTTTGTGAAGCCCAAAACTAAACCGTTTTACCTTTAGAGTTTTGGTTTTCAAAATTGTTATTGCTTGAGCCAAAATAAGACATTAAAAAACATTAGAATGAGATTCAAAGTGCAGAACTGTTTTTTTTTAAATTACTCAAATAGGAAGGGTTATACCTTTTTTTATATTGACGGGTCAACAATTTTTTAAAAAGAATTTTCAAATGCGACCTTCAAAACAATACCAATTTATAAAATGGAAAACCATTGTCATCACTCGGTTTATAACAATGTTAAAGTGTTAAGAAGGGAAAAGTAGGAGAATCACTTTGATTAGTTGGTAAATTGATTGGTAAGCCAATCACGAGGCGTGTAGCTTTGGGCCAATAGACTGGCCGTTCATCTTTTTCGCCAGCCGTGGCTGGCCCCGAAAATCGTCCCGCAATCTCGAAATGGTTAAGACTGAGAGTGAATTTCTGTTGACACCCCTGTTGCAAGTAATAATTTACTGATTTTTTTAAACTGCCATTGCTAATCATTTTTTACAAAATTATTAACTTTAAAAATAAATACGACAATTTTTTTCACGTTGTTTTTCCTTCCATGTAGCTGAAGAGAGAGCCAAACGAACAGACATGGTTTTACAAAGGGCAGACGCTGGCTAATGACACGACACTGGTTGAGCATGGCATCCGGTCACATGATAAAGTTTTCGTTCGTGTTCACCAATAATAAGAAACTTAAATCTAATTACTGTGTTGAATGATATTACAGTAAAACAATAAAGCCGCGATTTAATTTTGAAAAAAAAATACAAATATATCTAAAATTAGTTCATGTAATAAGAGATTATTTCAATGCATTTAAATAATCGTTAAATCTACAAATTAATTTTTTTTTAATGTAATATTAAAAAAATTATGTATATAACATTTAAAATATTATGTAGGCCTACTGTCTACTTACTATTAATTTTTTGATTATGTCAAAACAAAGTTATAAGATTTTTTTTCCAACGATATATTCAAATTATGTTAAAAACTTCTATGTACTCTTACCGTATAGGCAATATTAATTGTACTGTTAATATTCCATTGTTCAATGTTTGATTTCTGCGATTATATGGTTCTTTATGGTTCTTTATAATATACGATTTGAAAAAACAAATTCTTGAGTCCAGATTTATGTTTCATTAGTGTTTGAATGATTAAATCCGAAATTTTTCCGAAATAAGTTCAATATCAATTTAAGGAAAATAATACATTTTTTAAAAAAAATTGAATTTTTGTTGGGTTTAAAGGTTGCGGTGTTGTGTGTAGAGTGCAGCTAAAATTTGGATGTTCATTACTCCATGTTCATACAATCCATGTGTGTGTACTGTACTCGCTTTTCACATAATGAAAAAAAGAAATTCACGAGTTTTATGAAGGAAAAAAAACCGTATTTCGGACAAAACATTTCTTACACCTTGCCATTTGAAAATAAGTTCTTCAACTTCAAGGGTCCATCAAGCCTTATTTGCCACGTCATTGTTAGGAAGCTGCTAACACATATTTAGAAAAATATGCTCCCCGCCCTAGCCAGTAGGAACTCTAGTTTTTTTTCACTCCCCAGCCCATGTGGAGTTCATCGTATGTAACACAACGTTTCTTGTGTAAAGAAGATCACTGCCTATAGTGTAAGTTTATAATGAATATCCCTCATTTTGAGATTTATGAACTGAAATCGCACATGGTATATACAATCACAAATCACGTGGTCGTGAGTCGTGGTAAAAAAAATCAGAATCATTCGTTGAATAGAACGTGGTTCACGTAACAAAAGCCAATCGGAATCCCCTACAATTAAAGTTAAAGAAGGAAATTTTATATTGATTTGATAAATGATGTTGTATGTGTAGCTTAATGGTTCGTTCTATTAGGACAGCGTTGTATAAATTATAATGAAAGGCATATGTATGTATGGATTATTCTACTAATTTTAGAATGGCATGCATGCCCTTTATTTATCTATTTATAATTTATACATTTTGAAATTATTGCATATAATTTCATGTAATAGTTTCCGTCTAGGCCTTTTTTAAAAATCATATACATACAAATTTTGAAAGGAATATAGCATTTTCGGCGGGATATTCGTAAAAAAATGAATATATAATAAGTGCTACCAATTTCATCGAGGAAATTCGACAATACGATTTCGGTGCACGAGATTTCTTTATTGGACCATTATTTTTATTCGCCTTAGAAATATTTTCACACTTATTCGCGTGACTAGACGAATGTATGGACTAGTGTTTCTCCCATTCGCCCCTTCCCCCCAAGGGCCATCACCGAAAGCCATCAGGCGATAAATTTATCGTGACAAGCCAACTCGGCAATGCCTTTAGATCGCGTGGACCCCTGGTGACCCACCTTTCAGCGGTGTCGGGTTGACACTGGAATTCGTCAGGACGTTTTTTTTTCTCGTTAGGAAAAAATGGGGCTTCTAGGGGGTATTCTAAATTATGGATGAGAATCCCGGTATCTGAGAAATCATCATATCAAATGACATATAAGTGCAAGCTTTGACAAATTCATTTAATGGTAGCAACGGTAAATATTCTGATAGTTATTGAGTTTCACGTTTCAACCTCACGGTTTTGTTATCTGCGTGGCGTAGGGTTGCCAGATGTCCGGTTTTGTATTGGACTGTCCGGTATTATCGTTAATTGTCCAGCGGGAAAAAATTGAAGCAATTCCGGACATTTTATTTTTAATATAAGAATGTTGCAAATTGCTTGTTTATTTGTTGTTTTTTTTCCTTTTGAGTCATCGACAAATTTCAACTCAAGTGTCTGGAATTTTTTAGACAGCCAGCTGGCAACTCTAAATCTGCGTGCAGAAATTTAATTGATAAAAAATCTGTTACAAGCCTGATAGTTATTTGACTCTCCCATAACAGAAAATGTTCTTATAATGTTAATTTACGCATTACGTATACACAATTCAGTGTAATCCTTTGAATAAAGGTGCAACTTCGGATTATTGATTTCAATTTTAATTTAAAAATGAAAAAAAAATATTTAAAAAAAAATAAAATCTAGTAAGACGATTTCTCGAGGACTGTACCACGTATTCAGTGTATCAAGGGGAACAGATGTGGACATCAAACGAAGAATAAATTTGGCGCGACAGGCTTTTGCCAATCTGAAACAGGTCTAGAGATCTACATACATCTCTGTCAAAACAAAAGTAAGGATCTTTAACACCAACGTTAAAACGGTCCTACTTTATGGATCTGAAACATGGCGAACGACAGAGACAACAAAAATAGACTTTAGACCTTTGTTAACAGATGCCTCAGAAATATTCTTAAAATAAAATGGTTCGACAAGGTCGAAAACTCCAAGCTGTGGGAGAGGTGTGGACAAATAAAAGTAGAACAAAAAAATCATGGAGAGAAAGTGGAGATGGATTGGACACACCCTTAGGAAAGATAACAGCAGGGCTAGGCAGGCCTTAGATTGGAACCCTCAGGGCAAACGACAACGAGGAAGACCCAAGCGTACATGGCGACGGAGCATGTTAGACGAGGCTGGAAGAACTGGGAAGAGTATTCAGAATTGAAGCGACTGGCAATGGACCGTGTAGAGTGGCGAGCTTTGACAGAGGCCCTATGTTCCACAAGGAACTCAAAGGACAGATGATGATGATGATGATGATGATGTACCATGTATTTATTTGCCAGAAGAGAATCCACCACAAAACCCAAAAAAGAAGGGGTCTTACACAATGTTCCCTCTAAGGTGCGTTGGTACAGGTTAACAATATTTATTTTTTTAAACCCTTGATCAAAATTTCACGGATTCCATTTTTTTGTGTTTGTTGCAAAATTGTACACAGATGTTATATTTTCCTTATTAAAATTTGCTGCGCGCTAATTTTAAACTGCTGCGCGGCGCCTGTCAGATATCTGCGCGGCCACGCAGCCGCAAGGGAACATTGGCCTAACACGTTATTCCCTTGTGACACCAACACTGCCCCTGAGTTTACCCACTCGCGGAGCTGAGCAAGCAACGCTTGAGTCAACGACCTGCCAGCGGTCTGTGGTTGTGTCCACTCAACGACGTGGCCATATGTGGACGAGACGTTGGTCTGCCCCCCCCCCTATCACACATACACACTTTCAACCCAGTCGTTCTAATGGGACGTTTTACTATTTTGGGTTTGATTAAGGTAGTGGATCCCCCCTCCCCTCCCAATTTCTACAATTTTTTTTACAAGTGTAATGACTACCATAACCGCTACTCCATTCTTTTCTTTCAACATGAGTTGTTAAATCAACCCCAATGTATTTCCTCCTCTCGTTTTCATTCGTTCCTGGCGTTTTCTTTAATTTAAATAGCATCTTCTGTATGCTCTGCACGGTTGTGAATTTTCTGGGAATTGTTAGCAGTTAACAAAGTACCGGTGAATCTTCTCGTGTAAGTTAGCAGTTAACAAAGTATCGGTGAATCTTCTCGTGTAAGTTAGCAGTTAACAAGGTACCGGTGAATCTTCTCGTGTAAGTTAGCAGTTAACAAAGTACCGGTGAATCTTCTCGTGTAAGTTAGCAGTTAACAAAGTACCGGTGAATCTTCTCGTGTAAGTTAGCAGTTAACAAAGTATCGGTGAATCTTCTCGTGTAAGTTAGCAGTTAACAAAGTACCGGTGAATCTTCTCGTGTAAGTTAGCAGTTAACAAAGTACCGGTGAATCTTCTCGTGTAAGTTAGCAGTTAACAAAGTACCGGTGAATCTGCTCGTGTAAGTTTTGCAATATAACTTACGTTATAAGAAAAACATTTAATAAAACAACCCCGTAAAAACAAAGTTTTTGACTATAAATTCCTTATATATGAGACATAACTAAAAGTATTGATTATGTGCAAACGCGACAAACATTTACAGACTGAAACCGAAATTATCTCCCTTGGCTTTAAAACTGTGGGAAGGGATGAGGGGGTGTGGACATGGACGGGTGGCGTCAACGCGTTAGCTCAACTCCAGGTGGTTTACCTGGTTTAAACACGAGATGTGTTCACCGGTGGCTGGCCTGAAGTCAAGTGACCCGTAAAATGTAAACAATAGCGACCGCTACATATAGTTTATATAGATATACTAAGAATGCATTAATTTAATTACGGTACGTTCGATCGATCTGAAATTTTGATACGATGCATTGTTAGGTGACACGGGTCTGTGTGCCAAATTTCAGCTCGATGGCTTCACGGGAAGTGGGTCATTTTCGACTTTTGATTTTCCGCGGGCGGGCGGGTGGGCCCAAGACAGAGATGGCGGTGAAGTTAATATAAGGGATTTAAAAATAAAACAAACCCGTAAAAACAAAGTTTTTGACTATAAATCCCTTATATATGAGACATAACTAACAGTATTGATTATTTTCAAACACGACAAACATACAGACTGAATCTGCCTTAACTCAACTTTGCTTCATAACCCTGAGGGGGAGAGGGGAAAAGTCTGGTCACCGATTTGCTTGACCGAGCTCAGCGCGACACGTAAAATGTAAACAAAAGCACCCCGGTTCTTCGATGGGTCAAAGCGTCAACTCAAACTTTCACGTGGGAAAAAAACAATAACAAACCGTGAATTTGAATTACATACGTTATATAAGGAAAAACTAAATATGCATTAATTTAATTAAGGTACAATCGATCGATCTGAAATTTTAATACGATGCATTGTTAGGTGAGACGGGTCCGTGTGCCAAATTTCAGTTCGATCGGATCACTGGAAGTGGGTCATTTTCGACTTTTGTTTTTCCGCCCGCCCGCCCAGCCCATGAGATGATGAGATGACGACAGACAGACAGAGACGGCCGCGAAGTTAATATAAGGGATTTAAAAAAAAAGTTTGTGTCTGTAACCCGAACGGCAGTTGAGTTTTAACAGATTCGACACCTTATTAAACAAGTGGTTGGGCTAACGTTTTAAAAATGTATTAGTTAATTCCATAGCACGGCACAGCAACCTATGTCGCGCCTAAATTGGGGGGGGGGAGGGAGTTATCTCAAAGGCTTGAAAATATCAGCCCCTCAAAATCAAGAGGAAAAAATATAATAAATGACGACCCCATGCAGCTCCTCCCAACGCCGCTACCAACTCCAGTTTCACACTGCCCACTGCGTGTTTCATCTGTCTTACAAAACAACGTGTTGGAATGAATTCGTTCAGCCCTTGTTTCCGTTTCTTTTTATATTTTAGTTTTTAAACTTCCCAAAATAAACCTGATTCATTCAGCCGAAACGCCGCAGATCCTCCCCACCCCTCGGGGGCCCATTGCAGAAAATTTAAAGTAAAGGAACAGACTTGGGTGGATTCCTGTGTGACACGCCGAGTTGACATGGTGTCCGCGGCTGTTAAACTGGCGAGCATCGATCCTCGGTTGGTTTGTGGAAAAACTCGCCGAGCCAGTCAGTGAGGGGCAGAACATGGCCGAGAGCGGGTGTCGCGAGAGTGTTGATAGGAACGGAACGAGCCGAGAATGGATTACCTGCCCCTAGCGGTGACCGTGTGGTCTGTGCTCCTGTATTTAAATACCTTGGATGCCAATTTCGCCTACGATGACAGGTGGGTTATTTATAAATCAAACAATACCAACTTCCTCTTCAGAAATGAATGAACTGTGGGAGAACGACTTGATTTATCACGGGTCAGTGACTGTGTCATGGGATTTCCCGGTCAGTATCAGTAGACGCAATCTCGCTGTGACAGATTAGCTTAAACTTACACTTACACTCCATGACACGTTGTTCTTTGCCTTAACTTTTGTGACATGTCAGTGAATCTTCAAATTGGTGATCGGTTGTAAGGTTACATCAACCCTACATGATAGTTGACAGGTTAACTACACCCGTTAACGCTCTACTTCAACCTGCACCAATTGACATGTTTACCTTGACTTACTTTGTGTAACAGGTTCATCACCTGCGGTCATAGACGCGTTGTCTAAATCTATGCTTTGTTGGCGGCTTAGAGTTACTGTCGTTCACTGGCCCTTTACTTAAGCGTTCCCTTATTGGCAAGTCTTTAATACCTTAACTTACAGACCTACTGGTTGATTAAATTATCACTTTCTGGTTAGTTAAACCTTCATTTACTCAATGGTTCTTTAACGCCAACTTACTGACTACTGACTGGTTACATTCAAGCATTGACACTTAAATTTTAGACGTTTACTGCTTAAACGTGTGATAAAGTGCGCGGGACTGCAATCAGGCTATATATAGCTAGGATCAAAGCTATTAAAAATGGATGAGCCAGAAGAAGATGCAACTTGACTTAACACACCAATTAACAGTGACACACTATAAAATGGTTTTAATTATTTCCCCAGTGTTAACTAAATGTCAACATCTCAAGCTGGATATGGTTACTGTTTGTCTATCAGCGTCAGGGTCATACATGTTTGTGTATTCCTTCGACATACATTCCTTGGTTATGTATGATTTTACTATGCAAACACACCGGCAACACATGGTGCCTCAATAGGCTCTGTCATTGATAGTCCGTGTAAAAATAAATTTTTTAAAAATATTTGGTAGGCCAGGGCTTGTGTTAGACGTACTCAAATTTCGATATCAAAGTACGCCCCAGGGTTAACGTGATTAATGGAATAAAGAGTTGCACGGTCTGTTGGCGCAATGATGGACAATATTAATTCAAAGGAAATGTTCTCCGAAAGGCATATACATATTAAGAATATATTTTTTTTCTAAAATCTCGTTTCTTTTAATTAAGAGCTCTTAATTTTATCTATGCTCATAGATTGATATCTTGTAGTTGTAGAAAATCCCAGTTTAAATTCATTACTACGCCAAACTCACATTACAGAAACATGTAATAAATATTTATTAGGCGTGACTTTTTTTTTGTTGTTGTTGTTGTTGTTGAAATATATGTTCTTAAATAAATTCAATAGAATAGCTAAAACCATTATTAATTGAGAGGTCTCTAGGGGACCCAGTCTGTCACGGGACGTTTGCCGTCTTAAAAAGTTGTCGCAATTAAAAAATATGTTGAATCTAGAGAATTTTAAATAAGCTCTAAATACATTGAACAGTGTGACTGCTTTTAAATCAACCAATGTATCACTGTCTTCTACCCATACATAATTTTGGAATGCACACAAATTCCGGAAGGATAGCAGACACTGTAATCGTTATTCACTTATTCAGTTTAGTTTGAAGAGGGACCCAGGTGGCTTTTATTTATGCATTGTATAAATCTGATTTAAAAAATAAATAAAAAATTTCTCCCATTCAAATCGTTTAAAAAATAACAACAGAGAGCTTGTAAAAAAATTAAATTATGGAAATTCTGGAATATTTTTAAATCAGCCATAAATGAAGTGATTAATAAGACCATTTTTTAAAATCGTATGATGAATAATTAATGTAAACTTAATAAAGGAGGCTCAAAGAGATTTTGCAAAGAATTTAAATTAGAAATTTCGCAAACATTTCAGTTCAGCCCTCATTGCATTGAATAAAATGGCTAATATTAAATTCATAAGTACTAAACATTTAAAACTTTCCCCATTAAACCGATGAAAATGACGGACTTCTTGCAAACAATATTAATATTATTTGTATGTAAGGTCTTTTGTTTAATTTTTCTGGTTTGTGCACCCCTGCCCCACCAATGTAGTTACTTTTGTGCATATTATCTCATCACTGCTGGACTGTTATCAACGCGTTTAATTGAACCTAAAGTAGATCTCGGTATATTTCATTTGTGTAGATTTTAAGCAGAGGTCTGAACTTAACAACGCTGACCGATAAAAGATTGCGGGAATGGCAGAGGGATCAGTGTTGTAGATACGGTTGGTGTCTCCCTGGAGGTGAATTTATTCAGTCTCCCTCCTGTTGTGCCAAAATGCCGTCCTTCGATATATACTTAAAAATTTTCTACCACGTGGGACCCTCCTTCTCTGCTTCCTGGCCGGTTCCAAAGCCTTCTTCGGAAGAGATAAGTACGCATTAAGACTTCCTTTCTTGACCGCGCCTCTGGCGATTTCTTAGTCTAGGAATTCATCCCAACTAATTTGCCTCGTTATTTTGGAGGGAATATATATTATTTTTTTTTATTTTGCTTAATTTGTATTAAGATTATAGACGTCAAACATGTCAAAAACTCAGAAATAGAATATAAATCGCCACACCTCAGATTTACACGTATATTTAAAAACAAAGGATAAATGAGCTTAAAATCAGGACAAAATAAATAAGAAAAATTAAAACCTAAAAGCCTTGGACACCTCATATCATAAACCTAATGCAATAAAGGCGCACAGAGAAAATTAAGAATAAAGGCAATATAAAACAAGGATTTAATTTAAAATTTCATGAGGTGCAATTCACAACTACAAAATGAGACTGCAGGAACTTTAAAAAAAAACATTTTCAATTAATTATTGGAAAAATATGTTTTTCAATACTTTTTATAAATGTACATTTGTTTGTCAACGTTTTGGTGCTTCATTCATGGGAAGTCATGCAATTTATCTGTTACCAAACTTTAGTGTCAAATTTTGTTATCTTCAACTCCCCTTCTCTCGATTTTATTGTTAGTTTATTAATTTTAAATATATATATATATTCCTGAAAGTTTAATTCATTCAAGCCTCAGATGTTTGGATCCTCCTATAACCGTAGAGATAAAACATTCATTGAAATTGAAGCATCGTTTGAAATAGACTACAGAAGAAACAAATCGTATTTGTATTTACGTACGATATCTTCGCACAACAAATCTTTGGGAGAAGACACTAACGAGGAAACCTCACCAACAGGGCGACACCCTTATGTTGGTGACTTTGATGATCCCCCCCCCCATCCAGCGACGGTCCGTGGTCAATAGACACGGATGATGAGTCGGGGTGACGCTGTGGTTGTAGCGAGTCGAAGTAAGGAAATCCAAGTCTCCTTTGTGAGGTAAATTTTCATGGACGGCACTACCTAACGAGTTCCTGGGTGCCAAGGCGGCTCTCCTGGAGAGGACCGCCCCGGGGTGTCCTTAGCTGTAAGTTCCTTCGGGGGGGGGGAATTAACTAGGAGAATTTCCCAGGAAGACCCATAACTATAAGAGCATTAGGCTCAGGGCTTTTGACGCCATTCCACATGTAGGATTAACCAGCCCACACTACCGCCATATTTCCTATCGCACAGAAAGTTGAGCTAAGGCAGTTGTAACAGATACGGCCCGCTTATTCTTTGCCTTTGCATGCCAACATTTGCGAAACATGCCCCTGTTTTCATTATGAATGCCCTTCATTGTATTTCTCCGCTTTGCATAAACATGACTTCCCCAGCTCAAGTATACCGTATTTTGTATATTTTTCACATAATTACTTTTCTTTATATTGACATTCCTGATGTGTGTATCTTGATGCCGTTCGCTGCTCATTAACTTGGCCCACTGTGCTCAAATCTCATTAACTTGGCCCACTGTGCTCAAAGATCTCCTCTTTGTCTCTTCATGTCCTATTCATCTCTGCATGCCCTGTTTTTTCTGCATATTCTATTTATCTCTGCATGTCCTATTGTCTCTACACGTCCTACTTGTCTCTACACGTCCTTTTTGTCTCTTCATGTCCTATTTGTATATGCATGTCCTATATATTTGTATCTCCATATCCTATTTGCTCTACATGTCCTATTTTTATCGATGCCGATGGATGACTAACTTTCCCCCACAATTCTTTTTACTTTGAGGCGTTCAGTGGAAAGCTTCAGTTTTATTGCCTGTGAACTTTTGAAAGAACTGTCTTCTGGGGATGTATAACAATATCATTTGTTTCTTTTACAACGGTGTTCCTCAAGCAGCGATCTGACACTTATTCCTACACCTCTCTTCCCCCCCTCGCCCCCCCCCCTTTAAAAAAAATCCTTATAGTTATATTGAACCTTTGAAATGCTGAGCATCAACATTCCTTTTTTTTTAAAATTCTTTTTTCTTTCCTTTTTTACCTCCTTTTTTATGGGGTATGGATGGGGAGCCGAATGCCACTTTAAATTCTTTTTTCTTTCCTTTTTTACCTCCTTTTTTATGGGGAATGGATGGGGAGCCGAATGCAACTTTTTATCGCATCAACACTTTTGGAACCACTGCGCTACTATGTATCGGCTGTTCAAGCAGACGGTGACATTTACGGCCTAATCGTTTCCCTCGCTCCTCTCCTGACATCCAGTTAATGACACCGTGGAGTAGACGTGGCTTGAAGTCCTACAGGTAAATTACGCCTGTGACCGACAGGTGCGTGCCGGGGGAAACCCTAGAACACAATGCTGGGTAGTGGTAGTGGAGAATAAATCGTAACATAGAGATCATTAGTCGTTGGTGACTAAGGAAAACCCTGGAGCACAAAGCTGGGGAAATAAACATAGAGAACGTAGGGTGACCCGTCATAACGGCCCAGGTCAAAACGGCCCAAGCAAATTGTTTACATTTTTCAACACAAAATTATTTTTTTTTGCATTTTAACCTTTGTCAACTTTTTCACCCTAAAGAAAGTGGTCACATTGTAAAATTATTTCTTGTGATGTTATTATATTATTTCTTCTTAACAAACAATTGTGTCCTGGTGCCGTTTTGAGTAAAGTTTATAAAATTGTTTCTTGTGATGTCATTATTATTGTTTCTTGTGATGTCATTATTATTGTTTCTTGTGAACTAAACCTCACACTGAATCGGTAAGTAAAAATAGTAATATAATATTTGATTGTATTTTTTTTACTAATAGTCGATCTATTAGTCAAGGGCCGTTTTGACCCGGGGCCGTTATGACCGAGTCCATTTTGGCAAAAAAAAGTAATGGGGGTGAGACTGCAATCAGGCTTTTAAAAAGGTAAATGCATAAAATAAAAACAGGGTATTAGTAGGCCTGACAGGACGTAACACAACAGCGAACGTTTCGGCAAAGAGCCTTCTTCAACGGACAAATAGTACACAAATGAAACGAATAAAACGAAATAATAGAAAAAAACACTTAGCTGCGGTGAAATCCAAGTAGTCCAGTAAAGATAAAGCAAGGAGAGAAAAGTAAGAGCTTAAATAGGAAAGGAAAGGGTGGGTGTGGCCAATCAATCAGCTTGTCAGTGCGAACACAACGTTGATCCCATGTGGTGTAAGAGTCCCATATTCATGGATTAGTCTATTCTCCAGACTGACCCGGCCGGGTGTGTTTGTACAAGAAACCAAGGCGGTGACAGACATGTCATCGACGCCCATGTGGTCCCGTCCATTGAAGTGTCGGGAGACAGGACACTGTTTGTCTTGTTTAATGGCCCGTACATGTTCCGCGATACGGCAAGAGAGTAACCTCCCCGTTTCACCAATGTACTTCAAAGGACAGCGCTTACACACAATGGTGTAGACCACATTGCGGCTAGTACAAAGATAGCCATTCCTAATCTTGAATGTCCCCTTAGGGAAGACAATCTGGTCCGTCTGGGTAACAATTTTATAAAAGATACATTGATGACGGCATTGGGGTCACTCATATGGAGAGGAGTGAACTTGACACGTTCATCAGCTTTGTTGATTCTTTTCACCCCTCCATTAAGTTCACTCACACGATTTCCGAACTATCGGTTAATTTCCTGGACATTACTGTAACTCTCCAGAAGAACCACCTCCTCACTTCGGCCTACTTCAAACCTACGGACAGTCACTCTTACCTACTCTATCCCTCGTCTCATCCCAAATCCTGTAAGGATTCTATTCCATTTTCACAACTCCTTCGCCTCCGTAGGCTGTGTCAATCTAATGAGGACTTTTTGGAAAAGGCGTTGGAAATGGTGGAGTTTTTTAGACAAAGGTCTTACCCTGAAGCTATACTTCAATCTGCACTTCAGCGAGTTAAAAACTTCACTCGTGCCGACGCCTTTGTATCACGCTCCAGTGATAGTAATGAAAGGAGCAAATTGGTGCTCACATACCATCCCCACAACATCAGAGCAAAGGAAATATTTGTGAAAAATCGCACCATCCTCCTCGCGGACCCTGAGACAAACAACATATTTTCCACCCCACCCCTCATTGTATTCAGGAGGGACAAAAATCTGCGAGACCTATTGGTTCGTAGCCGTCTGCTTATTCCGTCCTCCCATCTGGGCACTAAGCCATGTGGTCGTAATCGCTGCAAGACATGTCCCTTTGTTACCCAGACGGACCAGATTGTCTTCCCTAAGGGGACATTCAAGATTAGGAATGGCTATCTTTGTACTAGCCGCAATGTGGTCTACACCATTGTGTGTAAGCGCTGTCCTTTGAAGTACATTGGTGAAACGGGGAGGTTACTCTCTTGCCGTATCGCGGAACATGTACGGGCCATTAAACAAGACAAACAGTGTCCTGTCTCCCGACACTTCAATGGACGGGACCACATGGGCGTCGATGACATGTCTGTCACCGCCTTGGTTTCTTGTACAAACACACCCGGCCGGGTCAGTCTGGAGAATAGACTAATCCATGAATATGGGACTCTTACACCACATGGGATCAACGTTGTGTTCGCACTGACAAGCTGATTGATTGGCCACACCCACCCTTTCCTTTCCTATTTAAGCTCTTACTTTTCTCTCCTTGCTTTATCTTTACTGGACTACTTGGATTTCACCGCAGCTAAGTGTTTTTTTCTATTATTTCGTTTTATTCGTTTCATTTGTGTACTATTTGTCCGTTGAAGAAGGCTCTTTGCCGAAACGTTCGCTGTTGTGTTACGTCCTGTCAGGCCTACTAATACCCTGTTTTTATTTTATGCATTTTCCATTTTGGCAGGGGCCGTTTTGTCGGTGAACCAGATCGTAGGTAAATTGGGAAATTTTTTGGAGAACAAAGCATGGGAAATAAACAAACGGAGCTCATTGGTAACTTCGGAAAAATCTGGTTTTTATAGGACTGTGTTAATTTTTCACAATTGACAGTGAATGGGTTTAATAATGGTAAAACAATAATTTAAAGGATACGCTTTAAAAGAACATTTCAAACAATGAATGCATGATTAGGAATGGGCCATAATTTAAAACTATTCAATACATGATCTTTAATGCACCAAAATTTCAAACATGTTTGGTCGCAAAAATTCTTGTCATTTGAGTCGCATTCCTGATCATATATGATCATGTATGATCAGGAATGCGACTCAAAAGACAAGAATTTTTGCGACCAAAGGGATGAAATCGCCTGTAAGTTATCCATAAATAAGAATAGAGAAATATTTTCAAACATCGAACCAAATAAACACTAAAACAAACGAATCATCCCTTCGTTCGTTCATCCGTCCATTTTTAAAATTAGTGACTTGATTTCGAGGTTGCTAAGTCAAGGGGATAATCGCCTTTAAGGTGCACTCATATGATTGGGGACAAAATCAGACTTTTATTATTTTTTTGGTTGGGGGTCGGAGGCCAAATTCAGACTACGCCTTTGTCGTGCTACTACTTAGATGACATCACAAAACCCACGTGATCGTCGTGAAATGTCGATGGACAGGAATGGAGAGTTTATACTCAAACCGTACAATTCGACAGTTTGTGTTGGTGTGGTGCATGGACCGGTTCGACCTCCACGGCCTACCCTACCCCCCCCCTTACACGGAGCGGTTTAGCACGAATTATTATACAAGCCCCGCTAATCCTCAGCTACCTGACCTGAGTCGAACCCCCCCCCCTTGAGTTGGGGTGTGGAGTAAGTAGCCGTGGTGGGGTGGGGAAGTGCATTGACTATTTCAAACGATGTGAATAACTACATTTTGTGATCTGGGTGTCCCTAGCTGTACATTGGGGCCTTAGGCCTGGGGTTACCTAAATTTCTGACATTCTGTTTCCTTACTCCCCTGCATTCATAAAAAAAAATGTTAAAAAATCACTAACATTTGAATGTTTAAATCTGACAAGCCAGAAAATTGGCGCACCTTGTTATTATTTAGTCAAAGTTCCGTGGTGTTTATGATGAACATATTTGACTGCTCGGGCGCAAGACTAAATAAGCAATTTAAAAGCGTCGAATGTAAAATTTAAAGACAAAATTTCGATTTTTAGTATGTTTTCTTCTTTTATTTCCAGTATCATTTATTGGTAAGCGGCGATAAGGGGCCGTCCATAAAGTACGTCACGCTCCAGAGGGGGGAGGGGTGTTAGAAAGTGTGACAGTTTGTGACAGGGGGAGGGGGTCCGGCGATGTGTGACGTCACGGTGTTTTATATTAAATTTTAATTATTGTGTTAATAAAAACACATTTTTTGTTCGAAAGTGTGACGTACTGTAGGGGGGGTGGTCCCAGATTTGTGACAGGGGGAGGGGGGGAGTTAAAAATGGTAAAAAAATAGCGTGACGTACTTTATGGACGGCCCTTAACTTGACAGTTTTCTCATAGGCGAGTGGTTGAATGAAATCGTGATATTGTATTTCTGCTCCCAGAAGAAGAAAAAAATGTTTCATTAATTAAGTCTAACTACCCCTTCTCCTCCGTGTCCTGCTTGTCAGTTTACACGCCACTCTACGTGTTAAGTCACGTGATTAGCCATCTGGAACACTCCCACCCCTATACCCTATACCCCCTTCCATCCGCCCCCAAGCTCCTGTAAGACCAGCCTTTCAAATTTAAAGCCCTCTACCGAGTGATTCGGCCGTCATGAAAACACTTTTGGGATTATAGCTATTAGCGCGACGGGTTCTACTCCCCTGGAGCTCGGGGTATGCGGGCCGCGAGTGGGGCGTGATGGAGGGTATCGTTTCTAGTACACTGGACTTGGTAATATTAGCTCTGGGCCCGGCCCAAAACGACCCCTCGTCTTCACGTAGATCCGTAGATGGTTATTTTTCTCTTAACTATAGCGCAATGCGCCGTTCATGTACTGAGATTGGAATAATTTTGTTCTGTGTGAAAGTCTTGCTGCGAGGTTCGGTGTTTTACACACACAAATATATATGTATATATATTGAGACACAAAGGGAATGATGCCAAAGAAGAAGTAAATTATGCAACATCGGCTCAAGCTTTTAAAAAAAATAAATATGGATGATTACAAAAATGTTTTTAGGGGCGATAAAACAAAAGAGCCGGTCACCACCCCCTCTCCCCTCTCCCCTCAAAATCGTTCCAACGAAATGGAAGAGAAGGCCAATTTATAGCATGTTTAGAACTCAAGACGATTTAGACATTTGATTCTTGCATTACGCATATTTAAATCTCATCTCATCTTACATATCACAGACGCTCCTTCCATGCAGAAGATTATTGCGTCCTGTGCTTATACAAGCATTTTTACAAGAGTTTTAAATATTGATAGTGTGGTGGTTTCCCTGGTTTGTTCAGGCACCCCATTCCACGCCCAAATTCCAGACGGGAACAATGAGGAATTCTGTGTGTTTGTTCTATGCATTTGGAACAAGTAAGATCGTTTTTTTCATCCCCGGGTCTATCTGATGGTTGTACAAGGTTGTTGTGGCGTTGTGTGTCGCCAAGTTAGAATTTCATCTCTTATTATTACGGTTGACCACATGAGTACAAAGTGTAACTGTTCCGTTGTAGCGATATACCTAGTACCAACACTACAAAAAGGGCTGGACCTATGTTCACGATTATATTTTGAAAATTGCAGCTATGATTTTTAATTTTAAAAAGCGGTGATGTTAACAGCAGTTTCATGCATATGAACTGTTATAATTACGTTATTTCATGTAGATACTGTAGTTAACAATTGTAAATGAGGCCAATAGTTTTTTTTCATCTCATGCAGGTTAAACTGACATTGTTGTCTAGTTATGTCATCTAAGGTTAAACTGACATTGTTGTCTAGTTATGTCATCTAAGGTTAAACTGACATTGTTGTCTAGTTATGTCATTTAAGGTTAAACTGACATTGTTGTCTAGTTATGCTCTCTCGGGTTAAACTGACATTGTTGTGTAGTTATTTCATCTCATGTTAAACTGACATTGTTGTCTAGTTATTTCATCTAACGTTAAACTGACATTGTTGTGTAGTTATTTCATCTCATGTTAAACTGACATTGTTGTCTAGTTATTTCATCTCATGTTAAACTGACATTGTTGTCTAGTTATGTCATCTCATGTTAAACTGACATTGTTGTCTAGTTATGTCATCTCATGTTAAACTGACATTGTTGTCTAGTTATGTCATCTCATGTTAAACTGACATTGTTGTCTAGTTATGTCATCTCATGTTAAACTGACATTGTTGTCTAGTTATGTCATCTCATGTTAAACTGACATTGTTGTCTAGTTATGTCATCTCATGTTAAACTGACATTGTTGTCTAGTTATGTCATCTCATGTTAAACTGACATTGTTGTCTAGTTATGTCATCTCATGTTAAACTGACATTGTTGTCTAGTTATGTCATCTCATGTTAAACTGACATTGTTGTCTAGTTATGTCATCTCATGTTAAACTGACATTGTTGTCTAGTTATGTCATCTCATGTTAAACTGACATTGTTGTCTAGTTATGTCATCTCATGTTAAACTGACATTGTTGTCTAGTTATGTCATCTCATGTTAAACTGACATTGTTGTCTAGTTATGTCATCTCATGTTAAACTGACATTGTTGTCTAGTTATGTCATCTCATGTTAAACTGACATTGTCGTTTAGTTATGTCATCTCAGGTTAAACTGATATTGTTGTCTATAGTTTTTCATCTCATGTTAAACTGACATTGTTGTCTAGTTATGTCATCTAACGTTAAACTGACATTGTTGTCTAGTTATTTCATCTAACGTTAAACTGACATTGTTGTCTAGTTATGTCATCTCATGTTAAACTGACATTGTTGTCTAGTTATGTCATCTCATGTTAAACTGACATTGTTGTCTAGTTATGTCATCTCATGTTAAACTGACATTGTTGTCTAGTTATGTCATCTCATGTTAAACTGACATTGTTGTCTAGTTATGTCATCTCATGTTAAACTGACATTGTTGTCTAGTTATGTCATCTCATGTTAAACTGACATTGTTGTCTAGTTATGTCATCTCATGTTAAACTGACATTGTTGTCTAGTTATGTCATCTCATGTTAAACTGACATTGTTGTCTAGTTATGTCATCTCATGTTAAACTGACATTGTTGTCTAGTTATGTCATCTCATGTTAAACTGACATTGTTGTCTAGTTATGTCATCTCATGTTAAACTGACATTGTTGTCTAGTTATGTCATCTCATGTTAAACTGACATTGTTGTCTAGTTATGTCATCTCATGTTAAACTGACATTGTTGTCTAGTTATGTCATGCCGATGATCTTCTCAGATAAACCAAGATATTTCATACTGATGAGCTGCGTGGTCATGCTACTGAAATTTTCCCTAAGGACTCTTCAATCAAACAATGATATTGAATATCATTATAATGAAGGTTCGACAAAAATACTACCCCCCACTTTAGTTTCATAACTATCTCTTAGCCTACTGTTAAATTTTTTTTTGTGTTCAGTGCTTTGATATCTTCTCATTATCGTGTCTGTGAGCGCTGTCTTTCTAGCGCTGTTCGAGATTTCATCTCACCATGAAACCAACGTTCGACTTTGATTGGTTTCTCCTACTCCCGGGGTTGTGTTCCCCTCCTTTCTCCCCTCCCTCCCTCCCTCCATCCCCCCTCCCTCCCTCCCCCCTCCCCCTCCCCACCCTGACTGGGTGCGACAGCAGGAAGGAAACCGAATGATCCCAATGCGACGGCCCTGGCTACTCTGGGAGAAAATTTAAACATAAGCTGTCCACATGAGGTGCCCCGAGTCAACCCCGGGAGCGATCTTATCAGCCCATTGGACGGGTCTGCTGGAAGTTGCGTCGTTACGGATCCGTCCCCGTTTTCCCTCCCTTTGAGATGGAGTTATTGATGGAGTTGTCTTCGCCTGTCTTGACCCACATTTGAGAGTCATCAAGCCAATTTACCCAGCTGGTGTATTGTAAGGGTTGGAAAGAAGACAACAACAACAAAAAAGGGGGGGGGGTCAATTAAAAAAAAAGTAAGAACAGAATTTTATAAGTATTTTTTTTTAAAAAATGCCATTTGAAGGAAGATACAAGAATACACTTCGACAATTTGTTAACTAATAATAATATTTATTTTTTTGGTTTAAGTTCTTAATAACTAATTTTATGTACTATCATTTAAGTCCAACATTTTCTTAATTTCAAAATATCTATGCACTTTCAGACGAACATACACATATTCAAATGTGTAATAATGGTATCAGTAAGAAACTGCGAAAGTTATTTTTAGTTTTTAAATAAAAATTGGCATTTGCTTGCGTTGCGTAGCACGTTAAACAAATAATTATAAAATAAAAGTTTTGCTCACGAATAGTTTCACGGCAACAAAAAAAAACAACAAAACAAATACAAAAAAAGCCAAAAAAAACAAAACAAACAACAACAACAACAAACAAATAACTGATACATTTTAGCAATGGTAAGTAACAGCCTGAATTCTCAGAAACTTGCTGGTAAGGCATTTTGAAACACGACAGCTGACATCATTTATTAGCTATTTGGCTTTTCTCGAGCCCACCTGTATTTTATTTTATTTTAAAATGTCCGTGTGCGTTAAGTAAAAAAAATTAAATGTTATCGTGTTTGTACTGCACTTGTCCCGGTGGCTAAAACAGAAATCCTTTTCCACTTTCCCCCACCCTGAACCATGGCCAGCTGAGGTGATTAACTCGAGCGGGACCGTCACCCGGAACACGGCTCAGTAAAGCTCTCATTGTAATGATTGCTCCCGGGTCGGTGGTTCTCAAGTGGTCATGAGCCGCTGACCCATCGTTTACCAGATGTCACACGCCTTAACGGATACAAGTTGAGTAGCCCAGGCGTTATTAAAATTCACAAGACGCTCACGCCGGTTAGAATTACACAAGCAGTCGTCCTTCTGAAGTTCGTTTTGGACCCCTTGTGTGGATTTTTAACGACTCGACACAGAACCGCTGATGCAGATGACATGACAATGGCCCGAGGAGCTACACTGAGATTGGCGCGATAAGAGGTTACTGTGTACCGAGGGAGTGGGGGAAACGTAATGTGACACGGTTGTGTTGGTGGCAAAGGGGGTGGGGGCAGGTTACATTATAATTTGTCAGTCCCAGGTTTTTAGAAAGTCCCCAACCTGGCGCCAGTATCCAACTGGGAAACAGTAAATGGATATTTGAGTAAACACATCCATCGTGGACCCTTCATGATTTATAGAAGCAAACATTAAAAATAAATCATTTGATATCTTTCAACGTCTTATCAAAACAGTTTAATTCGTGTGGCCTGCAAGTATTGCCGATTCCATGATTCACACACCCATTGTCTAAACAATAACTTTTGAAAGCGATTAACACTATTGGGATACAACATTATAAAATACGCGTAGTTTGAATGGATAATGTATTTTTTGGCCAAAGAAGCCTAATATACATGTATATTGTCTTTCTTCAAGTTTTTTTTTCAAACCACGTCCTTCATGCAATAGTCTAAAACTTAGGTCGTATATAATCAATCTACCCCCCCCCCTTTATAATCAACCAACACACACACACACACTAACATCGTTTGTACAATTAATGGAATGGATTAACCGTCGAGACGATTTCCTTTTTTTAAGATTTATCTTTTTATGTCAATGTAACTAGATCCGGACTCCGATAGCATGACTTCTTCCGCCATCAGGCTACCGCGGCGTAGTGATATCGCTTCGCACTCCCATGTTAGGATCCCGCTTGCCGCTTCACTGACAATACGTGTGTATTTATTTTGAATATTTTTGCTATTCCACAACGCGTTCTTCGTTCAACCGTGAAAACGAGCCGGGAGGGGTAAGGTGAGGTGACGCTCCAATTTCTGTTGGGACTCGAAGGTCCGGGGTTGTCCTGTATTGAGGTCGGAGGATATAGTGTCTAGAATTTAGAGATAAACGCTTGTTTAGTGATGGTAGCACAGGCAGTGGCAATGCAAGACATTTGTTCATTCATGATGACCCTTAGGTCACGAGTTCAGTTATGATGTCACATGAAGTCAAAAGTTAAATCCGTATGCTTTATTAGATCAAGTTGTAAGCCATGTTGTCCTATTAATTAGGACAAGAGCTAAGTCTTTATATCCTATTAGTTAAAATATTAAGACTTGATGTCCTATTAGGTCAAGAGTTAAGTCTTTATATCATATTAGTTAAAATATTAAGACTTGATGTCCTATTAGGTCAAGAGTTAAGTCTTTATATCATATTAGTTAAAATATTAAGACTTGATGTCCTATTAGGTCAAGAGTTAAGTCTTTATATCCTATTAGTTAAAATATTAAGACTTGATGTCCTATTAGGTCAAGAGTTAAGTCTTTATATCCTATTAGTTAAAATATTAAGACTTGATGTCCTATTAGGTCAAGAGTTAAGTCTTTATATCCTATTAGTTAAAATATTAAGACTTGATGTCCTATTAGGTCAAGAGTTAAGTCATGAAGTCCTCTATGGGCTAATAATGTTGGGCCATAAGTTCAAACTAAGAATTCTTTGAAGTGCCACAAAACCACATGTCATCGTCTCTATTTTTAGTTGATGATTTGTTAACGCATAGTGTTTTTTTTGTTTTAAAACGTACTTTTTTTTAAAATTCATTCCTGATGTTATTTAATTTTGCATTTCCCAACAGGTACAAAGTAAACTAGATTTTGAATGCATGATATTTTCTGGATAAGTATGCGTGGTTCCATTGCTAAATAGATGACAGATGGTCAGATGTAAAACAAAACAAAAAAAACTTGTGATTATTGGGAAACGATCAGCCAATGGCAGTCCTAATCGGCGTTTAAAAACGTTTTTAGAGCTCCACGGAAAATCGTGGAGCCTCGTTGTGTTGAGAACCAGGCACGTCGAGGATCATTACGTCACAATCGATCAATACAAAAAAATCTGGTCACATTAAGTGTTTTACTTGCTCAGCAGCTTAATTCCAATCATTCAATTTCCAGGTCTATTTTCTGTGCTATGGGGTTTGCCCGGGCCTCTATTCGCTGATAGAAAGCCATCACTAGGTGGTTTCCCGGTATCTGTTATGAGAAAATATTAGCGAAATTGTATTTGACTTTTTTTTCCCCCTCGTACAAGAAGGCTTCTCAGAATTCATTGTCCGGACAAAATCAGCAACCGGGAACTGTGGCATGCGGACAAAACAGAAGCCCATTGAGGAAGAGATTCTCCAGAAGCGGTGGAGGTGGATTGGTCATACACTAAGAAAACCTGCTTCTAATACAACAAGGCAAGCCCTGAAATGGAACCCACGGGGTAAGCGGAAAAGAGGCCGTCCAAGAAACACTTGGCGCCGAGAATTGGAGGCAGACATCAAGAGAATTGACCATGAATGGAAGATCGTGGAGAAGCTGGCCCAGGATAGAGATGCCTGGAGGTCTCTCGTAGGTGGCCTATGCCCATTGGAGGAATCGCAGACGCCAACGATGATCGGTGGATGCCCCTCATGGACGAGAAGGCTCAACAACTCAACAACAAGAAGGACATGAACAAAACAAATAATGACATTGATAGTTACCATAAGCTACGTTTATCCGTCACAGAAATGTTTGATTTTTAATCCGAAAAGTAAAGTTTGAAAAGATGTGTTTTTGAGTGCAGTCTTATAGGCCTTTTTAGAAATATTACGAATGTGTAATGGTCTTGGAGTTAACAAAAAAAGATCATTCGCGTGTCTTGTGAACAGAAAGAATACGTGTCTGTAGAAGAGCGTAACTGACTAGAGGGTGTTTAGACAGAAAGAAGTTCAGTAAGGTAGAAAGGGGCATGAGTCGCAAAAGAAGAGAACGAACAATTTGTATTCAATGCGTGCTTGAGCAGGGAGGCAATAAAGTGAAAGAGGTAGCGAAATGATATACGACACACTTACGAAAAGTCAAAATTATTATTTGTAAAAAAATTGTTCCGAACCTCATGTTCGCATTTCAAACCGTATTTACTCTCCACCCCAAAAGCATTACCCGCAAACTGTGGTGACGCAGGCACGCATGCGGCCTACATGACTTCCTTAACATCAATTGACATCCTTGTAATGTAAACATCTTTTAATTTTTCATGAAACGAACAGCCCCCCCCCCTCTTCCCCGCTCCAACACACATAAAACCAGTCTTCAAAAGTGTTGTATGTAATTATGATAACCATTGCTGGGCACGAAGACGGCGGGGTGGGACCTGAGGGGGCGGGGGACATGGGGGACATTTAAACCACTTGAGAACAAATGACCTTGCTTTACAAATAAATGTATATTCGTTTCATGCCGAAGGCCTGGAGGTCATATGAATTTCTTTAAATCACACAGTGGACATCATATTTTTTTGTATTTATTATTTCTGATAAGATCACCGTTTGTTTGAAATAACGCGAGACCGTATTTTGGGTTTATAAAGTGAATTCATATAACAGCGTTTATTTACTTTTTGATTGTTGACGACGAGTCTTTTATTATGTATAGGAAAAAAAACGATCATCGATTGGAAACAAAAAGAGTCATTGAAAATAAATTTCCCTGTATTTTATTGTAATTGTTATTCTTTTATTTAGTGGCTACCTACCACCGAGAATATTTTGCTATCCATGATTGTCAACTGAGTGTTGAACAAGGACATGTTCCTTCCCATACATTAGAAAGAATAATTTTGTTTTAAAAAAAGTGGAAGTTCAGACTGATGGTTTTATGCTCATGTGTATCGAGAGGAGGGCGAGGGTGCATATCTCTACTGGCGCCAAGGTACAGGGGCGTCAAGGACAGGGGCGCCAAAAACAAAAAGGCTTGCAACGTCGCATTACAATAACTAAACAAGCGAAATGTAGTAGTCAAAGGTTGGGAGGGGGGGTGGAGTTGGTGAGGCGCCAGTTTCATAGTTTGTCCCAGGGCGCGAAATATTATAGATACGACTTTGATTTTGTGATAGTTCCCTGTATTTGTCGTTTCTCGGACCGGAAAGTAATACATATCAACAGGGTTCTCATAAAACAATGTTGTTCAGTGTAAATAAAGAAGCATCTTCAACTATATATTTGTGATATTTTTTGTAATAATAATTTTTTAGAGCTTTTTGTATTGGACACATCTTGTAAGCTGATACATACTATAATGTAAATGTGTCAAAGATCTGTTGATATAAGTCGAAGCAAAATACCAGGATATTTTTAAATATCATAATGAAATTCCAAATAAATACGCAGACGTTCTATTAATAGATTTTCGCCATATAAATGTCTAGTCCTGTAACACTGTCCCTTACTCCAACTTGCTTATTTTTATTATTTTTTTTGTTTTTTGTAAGGAACTTAATTTTTATTATTTGTTTACAAAAGTAAATAACCAAGGAAACCTAGGCGTATTTGTGTTTTCTCCCTCAAATCATAGCAAGATAACAAGAGCGTAGTTGGCTATCACACGCCTATTGATCATTGCTATCAGCGGGGTAATGCGGGGCAGGGGCAGACCCCGAGCGTTTGTCGAGTCTTTTCAACCCAGTGCACGCACTGCATTCATCTATAATCTATATCTAAAGTACATAGCACCCAGGGTAAGGAACTAAAATTTGGACGTCACTAAGAAATATTTTTTTTTAAAAATATTGATAAAATAACATAGTTCCAAAAAGCCAGAAATTATTGCGAGGCAATAGCAAAGAGCATACACGTAAAAATGAACGCTTACATTTGTTTGACATCGTAACTTCTTGGAAATCTGTTTTTCCGAGACACAGCGCACCATGGACTGTAGCTCCTAATAGTTGAATAGAAGGTCTGAGTATAAGGGTAAATCCGAAGCGACCGTTTCGTCCCCCTCATTTTACTAGCAACGGTGCCGGTTTAGGGCCAGGAGCACCAGTACGGATTAGCAAAAGGTACCGCGAAGAACGCAGCGGACGCCAGCTCTGAGGAAACCTTCCAGTGGGGGTTACACCCTAGGTAGGTCTTTGATGATCCCCCGTTCTGCGGCGGTCCTAACCATGGAGACCCGTATGCTTTGCCGGGGTGGCGCCAAAGTGGTAGCGGGTCGTAGTAGGGAATTCCACCCCTCTTTGTGAGGCCAATTTAGTGGGAGGCATTTTCGACTTTATGTCCTGGGATGCCCAGGTGGCCGCTTCAGAAACGACCGCTTCGGGGGGTGGTGGTCTCAGCTGTTACATCCCTTTGGGGCCAGATAGCTGAGAGGGTCTTCCGGGAAGACCCATAAAGAGCATTAGGCTCGGGGCTTCTGATTTTCTTCCACATGTAGGTTCATTAGCAGAAGGGTGTAGTGAGTGGGTTGGCACATCGAAGCCTTACACGGACTGTAGTACCCCATGAAAGATAGATAGAAGGTCTCATTGGAAGCACTTATCGAGGCATATTAAAGCCTTACATGGGTTGTAGTACCCCATACTAGATTGATAGAAGATCTGTATGGGAATATGTCATTGTAGTAAGTCAAACAGAAGCCTTACAAGGGCTGTAGTGCCTCGGGTATGAGTAGAGAGAAACTGCCGGATAAAACTTCGAACCCCATACAATATTAAACTCCCACAACTGAGAGAAATAGTCGGACTTGGTTCACTCGTGTTCTCGTGTTCTGTCATTGACCATTCCTAGCCCATGCTGGCGTGTAGAATGTGTGTGGCCTTATCTTTGTTTGGAGGTATAGTTGCCGCAGTCCCTTTATGTGTCCTAAGCGTCCTATTATCTCAGATAAGAATTGGTAGCTCATAGAACATGCAAAGTTGATTCCTTAGTTGCATCTGGCCGATTTTTAAGTGAAACGTATGTTATATCATAAGTGTTCAGGTCATATTATTATGTTCATTACAGATCCAGGTATATTTATACTCGCTAAGAGCGAATACATTTTTAATTATTTTGACAGCATCCTGTTTTCTAATTGACTAAAAACTGTAATGATTAAACCAATCACGTTCAGACTTGCCACTTGGCACGGCTTCATATGCTGCCAACCCCCTCCCATACTACTTTTAATATAACGCAAATGCAAATTTTAATATACGTAAATGTTTTGCTTTGTTTGTTTGTTGTTTGTTTGTTTGTTGTTTAGTTTTTCTTTTTTTTTGTTGCGAAAATACTAACTTTCCCAAGCAAATGTTATTTCTTTGCAAATTTAAATGTTCAACGCAACTATTGATTTGGTAAATGTAAATATTCTTTCTTGAATGTTAATATTGCTCCGCCACTGTTAATATTCCTCCGCCACTGTTAATATTCCAAATATAATGGTAACATCCTCAGCAAATGTTTATGACTCTAGGATAATGGTAGGCCTACCATTAAGGTATGGGGGGAACCGTCAAATGGTACTTGTGGTACAACGCTTGAAGTTAAAAGTTAAACAATTTGAAACAAGGGAGTCCTTCGGTTCAATGAAAAGAATTGACATGGTGTGAAGTGAAAGTAAAAGCCAAAAGTGTCGAACATTTTTTTAATAACTTTTTCTTGCCGTCACTCCATCTCTTGTGCGATCCGATCCGTCTTTTGATCACAGCATCTTTTGGTTACTACCGATTCCAATAACTTGCCGGCTAATAATTCCCCCCTCCCCCTCCTTTTCCCCACTTCTTTTCCCAACACCACCTTGTCCCGTCCATTGATTTACGATCTGCTGCTGTAAACAAGGAAGGTCAAGGCCAAACGCTTCCCGCTCCGTTCCCACCTTTTATTGATATGTGTCAACTCTACTTACCATAACATGGAAACTCGATCTCATTTTACACGGAAAACACTTTTTTTAAGGGTCCCTTCCTCCTGCCCTGCACATTCTCACTCCACTCCACCCCATCCCTCCCCCTCGCACACAGGCAGACAGATGAACACACGACTTAGACATACAGATTAAAAGAAAAGAGGTTCCGCAAGTGCCGTTTTGTATAGAGTGGCCCTCCCGAAAAAAGGGACAGAGCCGCGAGGCTTAAGAAACATGTCAAGTTCGGGATTGTTCCGTAGACTTCTAGTTTGGAGAGTAGCTTCTGTAAATGCCTCGCCAAACAGTCGGCGGCTGAAGAGCAGGTTTGCCCGTTTGTGTACTCTCAAAGCCAGGGAGTAAACGGAGGGCTTGGAGAGACGCCTCTCCTTACTATAACACATACATACATTCATTTGTGTGTGAGTGTGTTGCGTATGTGGGGGGGGGGTTGTAGTCAGCGTCCCTTCCACAAAAAGCTGGGCTGTTGACAAAAAGAGCCACCGCTCGATTATAATTTAAGTTAAGAAAAGTCAACTACATAGAAAAAATAAATGTATATAAATTTAATACAGAGACTGAAAGGGGAGATCCCTGCAAGGGCGGCATTAGTAAGGGCATCACCAGAAAGGGAAAAAAAAAGAGGAGGCTGCCCGGGGAAACACAGCCTGATAATCTGTAGCAACGGGGTGCCCAATAAATAAATACTTAAATAAATAAAGTTGAGGGTTACTGAACGCATACAAGTCTTTTTTTTTAAAAGGAAGTGCCGCCAGGGGTGGAGTGTGGAAGCCTCCCCATCTTCTTTTTTTTTAACGTTCACTATTTGTATGACCTTGCTGTCCTTACCTTTAGCTGGAATCGGGGACTTAAGTGTGCTATGGAGGTTAAGGGTGGGGGGATAAGACCTTTCACTTACAGGTAGCGACGTTTACTTTCCTGATTGTCACATGCGGAGCGTGAAAGTTAATCAAGTGGCCAACGCAGAGATAGAATATCAGTCACCATTCACCAACTCAGATTTATGGCTTGCGTTGAAACATCTTCAACAAAAATTACGCTGCATTAAGCCAACACTTTGAGTTAGTTATTAAAAAAAATCTCTTAATTGCGATTCAACTTCTTAAACCAAGGGCACGGTGTTCGAGTGGCACGCGCGCTCGGCTGGTGTAATGATGGTCACGGGTTCGAATCTCCGTGAATGCAGGGACTTGTTCCCGAGACTAAGTGTGTCCCTAAGTCCAGCCAACTCCGATTGGTCACCCTATCACTGGTCAGGCGGCTGGGTAATGCGTGGAACCCCGATAGATGTGGCCTGTCAACGCTGCGTCACTTGTCAACACGTCAGCTTGGTCTGTGGACGCAGTAATCTTCTGTGTTGAAAGAGCACCTGTATAGATAAGATAAAACAAGCAAGCGTATATCGTGCAGTTATGCCTGGTCAAATCTTGGCAACTTTATTATCGAACACTTAAATGTCTTAACTTGATTAATTATTGAATTAATTATTATGAACTTATATCATTATCATTATATCATTATTAGTCATTATTGACTTTTTATTGTCTCTATATTTATTTACTTTTATTTTTATAGACTTTATTTTATTGACATACTTTTTATGGACTCATTTATTATTGAACATTTTATTATTAACACGTGCCTCCCTCTAACTCAACCCACAAGCCATCAGTTAATATTTTATTATTGGAAGAGACGCGCGTTATTTTGATCCTTAAGTAATTTATCACTCCGATTTTTAAAAAAAAATGAAAACAACAAATCTGCCAGTTTGGCTTTCCTGGGGACATGAGGAAAGCTTCTTGGGTAATCAATCATCCCATATAACCGCGGTTGTCCTCTCTTGGCTTTTTGTTGTAGATCGATAACATCCGACTTGCCGTGGAAATCAGGGCTATGCTGTCCCTTGTCATAACTGGCCAATTGTCACGAATGAGCACTTGTCATAACTGGCCCACTTGTCGTAACTGGCCACCTGTCGTAAAAGGCCACTTGTCGTAACTGGCCACCTGTGTAACTGGCCATTTGTCTTGACTGGCCACTTGTCTTAAATGGCCACTTGTCGTAACCGGCCACTTGTCGTAGCTTGCCACTTGTCATACATGGCCACTTGCCGTAACTAGCCACTTGTCTACTGGTCTCTAGCCAATTCTGGCCACTCGTTCTCTACCCATATATGTTATCCAGAACCAGTTTCTAGTCTGCCAGTCCCGCAATCCAGCCTGTAATAACTTCTGAAAACCCCCCCCCCTCCACTTGCGTCCAGTAATTGCCAAAAAGGGCTTGACCGTCCAATTTGATCCTGAGTTAACTTTTAGTAGTAATTAATACCCTGTAACAAAATATTCAACTAAACATCCGTGAAGTGTTCATTGACTGGCCTATATATTGCGAATACAATAATAATGAAATGAAAAACAACAAAAATAACTATTAATATGCTCGGTCATTGTAAAATCTTTTTCTTAATCAACTGAATTGATAATAAAGCAGATTTAATCTTATAAAACATGCCTGAGATTGCCTTCACAGGCCGCTGTGATCGCTTACTAATAAAGGACATTGATATAATATTTATATACAGTCGATGTACCCGGGTACATATTTATTATTAATAACATATCAGGCGACGACAATAAACAACATTAATGGATAATAATGTCTAGATCTATACTTTATAGCTTTGAAATATATATATATAACATTCTGTAGGTTTGAATTACATCTCTATACATTTTGGGTTTGAAATTCATCTATATATACATTACTAGCGTACACCCGTCAAAAATGGCGGAAGTTTTCAGCTGAAATCTATTTATTTTATAAAAAATGCACTTTTTATTAGGGCGCCTACGGCGCCGACCTTTTTCAAAAGCCCAACTAACTTGTCCTTGTTTGATAAATACGAAATATTAAACTTTCTGAAATGTACACAAAGTATTTTTAATAGGGGTTTTTTTTATTTTAATTTTGTAATTAACCATCATCAAATCCTCTTTTTACATTGATCCCTTTTCCAAAATTAAAATATGAGCGAAAACAATGACGTCATATAATATTTTTTACAGCGCATATTTAATTTGCACATCTTTTGATGCTTTGGTGCAGTAATTTGGTTTTCCCTGCTTTCTAAAATTAGTAACGTCAGGACTGACAGACACTACTTGCGTGACAATTGCAAATTATATTGTTTAATAATAGTTTTAAAACACATCTATGATAGTTTCAGTTAATGTCTATTGTCAATAAAAACGTGACCGACGTAAAATTGATAAATGTGGAGCGGTGTAGTCGGTGCTGTGGTCGTTCATCGAACGCATTGAGAGAGGGTTTGACGCCTTTCTTTCATAGTCTTGTATGTTCCATTATGTCAATATTCGCGGGGATTCGTTTGAAAAACTACCCGAGTTCAGCTTAGCATCATGACCCACTTCAACCCAACAAGAGAAGCGTAGAACCGGATGAAGGAAATGATAGTGGAAGTTTCCTTGACATGCATTATTGATGATATACTTATCATCTGATCCTAGTAGGTTTGAGATGGTGGTATATAGTTTGAAGATTTTTTTCTCTCAAGATTTATCATTTGAGTCGTTTAAAATAAACAAAACGGTTTGCACCAGTGCTACACCAAAATAGCGCCTTAAAAAGTTATAAAATTCATTTTCAATATGCTTTTAGATGTCAGTTTTTATTTAAAAATTTGAGAAAACCGTGAAAATGACAACAACATAGCTCAATACCGAAACACGTCAGCAGACGATAGTAGTTCATGCGACCCGACGCTGTGATTAGACGTTGACGATAGTAGTTCATGCGACCCGACGCTGTGATTAGACGTTTAAAGGGAGGAATCATTGGACCTGGCTTTAACACCCTATCGCTAGACAATATTTATAAATAAAACTCTTCGTTTCATAATTCTCTCAATAAAAGAACTTTTATCACGCGATACCCATCAGTATATCAAGTCTTCAACCCTATAACAATTAAATACTAGAATTACATTTGATTTCTTTTTATTAGCGCCGCTTCCGTGGTGACTGGTGAGATTTATCTCAGTGCCCATCAATGATGACCTTTTAATTGTGTCTGGGTCGTTTTGACCTGTGGCCAGAAACGTCACGCCATAGTCGGCGTTGTCCCCATCAGGTGTATGTGACGTCCCGTCGCCTTCGTGGAGTCTCTATCGCGCGTATTGAATCTTGCCATTGCCATTTATTAGACATCTATTAATTTTTAAATCTAAATTTTTATATACATTGTACTTATATACTTCAAAAAGTTCCATGACTTAATAAAAAAAAACACATTCTCTATATTATACATTAGGTTAATACATTAACATAAAGTCGGCGTAAACGTTATATGCTGGTCGCTGCCTTTTGTCCCTACTGCTTTTCTTCACCGGCAGGGCAAGTGATACGCGATGACACAATAACTATAACTTTTTTTTGTTGTGTGCCTTATGACCCATTCTAACCCAGCTGAGTTTATTGATATGATAGACAAATTTTATTAAACGCTACATGTAACCACACAAAAAAAAATATTTAAATTTTAAATTAAAAAAAAATAATTAAGATCTCTTCTTTTATCACTATGCATTTTCTGTCATTAGAAAAATAATAATAATAATAATAATTTTAAAATATTACGTTGTAATTTTTATTTTACGCAGTTTGGTTGGCACTAGACAATGTTTTAGATACAAAGAACGAAAGAACAAGACCTATACATAAATTGAGATTCTTTGCAGATTTCACTTAACCGAAATGGTTAAAACAAATCAAATTTCATAAAAAGAGCAGAAAATCAAAGTTCGGATTAGACACAATTATAAAGTAATAAACATTATATGAAGTTACATTTCTTAAACTTCATGATAAAACGGCGGAAGAAGTTTTTAAAAAAATATGTGCGTCAATCAGATTTTTAACTCTAACCAGCGCCCTTTTAGACAATTTTATTTACGGTCCGGGCGTCTCATTTGCCTTAGAGACAAATTTGTCCTGAACTGACCTTGTTATATGTGTTTTTTTAAAACAAAAACTGGTTGTACCAGAAGGTATTCGTGAGCCAGACAAGGCGTCGCAAAACAACGAACATGTCGGGATAATGCCTTCGTCATCCAACAAACAAAAACGAATAGAAGTACGAAAATTAAAATAAAAGAAAACTTTGGTGCAGTGTTTATTTAGTCCAGGAAGAATTCAACCAGAAATAGCCTTGTATTGCCAGGCTCACACATAAATTTTCCAACAACTTTTTTCCCCCACCCTGCTTGATTGCAGTCCACCCACCTATCATTGCGTATGTCTTGGGATGCTTCATGGTACAGACTGCCGGAGCTTAGAGGATTACAAACATATTGCTTAAAAAAATAGGAGAAGAATAAAACTAATTTCAGGACAATTGGTTTTTGCTATGTTGAAATGAGCCCTAATTACATGTTCGCAATGATGTTGACCTGCTGAAATCACGGCCCATCCGTATATGACATGAATTTATGAAAAGGATCGGTATACCTATTATGACTTCACTCAGAGACACGTGACTTGAAGTATGATTTAAACGACATAATATTGACATTTTATTAATATATCTTAAAATATAATTTTCTTAATTATGAGCCGTATTTTTTTTACTTCTAAATTTAAAAATAAATTGTTGTTTCAACTACACCATTAAAAGAGAACAATAACTTGAATAGTAAAAATGGTAAATATTTAGATTTTGCAAGTGTATATATTAGTTCCAATTTGGTCGAATTCGTATAAGTCCAATGTATAGTCAACACATTATCAACAACACTGCAAACCAGATGTCTATTCTCCCAATCTTCTATTCCAGCCGCGCCATCTTAAAAAATCCAGACCTCTTGCCGGAGACGCCCCTGTGGAACATTGTCTACAACGACTTCTGGGGGACGCCGCTGACCCACAGCGGTTCTCACAAGTCGTACCGGCCGCTATGCGTGCTCACGTTCAGGCTCAACTACCTGCTGGGGGCGCTCAACCCCTGGGGCTACCACCTGGGCAACGTGATCTGCCACGCCCTGACGACCCTGGTCTACACCCTCTTGGCCCGGGTCCTCTTGCGCACGCGCCTGGCCACCGCGTCCGCCGGACTCGTGTTCGCCTCCCACCCGATCCACACCGAGGCGGTGGCGGGGCTGGTGGGCAGGGCGGACCTCATGGCCTGCCTGTTCTTCCTCCTGGCGTTGGTGGCGTACATGCGCTACGTGGAGCGGAGGTCGTCTGACAGCCCGGGGTCCAGGTGGCTGCCCGCCGTCCTCGTGCTGCTGCTGACCGCCGCGGCCATGCTGACCAAGGAGCAGGCCATCACAGTGCTGGCTGTCTGCTGGACGTACGACCTGTTCGTGGCTCACAGAGCGACCCTGAGGGATGTGGTCAGTTTGGGGATTTTTACACAGGTGAGTACCGTGGACGTCTTCTTTATAGTTGACTTTCTATTTTGATCTCTATTCTACCCCCCCCCTTTTTTTTTGTACCCAATCAATTATTATTGAACTCTATAGTATGTGCTATAATTTTATCATAACTAAATTATATTCAGCTGATTATCAATTATCAAGTTGGTAATGATTACCATGATGTTCATCACTCGGTATAACTTGATATTTAAACTATCTGTTATTGTATACCCCATGATGCATCACTAAGTACAACTTGAATTTTTTTTTAAAAAATGTTCTTGTGTATAGCCCAACGATGCATCACCAAGTATAACTATAAACATTACGTTAAAATTTTTTGGATACAAGTGAATACCTAACTGTGCCACAGTCCTAGTGTGCATTATAATATAAAGAAGCGATAGTTTCTTTATTAGCATATTGAAATCACTTCTCGACAGCATACGTGTAAAGAAGTTTACTAATCCTGAGCTTGATTTTGGGATCTTGATCCCTTCCATCTGAAATTTTCCTTTTATATAATTATTTGATAGAGATCCCTCGTGAGACAGGAAACCCGCAGACCAGTGAACTCGTCATTCTTAAAATAATTATAATAAACGAGCAACAAAGCCCGCCCAAGAACGTTCCGCCACCGTTCGGTGGCATGTTGTAACTCCCCTTCAACAGCCGTCTCGACCGGCATACATGTGCATCACGTCAAAAATACTATACTATTCATTATAATTAAAATAAATAACTCGTAAAAACAGAGCTTTTGACTATAAATCCCAACGCGCATAACTCAAATTAAAGTCTTAGAGAAAATACTGCACCGAAAATAACTCGTTTTGAACGGCCGCGTAAACTTGCTATGATTGACTGTAGGAGTCATGTGTGTTTGAGAGACCAATCGCTATCGATGACCGGACAGAACTTAGCCTTATAGGATTATACACACAAGGTATAGAATTTCACTGTTGGGAAAGCAGATTTGACCTTTTCAACTTCACCCCACCGAAATCTAAATTCCTAACGTCACTAAACAATGTATGAATTTGAATTTGCTCGGACTTAAATTAAAATAATCTATCACATGACACTGAAATTTATCCCACCTCAAACATCCCAATTCTTCCCTTTCCACACCTTTCCATTGGGCGCCTGGTACCTCCAGGGAAACGATTTATTGTCTTCTGGTGAAGATACAACTCGCCAAGCCCTGCTGTCAGCAGTACCGAGTAGATTATTCACGGGTTACTGACTATTCCACACTTAACTACCCCAGTAACACCACGAAGACCCGATTTTGAACCCGAGGCGGACTTATTTTGACGTCCAGTTGGCAGGCTTTCGGTCTGTGGGACATTGTTTAATAAGTAGATTATACCCATGGCACCCCACCCCCTACCCCAAATCTTTCTTTCAGACTACCGCGGGTTTGAGTGTTGACAATATCATTCAGGATCATAAACCTAGACCAAAGACATTTCCATTGTAAATGAGACCTGGGAGAATTCCACTGAATCATCTTGCTACCTGTAACCACACTGATTCAACGTATTAAATTTAAAACACCAATTTCTATTTAAGAAGTTTAATAATAAGTTAAGCTCTGTTTGGTTGAATCTATTTGAATTTGCTCACAAAGTAAATGTAGAAAGGCTTGATACAGCCGTTGGAGAGCGCAAATTCGTTGATTTATAATTATTCTGACGTGAGCCCACCCCAGTGGCGTTGGGATCATGGTTTCAGCCAGGTCATGAGGTTAAAACGGACCCCCATGGCTGTAACACCTCTGGAGATATGTCGAGACCTGATGTTCAGACTTGAGCTGTATTTTTTTTTCTCTCTCTCTCTCTCTCTCTCACCTGATTTCAAGGTCGTGTCATTCGTCTCCACCACGCGAGGCGAGAGACACAGGGCAGGAAATTAACACATAAAAGCAAATTAACACATCATTAAACGCGCGGCTTATTTCACAAGCTCTTAAAAGTCGTACATTCCGATGTGAAGGGAGCACGTGCGAACTTTAACATAAAGCTCTCGAGCAGCGGTCGGGAAACCATGGCTCCCGAGCCAGATGTGGCTCTATTGATGGCTGCATCTGGCTCTCAGACAAATGTTCATTTATTTATTTTTTAAATTTTTTTAAAAAAAATATTTAAAAATTTTTTTAAAAAGTTTATTCAGACTCATTTGATCTACATAGGAATTGCATATTTAAAAAAAAACAGCATTACAATGATATTAAAAATAATTCAGAGATATAATTATAATTATAGTACTTTAAGTGTTTACACATAATGCACACATTTACTTGAATTTTTAGTTTTAATCATAATGTATGGCTCTCACAGAGTTACTTCTCTAAATATGTGGTGTTTATGGCTCTCTCAGACAAAAAGTTTCCAGACCCCCTACTCTAGAGCTGTCTGCTTATCTCACAGTCCTAGAAGATACTTTAAAAAAAAATTATAAGGAATTCGGAAACGACAATGGTCTAATGGGATGAGGGTTAAATGCGAGGGGGGGTGGTGTAGAAAAAAAGAGTTGAAGGAGTGCAATGTGGGAAAAAATGGTGGTGGGTTTTTGACAGTAATATGGCTTTATCCAGGTTGTCATTATCTAATATCTTGTCTGAAGACAGTCACCCCCCCCCTTCTCCTACTCCTCCTTCCCGTGCCAGACATTTGCACCCCTAAACTGGAAAAACGCAATGAAATTTGAGACAAAAGATTGCACAACACTGATACACACATGCACAATATGCGGGGAAAGATATAAGATATATAACGCTGCCAAAAGTAACTTTAACTGATTAGGAATTATAATAAAATAAATCAATTTTACCGTTATGCTGCACGGCCGCAGTTTAGATTTTTTCCCCCCATGACCGCGTGGTCGTATGGTGTTCTCGTGTTTCTATTAGAACTTTCTCTGGGCTTGGTAGACCTGGAGGAGCCCATCTCCTCTCCAAATCAGACTTGGACTGTTCAGCAACAGTCATTCCTCGATATTTTTATTGTGGCTTAATGTGGGCAAGATCCCACCCCTCCATCTTGGCGAGCTCACTATTGACTTCGCTATCGAGTTTAGAATTACCACACCACAAATTTTAATAAGGAAATGTATCTTTGTTTGTCTGGGGTTACATTTTTGCCACTTTACACACGATTTTGTCATTTTTAAACAGACCAACGAACCTTAGAGGGAACCATTTGCGTATAACGAACTGGTGTTTGTGTTAGTAAGGAAAAGGGTTAAATGATTATTTCCTGTTTGAATTAACTAACACCCAAGTTATTTGTTATAGTATAGATATTTATTTTAAAAAAAAACATCCTACATTCACAAAACTCTATAAAAACAAACCAAAAATAAATATTTCAAACCCACTACCCTGACGCCCTTAGATTTAAAAATTGGGCCTGTCATGTCTTCCATTAATCTAATCTCCAAAGGTTTGATTTCATTGGAATTTTTATTTTATTTACCAAAGCAACCGGTGAAACAGGGTTAGATTGGGGAGGGGGGGGGGAATTGATGAGTCCCAGCTAAGGTGTTGGTTAACTTGCTACGGGAATTGATGAGTGCCAGCTAACGTGTTGGTTAACTTGCTACGGGAATTGATGAGTCCCAGCTAACGTGTTGGTTAACTTGCTACGGGAATTGATAAGTCCAAGCTTACGTGTTGGTTAACTTGCTACGGGAATTGATGACTCCAAGCTTACGTGTTGGTTAACTTGCTACGGGAATTGATGAGTCCCAGCTAACGTGTTGGTTAACTAACTTGCTGACACTAACCAGTGTCCGCAAAGAAAATGACTGACGATGAAATTCATCTATTTCTTTAGCCCTTTTATTATCAGGCTGCTTAGAGAATGTCTCAAGACTTTAACACACACAAACACACACATTGCCATAGTGAGTGTTACAATGGTTAAAACAACCATTATACCAGTCTTGACTGTGTGTTCATGGCGCACAGCTTGTGCTTTGGGGAAATGGAATGACGTATTTGAAACACACAATCATTCAATTCATACATGTTTTTAAGATAGTTTGGGATCATTCTTATAGCTTAAAAAAGAAATTCACAGTGAACAATAGTAACTTTGAAGTTTGTTTTCATAAAGATTGACAACCCCCCCCACCCTCCCCTAAACATAACTCTATTTTTAGCTTCACTTTTTGTTAGTATGATACATTTTTCAACTAATCCCACTGAGAAATATATACTTTGAATTTAGTTTCAAGAAAAATTGACAACCATCCCACAAGTTATCTGTATTTGTAGCTGAACTTATTATTATTATTTATTATTATTATTTATTGTTATTATTTATTATTATTATTATTTTCACAGAATGAGTTCCGAGGCGCATTAGAGGGTCTGATCTTCCTGGCAGTCTGTGGCTCGAGTTTGATTGGTTTTAGGATCTACTTCATGGGCAACAAGCCCCCGGAGTTCGCGCCGTCAGACAACCCAGCCTCCGACTCTGACAGCCTCATCGCCCGGATGCTGACCTACAATTATCTCCCTTCGCTCAATTTTTGGATGCTGCTCTGTCCGAAGGTGTTGAGTTTTGACTGGTCGATGGAGGCCATCCCTCTAGTGGAGAACTTCGGCGACGCGCGCAACCTTTGCACTCTTTTATTCTATGCCTCATTGGCCTATGCAGTCTTTCGTATTTCAAAACTGACCGATCAGCGACATGTCTTAAACGACTCTCCTAAGGCCATGTTTCAGAAAAGGAAAACGAATTCCATGACACATACCAGGGCTAACTTGAACAATAATGGCTCCATGGAATTAAATTACAGCTCGCATGCCAACGGGTTAAAAAAATCCAGTGGAAATTCGCTCAATTTAACAGCATCGAACTCCGTTTATGACTGCCAAGTGAATGCTCAAAAATATTTGTCCTGCCTCGTAATTCTTCCTATACGTCATGTTGACGTGATCATAATCTCTCTGGCTGTCATTGTGTTTCCTTTTATCCCAGCGTCCAATTTATTCTTTTATGTGGGATTCGTCGTGGCTGAGCGCATTTTGTACATCCCCAGCATGGGATTTTGCCTCTTGGTGGGCCTTGGCGTACAGACGCTGTACACGCGTTATAGCGCCAGTCGGAAAGTCTTACTTGCCAGTTTGGCAATGTTGATTGTCGCTTTCAGTGCGAAAACCGTGCTGCGGAATCGTGACTGGCAGACTGAGGAAAGGCTCTACAGTGCGGGCATTTCAGTAAATCCAGCTAAAGGTACATACAATAATCTAGTTTATTGTTGCAGAAAACATTTTTTTTTAGGTTTCCACCTTTTACTTACTAGAAAAATAAATTATGGGGAGTAATCATACTTTTCACCATTATTTTTAGTCAAAACAGACAGAGTTACCCCCCTTAACCGTTTACCAAAACTTAACCAAACCTCATTTTGATTTTCTAACAGATTTAATTTTTTTCAAAATTATTAAAGATTGATCTTTCAAAAATAATTATGAAATATTCTATGACAAAAAGAATATGAATAAAACTTTAAAATTTATAAACTACCTACTATACTTATTATTTAGCTTGGGGGAACCTGGCTAACATCTTTAATGACAAGCATGAAAAAGAAAAGGCTGAGGAAGCTTACAAAAATGCTCTGAAGTACCGACCTAACATGGCAGATGTGCACTATAATTTGTGAGTATACATCTAGTGTCCTGTAGAGCATTACATTTTTTTTTAAATCAAAGACAATTACTGAATGAGGTAATCTAAGACTTACATTATAGGGAAAAGAATATCTTTGGATTTTGAACAACATTTTATAAAGATATGACTTGTAGATTTAATTTATGTATAGATTACAAGGAACTCAACAGTCATTTATAAAAAAAAATTAAATTACATCATGGTTTAAATTAAATGGCAAAGTTATGAAATATCTCTTTTCTAGACATAAGACGCCAAAGTCTTGTAGTGGCAACATACGAATTTTCCATCTTTATGTTTACTTGATTAGGGAGACCACACACTTCATGTAACACTATTAGAATAGCAATTATTTCTAACTATGAATGCAGTCATTTGTATGCATATTTATAATCTAGAGAATAACTATTTATGTCATAATCATCTGTTATCGATGCTAAAATCATAATTTAGTCAATCATAATTATTCTTAAACAAAAGCTGATATTCCTTATCTCTACTTAAAGAAAAGAATCAGCCAAATTATCTCAGTTCAGATGGTCACAATTTGTCCTTCTTTACACTGATAATATAAATAATGTTGAGTTAAGCATGAGGGGCTGTTTTGAATACATAAAGAAAGCATTTCAGCTCTAGGATAGAAGCAAAATATGTATATTAGAAACTTTGATTTTTATGGAACACAAACAACCAAATTTACTTATAAAAGGATGAATTTGCATGACAGTTGCAAGACCTTTTGATGCTAAGGGTAGAAAACCCCCATTACCGACCAATTTAGAATACCAGGGTGCGCATCTGCTTGCAACTGAAAGATTTTTGTTTGCCACTAATGTTAAATTTTGTGCATAAAATGATAAATATTTTTCTTCACAACAGAGGAATTCTCTTACAGAACCAAAACCGTTTAACTGAGGCAGTCGAGAGTTACAAGAAAGCGATACAATTTAGACCCAAGTTGTCAGGTGAAAAACTTGTATTTATTTTCGTTTTAAAAAACAAAAATAATAATTTGTTGTTTGCTCAAAGCATACATTATTTTTTTCTATTTCTGAAAATTATTTATAACAGCTTGCATTAATTACTTTGTAAAACAAGTAACTTAACTTTTCCAGTGGCACATCTTAATTTGGGCATTATCACATCACAAATGGGAGATGTTGAGTTGGCTAAGAAGGTATACAATTCTCTTTCATTTTTTATTTAACACTTTTCATTTTGTTTTTATGCGAATCATTTATTTAGATTTTTTTTTAAATTCAATTTTGTAATTAATTTAGAAAACTGTTATTTTTAGGATACGCAATTACAAATATATATCAATAGCCTGCTGTTGCAGATTACCATTTTATTAAATTGCTTCAATTATTTGTTTGATTGGTTGAGGAGAAATCTTGTATCTTCTATTTTGACTCCTTTCACGGTGTCCAAATAAACTGAAATTATGTATACACTAGACACCCCGCGGCGTACCATACGCAGCAGACTTGCTCATGGAGAGTGCAAAGAAAGTGGAGAAAGAACGGACACAAACTACTGTATGAAGAAATCAAAACAACACGAGTGAACGTCGGTGGAGGTGGGGGGCTGGGGGGAACTGCCGACTCCTTGTTGGTTTCGAGACATTGGCACTGTGGTTATCTGCCTGCCCACAACCCTTTACCACATTAGCTTGCCAACACTAAACTGGGGCTGGTGCTTGAACCCAGGACCTTCCCCGTATAAGGCGGACGTGATAACCAGTACACTACGAATCTCACATTATTCTGTGAAGGAACAATGCAAGTGAACGCAAGGACCATTGTTGGTCTCGAGACATTGGTCGACCCCAGCGAGGGTCATTCGTCATGCTCGTTTGGACATACTCGCTTTGGTGAAGGGGGCTGGAGGAGGGTTAGAGAGTTGGCGTGCGTGCGTGGTGTCCTGCATGGTTGGGCGACGTAGAGAATTATATATACAGATATTCAAACCATGATGACAATACAACTCTTCATGTTCAGAAGGACACCAGCAAGTGACCTTCACTTTATGTTGAGCTATTGGTTTGACTAACTTTCTATCCATTGAGCTGAAACTTTTAGTCTTAAATTTAAATATTGATTTTTTTTGATTTTTTAAAAATTAACATATTTCTTTTATTGGCTGGTAAGTTATGACCTCCATTTAATCTTAAATGACCTCTATTTAGATCTTATTTAAATGCCTTGCTGGAGTTCAACTCTTCCCAATCCCATGATAATTCAACATTTCAGGACCAGTAAGGCACCTATGCTAAAAACATTTTTTTCTTCTTTGAGTAACATCTTTTAATTTCGAATGAATGATAAGGTAATTGACTTTTAACTACAACATTTTCCTCCCATGGTTACTCATTAAAGATTACACTAACCAAGACAAACAATTTTCTTTTACAAAAATATTTATGTACATAACCATACTGCCTTTCATTAATGTTGTGTATTTTTATTTGTTTGCAAAGAACATTGAGTGCAATGATACCCCACACATGTGTGTGCTATTAATGTAAAAACCTAAAAAAAAATTTGAAGGACAATGAAATGGAAAAATCCTTATAATTTTTTAAAAATATTTGTTCCTAAAAGTTCATTTTACCCTTTTCGGGGTCATTTCTTTTATAAGATTTACAATCATTGTGCGGACCTTGACACATCAGGGCTCAAAGATCCACGACTTCATGATGGGACAAAGATCTCTTGTTTATTCAATCATGGCAGAATTCTTATGGATCAGGACAAACTTCAAGTAGGTCTTATTTATAGAAGAATAAAATACATAAATTATATATTTCTATTTTTAAAAAACACCACACACAAAAATAAATTTTTGGAACCATCCAGAAATAAATGTTGTTTTGTTGCAGATATTTTTTTAACATGTATAAATTTTACATCTGGGATTAATATTATGACTAATAATAACTAATATAACCAAAGAAAACATTGATAAACTAGAACAAATTCAAAAAAGAGCTGCCGGATTCATTACTGAAGAATATTCAAAGCTGACAAGAATAACAGCATTAGTTAAATCATTAAACCTTGAAACACTAGAGGATAGAAGAACCAAGAGTAAAGTAGTAATCATACATAAAGCAATTAATTCTAATTTAGAAATACAACTCAAAGATAACTTAATACAACCCTCAGATAGACATAAGGATAAAAACACCTTTCTTATTCCGTATGCCAGAACAAAAACATACAAATTTTCGTTCTTCGCGTCCGGAATTCGGGCGTGGAATGGGTTGCCTGAAGAAACCAGGAAAACCAACACTTTATCAACATATAAATCTCTAATAAAAATGCAGGACTAAACACAAACCATAGATAAGCGTAGGACTCAATAATCTTCTGTATAGAAGGAGCGTCTGTAACAGATAAGATAAGATAATAATAACCATTAAACAACATTAAATGAAATTTTCTCATCAAAACCATCACATTTTTTAACAAATAAGACCACGTATAGATTGTTACAGCACTTATATACATTTATTCTCAACTTTGTAAAATAAGTGACTTATGGCAAACGATATAATAATTTATGTAAAACAAAACTTAATTTGGAAAACATACTAATATGAGTCAGATATTATGGAAAATAAAAAAGGCATCTTTATAAGTTTTTAAATTATTTAAAACTACTTAACCTTATTTGGAGGGAAATCATAATGATCACAGTTAAGTTACTGCATTATTAAAATGCAGTATTCAAAAACATTTTTTAAAAATGTTATATCCATTACATGCCTGAGTAAAGTTTTTTTGTCTTTGGTTTCTTTTTAACTCAAAAAATAAAAACAATGACAGTCATACTTATAATAATAGTTTCTGATAATACATCAATTTAACAAAAAAGAAAGTGTGGTTAAAAGTGTTAAGATACTAGTTTGCTTTCTAACTCTCCACATTTCACAGGAATCCCTGGAAAAGTTTAACACAGCCTTACGGCGTCGCCCAGATCACTACCCACCTCAGAGCATATACAACATGATTGGTAAAAACATTCAGTATTTAAAAATTAGTATTTTTATTGAACTATTATACATTTAATGTTTGTATCACGTTGTAAATTATTATAAAAGGTGGTCCAGATTTTGTGATTCTAACCCATTTTTTTCTCTTTTTTTGAAAAATTTAATTCAGTTCTATTTTTTAATAGAGTAAATATAAAAAATAATATTATTTCTGAGCTTGAAAAACAATGATAAATGTATTACATGTAAATGAGTTAGATGGGCTTTTTTATCATTGGAAAACAAAAAAATTAGACAGAGTGCTTGATGTGATTACTGTATATCAAAAGCCTATAAGATTAACAATTCCACATATTATACTTGAAATTTAAGTTTAGAAAATGAAAGTAGCTCCTTCTATCACAGGGGAAGTTTATTATAAAATGCAAAGATTCAATGAAGCAGAAACCTGGTATAAAGAAGCTCTGATGGTGAAACCAGATCATCTACCTGCACACCTGACCATGTCCAAACTTATGCAAGCAAAGGTCATTGTAAATTTTAGCAATATTAAATATTTTTGGAATGTATTTCACAAGACTGTACATTTTATTTTATATTGAAATATTTTAACATATCTTAAAGCAAAGAAAAGGGGAAAATAATCTGGAGAGCATATACCTGATTTTGGAATACTTTAGTTTTGCTTATAAAGTTTATTTTTACTATTTAAGTCTGTTCATAAAATAATACTAAGTTGCTGTAGCATTATTTGAAAAAGGAACATTGAATTCTATGAACAGGGACTGCATAAAGAAGCCGATTCCTGGCTAGATAAAGCAAAACGGCACCATCCATCGGATTTGACAATAGACTTTCATAGAGGTAGTGTGTCGAATTTTCTTTTTGAAGATTAGGTTTTAATAATAATAATAATAAATTGATCATTTATATAGCGCTTTACCCCAGTAAGGAACTGGGCTCACAGTGCTTTACATAAAGATGATAACATACATATATCCTAACAACCACATAAATGATAGTAAGGTACACATAAGCTACGTTTATCATTATAGGGTTCTGGCCTCTTAACTTAAAACTAAATTGTTTCTCAAAATGATGTAGCATAAATTTACATGCATGGTACAGACACATGTTATCATTTTTTTATACTGTAAAAAGGGAGGTTAATTATAATTCTTATTTTATTCAGTATTGTTAATACGATCAACACGTTTTTGTTTGTTTGCTCATCAGGGAATTTGTATTTAAAAGAAAGTTTAATCTATTCAATTTTTGTTTCCTCGATTAACTTTTTTTTTCTAATGGAAACACATTTCTCTTCTAACTCAGCTCAGCTGTATGCAGCAATAAATCGCTTAAATGACAGCATTGCGATATTTGAGAGACTGTTGCCTGTGTTGAGTCACGATTTTGATACAGTCTACAACAGTGCTAATGCTTATAGGTATTGATATTTTGTGATACTCAATTATTTGTTGTTGTTTTCTAATTGAGAGACTTTATCCAATATATCAGAAAAAGAAAACCATGTAAGGGTTTGTAAATTTTTATATTAGCTTTAAAGTTAAATGAAACAACAACTAGATTATGTTTTCTATTGGTTAACATTTTTATTTTGGTTGTAGATAACGTTTGTTTTTTCTTTCATTAAAAAGTGAATAATTTCAGTATCCATATTAACTTTCAATGTTTAGTTTCGATGTAATTCAGCCTTATATTCAATAAATATTGTTGAGGTAAAAAAAAGGTACAATAACATATGAATTGTTTCATTCCAGAGAAGCAGATATGAAACAAAAGGCAGAGGAAATGTATTTATTGGCTGTTGAGTTAAAGCCTAATGTAAGCATTTATTCCATTGCTATTTTACGTTTTTTCACTTCACAGATTAAATTTTTTTATTTTATTAAGTTTAAAAAAAACTTTTGTTTAATCCTTAATGATATTCCCTAAGCTAATTTTGATGGAATATATTTTATTAATACAATTTTAAGACACAATAATGTGCTGCATCATTGCTGTCAGAAAAATAAAATAATTTAATTATATAATATTACTGATAAAATGAAATCTAAGTGCTAAATATTTCAGATTTTTTAACTGTCTGTTTATTTGAATGCAATCAAATTAATGTAGTATAATGATGGCAATCATTTAAATTTCATTTAGGAACCAGCAGCCTGGATGAATCTTGGTGCTATGTTGCATATCAATGCCAAATATACTCAAGCAGAGCAGGCATATCTAAAAGCACTTGAGCTGAAACCCAATGATAAAGTAACATCAGAAAATCTACAGCGTTTGAGAAACCTTATGGGCAAGCATAGATGATCGAATACTTTTTTATAATTTTGTTACACTAGGAAATGTAAATGTAGGTTTTGAATAAGTTGTTGCTTTTTTAAAGTAAGATTGTTTGCTTACCCATTGTTAAGTAATTTTCAGACTGAAAAAGAAATAGTTTATGTATGCAAACACATTTTAATAGAATGTTATATATTTCTGATGTTTGTCTGTTGATTACAGTATACATTCCACTATTGAACTTACATTTATGTGTAGTAAATGAGAAAACTTTGCACTTGGATAAAATTAACATGTATTTTCTTTTGCAACTTTATGTTTGGCAGAGCTTTATTGTGATACTTGGTGAATGGTCTCATGACAAATAATTTACAGTTGTATTTACATTATGTAATTTATATTGTATAAATGGCTTATATGTAATGGACATCATTAAAATTATAGTTTAAACTTCTAAAATATTGAACAATTATTTTTCAGTGAAAATTAATTTTTAAAGTTTTATTTTTATAAAACTAAATATTTATGTAATTACAGTACTTATTTAAAAAAAAACAACTTTTTCATAATTAAAGCAAAGTTATTAATTTTATTAGATTAGGCAGCTTACATCAGTGTTTAAAAATAAATTGCCATATGAATAAGAAAGCAGAACATTAAGTATTCATAGAATATCACATCTAAAAATAAAATTTCTATTGATCTAAATTTTATACATTAATTTATATGCTTTTTTCTTACATATTTGAATAATTGGATAGATGGCAGGCATATTATTATCTGTCTAACCCAAACTAAGAAAATAATAGTTATTTTAAAGAAATATCAAACTAAAACTATTTTTCCATAGTATTTATCTTTTTAAATTGTTTTTTAATAATGTTTTTAAATTTTTGTTTGTTACAATCTGATTGTATATGATTATTTACATTGTAGTGTTGTATTTAACTTCATGAGGTCCCAAAACTAAAAATAACATAATTCTGTGATCTTTTATATAAAATTTATTTATCTGTAAATGTGTTACAAGATTCCCTGAAAATAGTGGGCCCTTTAAATATTTACAAAGCTATTTATATGTAAAGAAAAAGGTTTTAAAAAGTCTTTAAAACATGATTAGGTATTATAAATGCTTAACATTATAGAAAATGAGAGAATCTGGAATGTTATTGGTTTAACAAAACTCTTTTTATGCCTGTCAATTTATTAAATATGCAATTACTGAATTTATTAAAAATTGTTTTTGAATGTGTAACCACCCCAGAGGTCAAAAACGTTTTTATTTAGTTGTTCATATTGGTGGTAATTTTAATATAGAACTACATGTATTAACTAAAGTTGAAGTTGTAAATTACAAAGACTTTTTTCATTTCAAATAGATCATCAAATAATTTGTTTAATATAATGTTAGTAAATAAAAAATTAATTAATTGGCAGTAAAAAAAAAGATAAAGAAGAAATAAAATAGCTGGTGTTGGAAAGCAAAAGATAAAGAGTGTTAAAAAATATAGTTACAATCCATACACTACTGTTGGCCTTCAATTGTAAAATATGATATGATAAACTTTACTAGGAAATTTCAAAAGAATAATTTTTAGTTTTCTCACTGAAATGTTTTATTGCACTGGCATTCTAAAATCAGGTAACTGTCACAAACTTTGTATTTCTTCCAATGGCCTATTACAAGTGTTAATCAGAAAAAAATATTTAATAAGGAAAGAGTATACATTTCATCCATTTATGAAAGAGCTTGTGTGGCCTAACTCTGTCAAATAAAGCCTTAAGGTTTTTAAAAATATTAGTTTGTGAAAAGATTTGTGGATCTTTCAAATTTTATTGAAATACAATGTCCAAAATTAAAGCTCAATACCCATATTTCAGCTCTTTAGATTGACAGTTAGTTAGTCAATAATGAATTCAAATAGGTATAAAATAAGTCTTGAGGGAGACATCTTTTAATGCAAGTTAATAGAAAAGCTGTAAAAAAAAATATGTAAAAAAAATAATTTAAAAAAACAGATTTCATTGATTACTTCTCTCAATTTAATTTGCAAAGATTAATTGGCTGAACGATATATTTTATTTAATAAGAGTAATTATAATTCGCATTCTTGATTTATGTCTAGTTTACAACTTACTTATTTTGAAAAATTATGTGCTCACAAGTTTTTTTCTTCTTCTTATTTTGCAGCATTTTTGTTGTATAAAATCAAATAATTTATATATTTTTTATTTTAGAATAGTTAATTTGGGCTTTTATTTATAAATGAAATATTCTTTCTTATCATTTGTCCTACTTTAACCTGAGTAGATGACTTCTGGTTTAATTCAACTTTAATTTTTCATTAACAATTTTTTTTTCAATGTAATCACATATGGGTTAAATTTAAACAATAATGACAAACCCACTATTTATATGTAAGAAATGAAACCAGTAAATTTTTTAGAAAATTAAATGTTTACTTACCTGAATATAAGCAAGTTTCTCTTGGATAAGAATCAATAAATTAGTTAACTATCTGCATTTCTGTTATTGAAATTAATACAATTGTGCAATTCTAAAAACATATGCATTGACTTTGTATCATGCTGCTTTGAACATCTTGTTTTAAATTAGGATATAATCACTAACTTTGTACTGCCAATAGTGATTTTGCCTGATACTACGTAAGAGTTATGGTACAAAGTTAATATTGTCTCTCATATAATAGGCAATCCTTTAACACCATTAGATTGCATTATTCGTTTTTTACCCCTCTCCATTATCACAAACTGTTACACCAAACTGTATATCCTAATCACCAAAAAATCCCATCAAATCCAGTTTTCTTGTGCCCGCAACCATGTGTGAAGTCTGCTTGAATGCTAATTTCTTTAAAGAAGAAAGAAGAGTAAGAAAATCCCCCATAATATATTTGATTTATCTGTTTATTTTAAATTTTGAAAGATATTGTTTATGTCAAGGTCTTCGCCATTTTAAGTCTTGCTCAAGATGTTGTATGCATTCCTTATTATTATTTGCTATGCCATGAACAATACATACTTTTTAAAACCATGAAATGCCTAACAGAATGATTTTTAAAAATTTGAAAAAATCGTTAAGTTTTGTTGTTGTTAAAGAGATGTTTTAAGCTTTGCTTCCCAAAATGCCTATGAATATATCCAAGGATGATAGAAGCCATCTTGTTTAATTTCATATAAATTAGACAAGCACCCATGCACAGAAAGAAAATTAGTTTAATTAAATAAATGAAATAAAAATGTCTCTGCTAAAAATGCGTTTTATTCCCAATGACAATTCATTTTTATTGAATGATTTGTATTTTTCAACTTCATAACAAACTTTGTAAAAATATGCATCTAAAATGATCAGTTTTAATTTTCTGTATAAAAATCAAGCATTTTGGTGATTTAAGCTCAAATACAGAACATACTTAAACAACATTGTTAAAAAATGCACCAAACTCAAAAAAAAGAGCGGGAAAATTCATTACAGTTGACAAATGACAAAAGTAGCTCCATTAGTTAAATTACTAAGCCTAGAAACTAGAGCAGGGACGTTAGACTCAATCTTTCGGCATGCCAAAACTCAAATTATAAAAAAACGTTTAATTAATGAAAATTAAGCTTTAACAATTTAAATGTAAATTTTGAATTATAAAAAAATTATTAGCACACTCATTTTTGTCCCGACATGGATATCAGATGCAATATTTATTTTTCTGCTTGGATGAATATTCAAGATCCCCAAGCTGCACCATGTCAGGTGCATCTTTTCTTTCTGCTAAGACTTGTGTTTGTGAATATCTGTTTTTTTTTCTTTCTCTGAACACAAGATGTCACACTGTCAAAACACAGAGCTCCAGAAACTCTCACATACTAAATGGTCTCTTGATTTTGTGATATTCTTCACAAGAGTAGCTGCAGTTTGTGATTTTACTTTGTTGAAAAACATTTTCTGTGATGTAAGTTGCATCTTCAACTCCTCTAACTTATGAAGCTTCTGTACAGCATTCATGTCCTTTAACTTTTCTTGTCGTTTAGTCTTGTAGTGCAGACTCATTTTATTTTCCGTTATTAATGCCGCATTATTTCTACTAATTAGAGTTAGACCCACAGTTTTTCCGCCATCATCTATAGAAATAAAAATAATAATAATAATAAAATCAGCCTCTCGGCTTTGAAAGTCTCTGTATTCAGAATCAAATTTTTTCTTCCCCATTTGTGTAACGGCTTTTATTTTATTTTATTTAATTAATTATTTTTTTTTGGGGGGCGTATTTTAAAGGGGACATTTATCTACATATTCTTGATGGATATAAAAATAAAGTTTTTCAAAATAGATAAAGATTGTGTATTATTCATGTGTCAAGCCAAAACAAGGCTGGTATTCAGAGAATCTGATATCAGTAGCCCATTAAATTTTTTTTTCATCTAAAATACTTTGGAAGGCTGGATATAACTGAACACCTCTCGAGAACTCTCATGAAATACATGTTGCGCTCTGGGCTGGATGCGGCTCGCCGGCCTTGAGTTTGACACGTGTACTTGTGCACTAGAGTCTTGATTCTAGATCTATCCATTACATTACATCAGTATTGAATCATCTGAAAGCATGTTATAAATAAAAAATGTAAATCTATATTATTGATGACCCTCTACAAACAATTCTAGTTTCTGTCTGTTTTGTTGATCATATTTTGTGTCAGTTAGGGGCCGTCCATAAATGACGTCACGTACCTGAAAAAGGGGGGGGAGGGGAGTCCCACGTTTGTGACGATGTTTGACGAGGGGAAGTTTTAGTAATAATAATAATTTATATAGCGCTGTATCCCAGTAAGGAATCGGGCTCACAGCGCTTTACATGGAGAAAATAACATATATATAATAATTAAATAACCATTCATACAATAATAACAACATAAAGGACAGTACATTACACATAACATAGAATTGTGACGTTTCGTCAAAATACGCAAATTTAAATAAAGGTTCCACTTAAATATGAATTTATTTAATGTTTTACATGGCTTCATGTGTTTTACGATATTAGAATACACTACATAAATACTTACATGACAAAAAAGTGATTTGAAACGTGCTCATTTTCCATTAGAATTTTTAAAACCCCGTAAAAAAAACAAGTTTTTGACTATAAATCCTTTATTTACGAGAAGTAACTAAAAGGATGTTTATTATAATTAAATATGAAGCGCAAGACTATCCGAAAAAAAAATGGTAGCTATGACTATGTGTCGTAAAACATGTTTAATATAATGCGTATCGATCAGGAATATGTTTATAAAAAGTGTTGTCAATAAAATACGCACATTATTGCGCGACAGAAAGGTTGTTTAATATAATACGCACCGCGACACTCTATCTCAAAAAATAACATGATACAAAGAGATAAATAAAATAATCTAAAAATTCAATAATTTAATTATTGTACATGCGATCGATCTGAAATTTTGAAACATTGTTTTTATCATCGGTACGAAACTGCCTGCAAAATTTCAGCTCACTAGCTTACGAGGAAGTGGGTTAAAATCGATCCAAAGTGTTTTCGACAAGCAAGCAAACAATCAACAAAACAGACACCACGAGTTAATATAAAGGATTTAATTTTTTAAAAAAGGTTTTTATTGTGGCAATATAAATTTGCCTACCGACAAGAAAAACAGCAAATCATTTCCTGATGGCGAGTTTGTAAAAGAATGCTTGATGAAAATTGTTGAAAATATATGTCTCGAGAAAAAGCATGTGTTTGCCAATGTTTGCCTTTCACGCAACACTTTGGCTCGCAGAATAGAATTTTTTTCCGACAGCTTGTGATGAGAGCACTGATGCATCTGACACTGCTCAAATTCTTAATTTTTAGAGGAGTTAATGATGACATGTGTTTGAGTGAAGAATTACTTTACCTTCAGAGTCTTAAAGACCTAACAAGGGGAACAGATTTCTTTGCTTCCGTTTGTTCTGCTGTCAATGACATTAAACTGTCATGGAAAAAATATATGGAATTATTACTAATGGTGCTCCTGCCATGATTGGTGAGTAAAGTGGACTAGCAACGCTTGTCTGTAAGAAAGTCAGCGAAGAGTGTGGCAAAGCTTTTAAACTTCACTGTATCATTCACCAACAAGTTCTTTGTGCAAAACATCTTAGATGTGATTATGTCATTAAGCCAGAGATAAAAGCTATAAACTCTATTCGCTCTAAAGCCCTGTTTCACCATCAGGTCAACAGTTTCTTCTTGACATCCAGGGAGACTACGGATATTTTGTATATCATAATGATGTAAGACGGCTCAGTCGGGGGACAGCAATTCAGCGCTTTTCCGCACTTTAAAAAGACATTGGACAATTTATGGAAGATAAGGAGCAATCAATTCCAGAACTATCTGATACTGCTTGTCTAGCAGATTTAGCATTTTTAGTTCATATGGCAAGACATCTAAACGTTCTTAACACAAATCTTTAAGGGCGCATTGCAGTGGTAAGCCAATTATATTCACATATCCAGACCTTTGGGAACAAGCTGCAATTTTTTCAAAGGCAACTGTCTCAAATGAAGCCTAATTCCACACATTTCCCCTCACTATTGGAAATCATGACAATTTTTCCAGAAAGAAGCTGCAATTAGCAAATGCAGAGGTATGCTGCAGATATCACATCCCTGGCTGATGAATTTCAAAGACGCTTTCAGGGCTTTGTAACTATTGAAAAGTAAATCATGTTTTTTCCACACTTTTCTCTGTTGACTCTGATAATGCTCCAGGACATCCGAACTGTTTGTGATGCAAAGTGGTGCTGAATGTCGCAGCAGAAAACAACAGCTTTCTCTCATTGACTTATACTGCCAGCTGGCTAAAGAGAGACTCCAAGAGATTCGAACATTTGCTGAGTTATGCTTGTTTGGATCGACATTCTTGCGTGAGCAGACATTTTTATTTAATAAATTTTAACAAGAACCGTGTGAGGACGAGAATAAGTGACTCTCACCTGCGTGATATCATACCGTTCCATTACAAAACGACAAGTAACAAGACGACAAGGTTTTGTCATCTTGTCGTTTTGTCACCATGTCGTTTTGTCACTTTTCGTTTTGTCACCTTGTGGTTTTGTCACTTGTCGTTTTGTCTGGTTACCATATCATACGTATCAAAACCAGTGGCATTGAGACCTATTTACTGCCTTCAAGATCTCAGCTTCACCCTTCACATTAAAATTTGGCAATGAAACCTCTCAACGTATGTAATTTTTTTTTATTATTTTAATCCGGCCCGCGAATATATTTACCATAATTTAATTTATTTATTTTTACGGAAAAAACTAGATGTAAATTTAATAACGTGCACTTTTATAATAAAGTGTATAAATTTCTATATTTTTTTACAATTATAAATTTAGCGTTAAGTATGTAAGGATCATTTAACGCTATTTTACTTGAAGTTATAATTTCAGCTAACATTTCAAATTATTAGAGGTATAAACTATGACAATTTAAAAAAATAATAAAAAGAGTTTTATCGGGTAGGAGTCATTTTATTAACATTGTATCCCTAGTTATAGGGATCGAGTTCAAGTGGTGTGCCACTTGGATTTAAGACTCACATGAACATTTGTATTCAGAACCAATTGAAATTGAGATATGCATATAAATTAAAGTAAATAAAAACATTTTATAGTTTAATCAATTTAAATTTTACAGAGTTTAAAATCTTAAAATCAAATTCGACCTTCTAAATGTATATAACTACACATTATTTTGAGTGTCAAACAAAGACACATTTAAGTAGCACAAATATTTAGTACCTAGAGGTATAGGCCTAAATTATAATTTTATACAATTTTAATGAAAGATGCTCTTATTTTAATCTTCTCATCTAAGTTTATCAATTACAATTTCATATTAAATCAGCACTGGTGCTTTGAGGTACAACACTGACGGGAAGAACAATTTTGCTGCACCTCCTTAACGATAACGCAACAACAAATTTTCCTGTACTTTAGCGATCCGAAAGTTTTGTGTGTCATTAAATTTAAAATTATATTAATTTTGTATTGCATCGTTATATTTTCATAGCAATCAATCGACTTAACACACACAAACATTTATTAGGTATACAAAATACTATAGTGTGTATGTATATATTAAATATAGGCTTATCTATATCTATATCAAACACAGATAGAAAATATACGCATTATTTTTTCAAGTTTATACTTACATAAAATGTTGCAAGTGATTATTAGTGATAAATTAAACGTGATTCTAATGAAAGCATTGTTTTACGAATAAAAGTTGGGAAAATATTTAACACACTCTACACAAGAAACATAAACTGGCACACCACACACACACACGCGCACACACAGGTACACAGGCGTGGGTTTTGGTTTATAAATGATAAGCGAAAAGATAATAAAACAAAAGGCATGAAATAGATGCATGATATTGTTCTATATGGATTAATTATAAATCAGAGGGTAAGATAATCCCTTTGAGTCATTAATTTATTCAAGTTTAAAAAAAAAGATATTGAGGCTAGATGCAGTGGCGTAACAACGGGTTGGCATAGGGGCAGTTGCCAAGGGCGCCAGCTCAAAAGGGCGCCACTAAATCTCTAATTTTTAAATTTGTATTTAAATAAATACAGTTGGACCTCTCTAAGTCGAACTCAAAAGGACCCGAAAAAATCGACTTACGGAGTTTTTGAGTTAGGGAAAATGATGTAATAGGCGCTGATTAATCAAGGACAATGTATATATTGAGAGGTGAGGGGAACAGTCATACCGGCTAGTAGGCGTGACAGGAAAGAGATGCGATGAATATGTTTCATATGAATAAAGCCAACTGGCTTTGACATGCCGACACAAGCAAATGAGAGGAGACACCTTCCCTCCCCTCCCCACTTTACTACCTCCACAATGGGATGGGGGAGTAAGATTTTTCTTTTTAAAAAGAGTATGCAGCAAAGGGACGCGAATTAGTTACCACTCCTTTTTCTTGTCTTTGTCATTTTTTGTACTTGCAAGGGTCGCTTAATCCATCGTGGAATGCACTAAGATAAGATTTTACGTCTATTTACGTGGCTCTAAGGAACACGTGTTCTGAAATGTCACTCCAGAATAATAATCCAAACGCCCTGGAAAATTCGACTAAGAGAGGTTGAAAACCAAAAATCTTGGAGTTAAGGAGATGTAAAATACATTAGTCTTATGGAATTTGGCCGGGACCTATCAATTAATTCGATATAGGGAGGTTTTCGACTTTGGGAAGTTCGACTTAGCGAGGTCCGACTGTATTTCACTTTTATCCTGGATAACAAAAAAGAGAATAATTAATTATATTTAAATATATTTCATTTAAAACATTATAATATTTTTTATTATGTTTGTTGCTTTTGTGGGGCTTCTTATCATACACATGTCAATATGATTTTACAGTCTTTCTTTTAAAAAGGAAAATCTTACTATCCCCATCTCACTGTCGATGGAGTAAAGTGGGGAAGGGGAGGGAATGTGTCTTCTCTCACGGGTTTGTGTCGGTATGTCAAAGCAAGTTGGCTCAATTCATATGAAACATCACTGCCCCTCTTTCCTGTCAAGCCTTCTAGCCACTATGGCTGTTCCCCCCTCTCTCAATATCAACAATGTCCTTGATTAATCTGCGCCTATTACGCCAGTTTCCTAAACTCAAAAACTCCATTAGTCAATTTTTTTCCCCCTTGAGTTCGAAAGGTCCGACTGTATTACTAGTATTAGCAACAAGCCATTACGCCAGCTAACGGTATTGTTTAGTAAATAATAAACTGAAAATTAGTATTGTTCCTGTCTTATTCATTCTTTATATTGACATTGTATTACTGTCACTGTCAGACTACGTAATTATTGTCATAAATAAATAAGAGAAAATTAATTCAATTATTTTTTCTAACAAATGAAAAAATAGCAAGTTGAAACTTTTCAATTAATCAAGGGTGCCAAAAATAACTTAGCCAAGGGCGCCAAAAACCTAGTTACGCCTCTGGCTAGATGTTACCCTGCCTAAAATAATAGCTTTAATTGGAACATTGTCTTAAATAATGCAAGGTGTTAAAATAACTTCTTTAAAATTAAGTTAATAAAAAAATAAAATAATCAAGACCAATAACGAATACACCAAGATTATCTAATCTATATCTATTTTGGCTATTGGGCATGGTATGGCTGAAAACATTGATACCAGTGGCGTAGCAAGGGGGGGGGCAGAGGGGAATTGCCCCGGGCAGCACTTTTCCAGGGGCGGCAAATTCCTAGTCGTTAATTAGTTTCTTAAAATGAAAATTTTGAAAGAAAGAGGGGTTTTAAAAAAATTAAAATTAAAGAAAAGCCAAATAATAAATTAATAAAAGAAATAAAGGAACTATCCAAAAGCATGTGAACGTTTTAACTGCCAAAACTTCAAACTCATTTTTTGGATATAAATTCTTTTGTCAAAAGTTTTGATAATAATAATACTGTAATAAAAAAACAGGCTAAATTTGTTTGAGAACGTGACACCATTGTGGTGATAAATTCATTGATTCTTAAAATTTGACAGCCACCCCTGTTGTAAAATTGGCGGGGATTTCGGCAAATCCCTCGTTGTTAATTAGCTAATTTTTAAAGCGTGAAAATAAAAGAAAAGCCAAGATATGTACTCAATAAGTACTCATCATTACCCAAAGTTGTTCAAATTGCAGGAATCAGAAATTGGATAAAAAAGAATAGACTATTAATTATGACCGACAATTAGTTGTTGTAAAAGAGAAAACAAAGTGTCAAGAAGTTCTTGTTGGAATATTTGACATTATTAAATCCTGGCGAAATTGAATGTGAATTTTTAAGGTCTCAGAGAGGGCAATACTGTTTCGAATAAAGGAAATATTCTGGAACGTATGCATTAGCTTGCAAAGTACGTTCGAGCACTCTAAGTACATAGTGGGAAAAAGGGTAAAAAATTTGTCATCTAAAATTCAAACTGAGCTCATAGTAATTTTAGGAGAAAGAGTTCACGAAAAATCATCTTTCTTCAATAAAAAGATACCAAATATTGTTCCATTGTATTTGATAGCTCTTCATATATTTGACATAAGGATCAAACAAGTCCAGTTGTGGGATATGTAAAGATTGAAAATAAAAAAGTAGACGCTGTAGAATCTTTCAAAGATTTCATTCAAGAAAAAGTGTATCTGCTTACGACATTTCTGAAATGATTTTGAATAAATTATGATCTTAAAATAATGGATTGCACATATCCAACGGTCCAACGTGTGTTAATACTTCAGGATACAAAATAGTGAATATACCATGGAGCCATTTTGATGTTACCTTGTAAGCTATAGAACTGGAAGATGCAGACAAAAAGCTCAACACACGAACAGACGCAGGAACTTTGCTAGTCACAATGAAATCTTTTTATTTTCAAAGTTATATTTTAAAAAATGCCCGAAATTCTTTACAAACGTATAGTGCTCAACAAAAAAAAATTCTGAGCAGTGGCTACTCACAGAGAAACGAATGGAATGGAATACTTAAGGGATGCTTTGACATTTGATAAATTTATGTGAAGACCTCATCATTTTAATCGAACCTTCCAATGAATCAAAGAACAAGAGAGCAAATTTTTTGTGATCGAAGCAAAATATGTATATGTCTCCATGCTATACAGTATACCAGTTAAGAAGAAACTTGGTTTCTTCATAAGATGAGATTAGTATAAAAATTCATGTGAGGCTTTGGCAGGTATATTGAATTTAGAAAACAGACATGATTTTCGTACACCGGCTAATCTAATGGACTTTGAAATTTTGTCTTCAAATTAGAGTATTCAAAATATCCCACACGACATAGTCAGGCTTGGAATATTTTAACCCCATGAATAGATTTTTTTTTAATGAATTGAAGACTAGGTGGATTATCTAACTTTATAAAGATATTTGGGCTCGAAAGTTACCCTGTCTAAAATAATATAATTAATTCGAACATTGCTTACAACTGTCTTAAATAATCAAGGTGTTGTGCAATGCAATTTTTTTTATAAATTTATAGCATGAACATATTTTTCGCAAATTTGGTTTCTGCCCCGGGCGGCACATACCCACGCTACGCCACTGATTGATACCTGAAAGATTGAGAGCCGTCCATAAATGACTTCACGCACGTAAAGGTGAGAGAGACACATTTGTGACGATGTGTGACGAGGGGGAGGGGGTGGTTAAGAAATGTGACGTCACATCAAAACCCGCAACTTTAAATTAAAAAAATTATTTAAATATTTGATTGCTTACAATTTATTAATGGAATTTTAAATGGCTTTCCACGTGTTAGAGTGCAGCCTACACTAAATACATGCTTAAATAACAAAAAAGTGATGTGAAACATGCTCATTTTAAAATAGAAAATACGGCTTTTATGGGGTGGGGGGAGCAAAGCTTTGTGACGTCATATTGGAGGGTGTCTTGAGTTTTTGTAATAAAACGGAAAAACATTGAAAAGCGAGAACAAGGTATCTTATCTTATCTGTTTCAGACGCTCCTTCTATACAGAAGATTATTGCGTCCTACCCTTATCTATGGTTTGTGTTTAGTCCTGCATTCTTATTAGAGTTTTAAATGTTGATAAAGTGTTGGCTTTCCTGTCTTCTTCAGGCAACCCATTCCACGCCCGAATTCCGGACGGGAAGAACGAAAATTTGTATGAGTTTGTTCTCGCATACGGAATAAGAAAGGTGTTTTTATCCTTATGTCTATCTGAGGGTTGTATTAAGTTATCTTTGTGTTGTATTTCTAAATTAGAGCTAATTGCTTTATGTATGATTACTACTTTGCTCTTGGTCCTTCTATCCTCTAGGGTTTCAAGGTTTAATGATTTAACTAATAGTGTTTTAACTAAAGTTTTTTTTTATAAATTAATTAATTTTTGGTTAACCGATCTTCAGAAACGAGCAGTCTTTAAAAAAAAACTTTAAAAAAAATAAATATATAAACAATTTCATTTTAAATATAATCCAGGAGAGTGACGATCAAAAAGTAATATACAATTTAAAATAAATATTTAAATAATAAAACTATTACAGTTTACTCCTGAGTTTGACTCACGAAATTTTTAAAATGATGAGTTAAACAGATTACGGACTGTTTACCGTTTTTTTTTAACACTGTTAACCACGAGCAGTCTTAACAACCTTATTCAGATCCTAAGTCTAAGTCATTACTTGTTTAGAAATGCATAGTGAATTAAACTCTTACACATAACAACAGAATAACAATTTACAAAACAAAATTGCGTGTATCTTGGCACATTTTAATTTGTTGACAGTACAAATTTGAATGGAATAACTTTTGTATTTGAATACAATAGTAATTATATACAAAATTCATCTGGCATATTATATTTTAGAGAGAGCATTGCCGCCAAGAACAGTTAGACTTTTACAAAGTTTAATGTTTTCTTAGCACAATAATTGCACTTAACAATCATGAAATAGAAATAGATAAAATTTAAATTACACAACTATAGCCAATTATATGTGTGGGCTTTAATCAGATAGATAATAATGATGAACTAGCACGTAAACAAACTTTTAGTATTACAAACTTCACAGTGGTTAAACAAAGTAGGCCAAAAATCTTTTATTTACTTACATACCAAAGTAAATGATAAAATAAAAATACAATTCAAATGTTGATCAGTGTGTGTGGGATTTATCATTTCAATTTTAAATTATAATATAGAAATTTTTATATCAATGAAAATAACTGTATTAAAATTCTTGGATATTTTTTTGTTAACTGTTATTGTTTTTAAATTTAAATATAATATGACGCTTCTCGCATGTTTGTGCATATTTAGGATATTTACATGCACAGAAAATATCAGTGAGCAAATAAAATTAGGACAAACTAATATAAACATGCTTGAAGCAAATCACTAAACCAATTGAGAAATAAATTTCTCCTTAACAAAGCTTAACTGAAAAGAAATAGCCCCTATAACAGAAAAGAAAAAAAAACGAATAGAATGATTTAAAGGGAAAAAAAAAGTTTTATGAGACCCACTGTAAAAAAATTGTGTAGAGTAATCAATGTAGCAAATCAATAATCATAGCTTACTATTAAACAGTTAATAATATTTATTTTTAAAAAATGTTGCTAAGATGGCAAATTATAAAAAGCCTTTCATAACAGTGAACTAATTTCAGAACAAAAATGAAAGATCTGCTTTTAAATATAAATATTTATGAACAGAGTACAACTTCTCAGATTCTTTTCTGTTTGATTTCAAACTGAATTTTGAACATTTTGATAAAGAGACTAACTTTTCATTTATTTGAGTTCACAATTTTTTTCTATATTTAATCTAACATAAACTGTAAAATGATTTTCAATTTTATTACTGTACTAGAGGCAAACCGTAACAACAGCAATGTATGAACTTACCATAAACTTGACAAGTAACACACTTCATCTTTTATTACAAATACCAATAATCACTCCCAAGTGCTAACCATTTTTAAATTCACACCTCTATAGCATTGATCATTTGGCACAACCCTAAACACTGTATATTTTATTTAATTAATTTTTTAATTTCTGCTTTTGTTGTTTTTTTCCATGAAACACTCTTGTTTTGTTGATAAGAGCAAAGATTTTGGAATTTTATCTGGAGTTTATTATAGACCAACTGACATTTTACCTAGAGATATAATTTCTTTTCAGTTGAATTCCACCAAAAATAATGGGTATAAATCAATTCAAAATAGAGTCATTAATTAGAATTACATTTACTTAAAATTTAAAAGATCCAATCTTAAAACTTGAAACTTTGTTTCCCTTAATATACTTATATTCACTAAACAACTATAAATGAATATTGCACATTGATTGTTTCAAGATTTTTTTTTAATGAAAAAATATAATACATTTAAGGAGTGGAATTGTTAATATTTCATTATTGATTTTTTTAAATAAAAAAAATTCAACAAATTTTAGAAAGAATATTTCTAGTATCCTCACACACCATCAATTATTTTCAAATAAAAGCATACATTTCAAATATAAAAAGAAAACAAACGCATGACATTTCAACATAATAATACTTAGTTATAGAAAATAAAAACAAAATTGATGCATTGTTTATATTTAAATTTCAAGTAATAAATGGCAGAAAAAATACTATGTACTCTAAATTAAACACACACACTATAATAAATTATAAATAAGTGTGAAGTGAATGGTAAATTAATTGTTAATAATAATATAATATTTTTTTATTTTGGCAAACCATTTCATCAGAGTAGATTTTTAAAAATATATTATTTATTTTTATATTGTGATTCAAAAACATTTACTTATAATCCAATAGTTTAACTCTGTGCTATATATTTTTTATGTTGTCATTACATCCAATTAATTTTAAAAATATTTTAAATCGACTTTTTGTCTGCTATCACAGTTCAAAGATAATTTGAGATTCTGTAAGCTCAAAATAAAAAGTAATTTGGTGATTTAAATTGTATTATATTTCATTCTAACTGTAGGGTCATTTTGTGTTTTAATTTTAAAAAATAGTAATAAATTTTTGATAAGCATAATATATTATCTGTGTTTTTGAGGTCTAATATTTTGATGCAAATGAACACTGCACTACTTTGCACATGAGTTTGTTATTTTGCACAAGGGCCAACGAACCTTAGAGGGAACATTGGAGCAGAATTCTAATTCATAAATTTATTTACTGCAATAAAATTTTCTTTAACCAAGAAGTTGAGGGAAAATGGATTCATAAACATCATTACATTTTATGTTAACCTGACACTTGATAATAATATTTAAAAAATTGGGATTTTTATTATGAAACAGTTTTAATAAACAGAAATCTAAATTTCAGGAAAAGAAACTCTTCAAAACTGCATACACTCGCATATAGGTAGCAAAAGTAGACAAGTTGCACCACTGTGTAAGTGTTATCAAAGAGATGTTTGGCAGCTGACCTGCAGATAGGTTCCACAATAATTTATGGCACTTTTCAACTTTCATATGCCACCAAGTTGGGTGTACTCTGCTGGACCTTCCTTATTTTCTTTACGCATATTATTTTTCATATCAACACACTGTGCAGTTGAGTGCTTTGTGTATGTTCCCATTTTTGGAAAAAAACATTTAATTTATAAGAACTTGAGGATAAAACCTATGGTGTCTTTACAGTTAATAATAATAATAATTGATAATTTAGTTAGACATTGTCATGATTAATGAAATTCTAGTAAAGCTGTTTCTCTTACAGGGCTGGGATATGCAGGAGGCCAGAAAGAATACTGATACCAATAAGACAATCAATTCTATATTACAATTTAATGAATAGTCAAGTTGATGGAAAACTTTGCTTAAGATATTTTGCAGTCATGCATGATGCAAAAATTCAAGAAACATTCAGCAAAATCATGTCTAGTAAACCTTTGAAAAAAAGTATGTGGTTGTTTAGTGTGTGTGTGATTAGGGACACTTAACATTAGTGATCAGATCTACTATCAGAAGCTTAAGTTCGTTTTATGTGTACATAGTTTGCAGCCCTGATTTTTTTTAATGAAAATTTTTTTTTAATGCAACCTATATGCAAGTATGTATAGCAGTATAAATTATATGATTTTCAAAATTATTTTAAAATATTAATATATAGCCCTTTTGAGATAGCAGACCAGATTGATTAGACAAGAGATAAATGGGGGAAAAAAATGGCCAATCTATCTGCCAGATTAACTGGCGCATCTGCACCTGCTAATCAATTTTAAAGGTGGATATCATAGACTGCTTATGGGGTTCTCTCTTTTTATATGTTTTGTGCTTTAAAAATATGTGATTTTGAAATATCCCAACTGGCATTGGCAACCATAGTGTAATATTTTATGTCGTTTTCAAATTGAGTCTCATACCATTTGTTTGGCCGGAGTAAGCTTTAACTCATAAAAAATTTCACCAATATTTTACAAGGAAGACACATTTAAAGTGTAAAAAAAAATTTTTACCTGCGTAAATTATACAAATTAGGATATCTCATTTGCATGACTTATGCAAACCAGTATATCTTATTTGTATGAATTATACAAACCAGGATATCTTATTTGCATGAATTATACAAACCAGTTTATCTTATTTGCATGAATTATACAAACCAGGATATCTCATTTGCATGAATTATACAAACCAGGATATCTTATCTGTATGCAAATTTTGGGGTTACAATTTCATTCCTGAAGACTGTATTAGTTCATTCTATCCTTACAAAAAACATATGGATATATATTTTTCAAAGTAATTATTTATATAATTTTTTACTCTTTGTCTTCATGGCAAGGATGGACCAAAAAGGATCTGTCTGAAAAGGGTTAATCATTGTAGAAACTTTTTATTTACAGTCATTTGCATGGCATTTTAACGTTCTGATAAGGTTTTTTCATTAAATCCACAAAGAAAAAAAAAGAAATTCCACAAATGCAATTGTTTCAAATAAAGATTTAACCAACTTTAGTCTCTGGGATAGAAATACTTCAGAGCGGGTCGCATCAAATACTGGGCACCATCAAAAGAGTCAAAATAATTATCTAGGTTGGGATGAACCACCTGAGGAAAAATGCACATTTCATAAAGATATGTGACATGTGACAATAAACAAAATTGTTGCTTTACCCCAAAAATATATCCACCAGACATTCAAACATCACATCAACAACTTTGCTATTTAATGAATTAGTAATAGTTAACATTAAAAAAATCATTTAAAAAAAAATTATTGGGGAAGACAAAAGAGTTATTACCTCGGTTTGCGTTATTATTTCTATATTTTCCTGAGGCACATAAGTCACTTGAGGCTGAGGTCTGTCCCTCGTGTCTACCAATATAGAGTAATTGGGCATCTTTCGCCAATGCTGTCAGATAGTAGCATTAAGAATTAGACAGATCATCAAGAGTATTGCATATACATGTAATCTGTTTAATAAACATATGCCTGCGGCTGGAAGGAAAAAACTTTTATTCAGAAATTTAAAATTCAAACTCATCCGGCTAACATTTTAAAAAATGTACACAACATAATTACAGTTCTTTAATAATTTAAATCCCTTCAAACTGAAATTAGCTGACAAATTTTTTCATCAAGGCTTTTTCATCAATGACAATCCTGCACAACTAAACAATCCAAAAACAATAAGAGTTGTCAGACTAATTCTTTCCAGTGCACTAGGTTAGGAAAAATTGAAGATTTTGTGTTCCTTTTTTTCTCTTAAGTGCCTTAAAAATAGTAAAATTTTTAAAAATAATTTTTTTAAAATATAGATATATTCTGTGGTGTTCACAAAAATATTTTTGATGAAATTTAATTCTGACTTAGCAACTGACCCATTTATCTGGTGGATGCATCTTGTTTAACCATTCTTCTGGGGCCTGAAACAAACAAGATGTCTTTAAATTATATTTTATTGATTGTTTTAAAAAAAACAATTATTACATAAAAAATAGTTTTAAAAACTGAATTTGTTCAATAAACATTAATTTTCAAAATTAAAAAAAAATATATATATGACAAACCCTATGCTAGTGTAGCATGCATTAATCCTATTTTAAAGAGGTTAATAAACGAAATGTATATTTTACTGCATTCATTCAGGATAAATATTTAAAATAAACTGTAACCTCTTTAATTCATTCTAATTCTATCAGTTCTTAAAAAAAGAAACTCACTGACAAAATTAATTTTTCCAAATGGAAATCACAGTCAACATAATTAATCTTTCCCGATCTTTGAATTATGGTCAGACTTATTTAATACGCTGAGGTATCATTCATTTACCAAGACAAAAATTGTTTACCACACTTCTTTGAAAACCAATTTGTTAATTAAAAGGGGAACAAAGGCAATTTTCTGTGCGGTCATCGATAGCGATTGGTCCCTCAAACTCCTACAGCCAATCACTGGCGGAGAAAAATTAAATCTCATTTACATATTGAACGACATTCAAAACGAATTATTTTTGGTGCAGTTTTTTTCCCAAGAGTTTATTTTGAGCGGTGCGTGCTGGGATTTTTTTTGTAAAAAACGTTGTTTTTAAGGGTTATTAATTATAACCCTGGACAGAGTGCGGTGGTGGGCGGGGTATCTGGACAGACCGGCGGTGTGGGTGGGGGAGGTAGGGTTTCTGGACAGACGGGGGTGGGCTAATAATGTTATAACTATAATGTATAGTATTTTTGACGTGATACGCATGTATGACCGGTAGAGACAGCGGGTCTCTCGACAAACCGCGGTGGAGGGGAGGTGGGTCTATCGACAGACCGCGGTTTGGGGGGGAAGGAGGTAGGGTCTCTGGTCAGACAAAGGTGTGGGGGCTAGGGTCTCTGGACAGACGGCAGTGTGGGGGGGAGGTAGGGTCTCTGGACAGACCGCGGTGTGGGGGGGAGGTAGGGTCTCTGGACAGACGGGTGTGGGTAATGTTATGATGTCCTGCCATGAACTTCACAGGTCACCCTACAATTATTCCCGTCTTTGGATGGGGGTTTGTTGCTAGTTAATTAATAATAAGTAAATAAGGCCATACTTACGTGTGCTATAGGATCCCATCCTATGATCACACCCCGATAGCCCCATATCTTGTGACGGATAACTTGCCCTACTCTGTATTTGACCTCTTGTGGTCTAGGAGATCTTTTATTTGTTGAAGCTAAAGGATAAAATGATTGATTTTAATTTTATCATTTCATTTCAGATTCATTTTTAAATAAAAATTACTGACAACAGATTTATACAACTTGATTATTTTGAATAATTACAGATATGCATTCCTATTTTCTCAAATAATGTTGGATTTTAAACTTTGACTACTATTGTAGAGAGGTCAAAAATAGTGCTGCAAATAAAACGTTATTTTGATTTTCAGATTAAATAACTAATTGCAATAATCTCTTTCAAACAGATTCATATAAAGAGGAATATCTGAAAACTTAAAAATAACAGCTACATAAACATACTATTGCAAAAGTACAATTACTTCAGTCATCACCCACGATATTAATTCCATAAGTTGATGGATAGACCTTTATTACATAATAATTCTGGCAAAATTGTGGTAAAAATGATAATTGACAGTATTGTATCTGAGACTTACTAGCAAAGTAACCTTCAGGACTTCTGTGGTGAATAACTTCTATGGCAGGTGATTCCCCCAACTCATCATCATCATCAGAGAAAAATGTTTGTTGACCAGCTACAAAATCAAGAGTATCATTAATTTCAAAATAAATCAGACAATATTTTTTTTACTCAAGCCCAATTCAAACTGAGCTGATGGTTAATAATATAAAATATTTAAAAGCTCAAAAGAATATAAAAGTCACAAGTACACAAGAGGATAATATTGACCACACATAATAAACATTAGAAAACTATTTCTTAAAAATTCAATACAATTGTGTCACAAATTAGTAAATTCATTAATCATAAACATCATATGTGAAAACGTCTTAATGGTACGCAGTTTATTTATAGATAAATAAATCAAAGTTTGACATGTATAACCAAGGAGATAATAAATAGCTCTTATATAACCCCTTTTCCAGTCCATGACGGACTATGGGGCATGTGAAGTAGCTTTCACATGTTTTATTTAGCCACCACTAACAAGCAAGGGATGCCCCGGGGGCCTTGACAGCACCAGGAATAGAGCCCGTGGCTCTCTTCTGTCTCGGTTCGGCAGTCCAGCGCACTACCAATAGGCCACCGCGGCCCTTGATAGGTCTTATAAGATTTGAAGAAAAGGACGAATGGTATGGCATGTACAGAAATAATATAAAGCAGACACATTTTATAATATAAAATGGAAATAATGTCCTTAAAATTACTATGAATAATAAAGGTTATTTATATTAAATTATAAAATGAAGTAAATGCTTTACATACATCTCCAGCCATCTACTTTCTGCCACAGGTTAGTGCACCAATGATGCCATGATGAAAGTGACAAGTATTTGTAGCGGAAACTAGTGAGAGATTTCAGTAACCTGTTTGAAAATTATGTTGTGTGTGAAATATTGGAATACAAAAGAATAATTATATAAGACCATATATTTGAAGTTGGGAAGCCAGAGGTCAGTGTTCATTTCTAAGTTTAAAAAAAAGAAAAACAGATTAAGAAAATAAAACTTCATAATTTTCCAGCTGAATTTGCATAAAGACAAATAAAGTTTATTGACTCCAATCATATTTTTTTTTGTACATAGCCTTACCACTGTATCCCTAGTATGATCAGTATGTTAAACAATTCTTTTCTCAGAGTAAGCAAAAGAAGGAGGAAGAAATTCATTTTTTACTCCTCCTGTTTTGATTTAGTAGTCAAGTCATATTCTGGAAGCTTGAGATTACTTCCATAAAGCTTTGGCTAACACCTGGGCAACCTGCTCCATCAGCTGAGCACTGCCATTGAACATAGTCTGAGTGTTGGACTCACTTGCCGCACTAACTGGCTATATCCAGGGAAGGGTACTAAGACTTGATTTACTAGAATCTTCATTTGCATTTTGTTTTTCAAATTATGAGATTATTGGTTGCCTATCGTTGATATATTATCTTTATAGCTACCTCTTAAATAAGATAAAAATTCTCTGCTATTACATATTAAAAAAAAATATTAACTTTTTTTAAAATTCTTCAGTGGTTGATTTAGAAGACTTCTAAAGTTAAATTTATTTTCTCAGGAAATATTTCAAAACTAGAGAGACTTTAAACTCTAGACTCTAGATCAGTGCTTCTCAAACTTTTTAGTATGGCGGACCGGTAGGAATTTTTCAATTGCACTAGGGACCGGTGCACTATTTTTCATATACTGACATGGTAGCGAAATGTAATTTGTGTGTGTGTGTGTGTTTCATTTTATGTGCTTATGCCAAAAAAATGACATCCTTTCTGGTCAGTATTAATGGTTGCAAATGGAGGATTATAATTATATTTTTCTGTCCTATCTTGAAAACTTCGGCGGACCGGTGGTGGATGGCACGCGAACCGGCACCGGTCCGCGGATCACCACTTTGAGTAGCACTGCTCTAGATGATAATATGTTCATATGTTAGTATAGAGCAGTGATGGCGAACTTATGGCACACTCAGCACGCAGAGCCTCATCAGCTGGCAGGCGACTAAAATATTACTTCCTTAATCAAACCAGTTATCCAAACCCTGTTTTCAGGTTTCATTGGAGTGTTGGCACTTTGCTATTAATAAGTGTGTTTTGGTTTGAATTTTGGGCACATGCCCCAAAAAAGATTCGCCAACACTGGTATAGAGGATGCACTGTAAAAAATGTATGATGATAATAGGATTAATTAAATTTTTTAATGTAAAATCTTTGGGGATCGCTTTAAGTCACAGCTTTAATTCAAAAAGAAATCTTACCTTCTAAATGTAGCATCTCTTTGGGCTGATGGGACTGACACATTACTGGACAAATAGTATTGAATCGGGATAGCTAGTACAAGTACAAGGTAAAGAAGGCCTGATCTTAAGCCAATATCTGGCATGGCTGAAAATATTTTTTTGTTATAAATGAAAGTTACAAACAAAAACAATCCTTGAAAAGTCTTATAATTTTTTTTTAAGTTTCAAAATCTAACAGTCAAATTTAAAAAATAATACATAAAATAATATATCCAAGGATGGTCTTGTGTCAAGTTGAATAAATTTTTTAAACCAGGAAAAACTAGAGTGATCTGATGGTATTATTTGTGCACATCTGATGGTATTAGTTGTGCACAACATATGATGATGATAGCTATGTTCCCTTTAAGCTGCGTGGCAGCGCACATGTCTGAAAGACACCGCACAGTATTTAGAAATACAGCGCAGCAAATTTGGTAAAATATTGCACAAAAAATGGAGTTTGTTCAACTTTGCACACAAGCTTTTTTACTTTGCACACAGGCAAACGAAGCTTAGAGGGAACATTGAATGATAGTTGTGCACAATTTAATGACTTGAATAGGTTTGTACATGTGACGTGCAGGCCTACTACAGACCTAATGAGGTTTAAAATTATAGCTAACCCCTTAAAAATAATAAGTCTTAAACAAAGTTCCCTTTAAGCTGCGTAGATGTGCAGATATCTGAAAGATGCCACACAGCAGTTTAGAATTACTGTGCAGCAAATTTTAAAAAGGATAATATAATACCTGTGTTTGTGCGTGTAAAATTTTGCACATAAAATATGGATGCTGTACAACTTTGCAGACAAGTTGTTTTTTTTTGCACCAAGTTTTAGAGGGAACATTGGTCTTAAAGACTATTTTTTAAGTTAAGGGTACTAAGGAGCAGTCAGGGTTAAATTTTTAAATAAGCATAGATTTTTTAGGAGTTCTAGTATACTAGTAGTCCAATTAAGAAATAAGGGAATTACAAAAACTTAGGCTTACTTATTAGAAATCATCTTGTTTAATGTTAAGTTTCATCAAATTTTAAAAATATCTACTACTGGTAGCAGCTCATTTGTAGTTAATTTAAACTCATACTTCTGACTTTAAATATGGCTGGTGTTGAGTAGAGCCTAAGTCATAATTTGTGATGAATGTAGCAAGTTTTACTGTATTGCTTAGATAGGTTACTAGGCCCATCAAAAACCTGCCAACCCCCTTGCCCCCCAATTCATCACATAGGCACAAGTAAAATGTTCCCTCTTAAGTTCGTTGTCGTTGGTCCTTATGCAAGGTAAAAAAACTTGTGTGCAAATTTTCACAGCATCCATTTTTTGTGCAATAATTTACTAAATTTCCTGCGTGGTAATTCTTAACTGCTGCATGGCTGCAGTCAGAAATATATGCAGGCGTGCAGGCACACAACTTAAAGGCAGGGAACATTGCTCAAGTCTAAGTTCAAGTGTCATTTTAACCTACTTCTTTAACTGCAAATTGCAAGAATATACTAATACATTTGTTTGTTTAGTTGTGATTCATTAAGATATTTTAATAAATTTGTAGCATAATAATAATAATTAATTATTAATTGGCAATTACTAGTTAGTTAGGCTACTAACTTAGTTAACTTAAAGTTAGTGTTTCTGCATTAAGTCAAGTGGACTTAGTCTTAGTGTCTTAATTACCTAGCCTAATTCTTGAGAAATAAGTAGGTAGGCCTACTCAACACTCAACTCACTATCAGTATCAGTCAGTATCATTGATGGTTATGAGTATGAGTGTGAGTCACTATGAATGTTTCATACTATGTACTATGTTATGTTAGTAGTAAAAGTAAATGTATGAGTATGAGTATAATAATATAATTATAATAGTATGAGTATGAGTATGAATTATGAGTATCAGTATGAGGCATGAGTATGAGTCAGTTAGAATGAGTATGAGTATGAGTATAGTAAAGAGTATAGTATAGTATACAACTATAGTATAATAGTTAATAGTATAGAATAGATCCTAGCCGCTCGAGCCATAATCATAAATTGTCATAAAGGCAAAGGAAACTACGCAATTAAAGTATGGGTAGCCAGAGTATGAGTAAGATAGACAAACCGGTAATCGACAAACCTAGATGGAACTTTAAAGTAAAAACATTTCCACTTAAAACGTTATTTTTTAGTTTTATGATTTAACTTGTGAAACGAATGGTTCATCGCCACGAAGACTTCCTTTAAATGTAAACAAATATTGTATTTTTGATTGTCGTAATAAGTAAGTAATTCAATACAAAATACACATTTTCTGAGTATTTTTTTAAAATGCACAAATTGAATATGTTTTCAAAAATTGAAAATTTATATTTTAAAAAATCGTCAATGGTAGTCAGAGTCAGATTGATAGTAATAATTTTATTGCTGAAAAAGAGGTAAAATCAGAAATTCGGAGCCTGTGCCATGTCTCAAACATGCCCAAGCCAATGAACTTTCACCTTCGAACTTTCACAAGCACTCGAGCACCCAAATGAATTGTACGCTTACTTCAAAAACTTGTCTCAGGAGATGTGATTTAGAATATTTCCAGTGACAGTTAGTGTTAGTTTTCTTGACACTGAAACCTAAATTTATTTATGCTTAATCTACAACATATTACTGTTAAAGAGTAGCCTAATTAGATGGAAATACTTTTCAGTTTCAAGATAGAAGTAATGTAGAAGGATGAAATTGAATTAATTGATGTTTTTAAAATTAAAAAGGCTTAGTTAGACTTAGAGTTAAAGTCAGAGTTAGCCCTTTAAAATAATATAATATATGGTAAATGTTTTAGATTGATATGACAATATTTAAATTTCTGGTCAAAGTACCTCCTAGGCTATACTATGCTATATATAATAATATATATCCATCCATCTGATCATCTGGTCCATCTTTAACTTTAATCTTTCCCGTGCCCCACAGCCGCCCATAAAGTCCAAGTCCAGTGTCAATTGCAAAAAATAATTGCATTATCATTATTCATTATTAAATAATGTGTGTATTCATATAATTCATAGTAATTTATTAGTAATAATTAAATTGATAATTCAATTACATTTTTATAAAAATTCGTTAGTAATGTAACATTTACAAGATAATAATTAAAAGTCGCGAATTTTTGGTTTAAAAACAAGTGTTACTGAGTTTATTGACACTTTTTTTTTCACTTTCTCTATATTACTATCTGATAATGATTATATGTAAAATTCATTTGAACATTCTTTGGCAGTCAGCCGAATATGACAGTTTGAGATACATACATGACATAAGTATTCCTCATTTATTTGGTAATTTTCTACCATAAATAATTCCCACACAGTACAGGATCCTATGGCGGATTAAGGGGGGGTGGGCTGAACAGGGCTAAAACCAGGGGCCCCCGATGATTAAAGGCCCCCAAATTTAGTATATTTTATAAGAAAGATGGACAAATGTTTGCATGAATTCCTGAAAATATCATAAATTAAATAAATTAATTTAAAAAACTGATTTTATAGGCTCACTAAGAGAAAATATTAAAGATTATTGTTTATAATTTTAAACTTCACCTTTTTCATTAGGCTTGTGTGGTCTTTAGGTAGAAAGTCGCCCTGCTGTGCAAGCGGTCATGCCGTCGATTCCCGGCGTGGGCACACATTTTTTTTTAAAATTGTATTTTTACACTCAATTTTAGGATACCGGCAAACAGTTATTTCTTCATATTCCATTTTTTCATGAATAATCTTTGGCTGGGAAGGCCGATCCCGTAGTACAGACACAGTATGTTAAAGGAATCGATGAACTATTTAGTTACAAGTTACAGTCTCATATTAGCTGCTCGCAATCATTTTATTTAAAGGGACGCTGGCTGGATAGGGCCCCAGTTTGAAATGCAGCCAGGGGCCCCGTGCAGTCTTAATCCGCCCCTGACAGGACCCCCCCTCCTGGGGGGGGGGCTTTTCCACCCCACATTCACACACAACATCTTTCAGTTAAGATTTTAAAAATTAGCTTGTGCTTTTTTAGAACAATGCACCAGATTTTATACTTGTTTGTACCTCTAAATTTATTATTAATAAAATTTACTATGTCAATTTCATGAATTTCAGATATATATTTCTTAGAACATAAGCAGATTATTGGAGATTAAATCTATTCCAATTCTATCCTAATTTGGAATTTTATTCAGTCCTTTTTGTGTCATATTATAAGACAATGCTCCAGATTAAGGACAGTTTAACCACTCTTATGAGCCTGTTAGAAACATACAGAGGAAGAGACAGAATCATTAGACTTCTAACATATGCAGCTATGTACATGGGAGGAGATGGGAAGACACCCATTCAAGTTAAGTGGAGAATATTTTCATCGGAATTGAGTGGTTGCCGCGTGATTCTTCGACTCTTTGATGATCTCTCAATGCTTCTCTACAATTTGTCAAGCAACTTTGGCTTCAAAGTTTGTAATTAAGATAATTTGTGCAGTAGTCTATAAAACATTTTAATTAGAAGCATTTGATTTCAATTGATAAAACACCCAAGGCCTTAGTAAAAGTATTATAAATATATCCTACAAAACAAAGTTGTTAAATTTAAAGTAACCTAATGTTACAACTACTACTATCTAAAACATTTATGTAGCTAGTAGCTACTGAAGTGGTTAGTACTTATATAGATCTATATTTGACATATTTAATTTAATATTTATCAAAGGAAAAGGGAGTTCTGCAGCCTCTGGAAGCCATCATATCCATCTGCAATCAACTCTACTACCCTTCAGAACATATATCATGGCTCAGACAGAAGAAAATATTGAATGGAGTACCAACATTTTTTTCCCTTCTTGGCCTCCTATTCTGGACGCTAGCTTTATTTGGAGAAATGATTAAGTTAGCACATTGTATTTTATGGCTTTGAATTAGTTTAGTCATAAATTTTAACACTGATATTTTTTATATCAAATTTTTAGACATCATTCAGATATATGATATAGATCAGTAGTTAGCTTCTTATTAGGTCTTTAGTCTATCGCACAGCTCTTAACATCAAGAGTACCAGCTTATTACTTCATTTCTATTTCTATAAATTAAAATTTGTTTGTATAAAGAGTATAACACATTTTTATATACTTCTTTAAATGTAAACCCTAGTAATTACATGTAATCACATTACTGATTAAATTTGACTGACTACAGTGTTATATCTTTTTCAGGTCTGTAATAAAAATCCGACTGTTGAATACTCAGGCAAAGAATTTAATCAAGCAACAACAATTGGATAAAGACAGGTATTGAAAATCTTTTTTTGAATTGAAAAATTTATATAATTTAATGTTGAACTTTTAAGTTCAATAATTATTTTTTGAACTTATAAATACTTATATTTATATATAAATATAAGAAAAATGAGTAAAACAAATTATGTTGAAAAGGGTTATAATTGTAAACATTTAAAGTCTTAGAAAGTTGTCTTTAAAGTTTCATAGAGATAAAGTAAACATAATGAACTTTAAATATAATATATTTAAGTTCTTATTTATGAATAAAATTCAAATTTTGTTTTTCAGTTTGGAATATAGTTCTGCCCAAAATGCTCAGATAAAAGATCATTTGAAAAAACTGTCAGCAGAAAGGAAAGATTTTTTGCTTCTTTTTATACAAAATATCTCAGATTTTACCAATGCTATATCCTGGATGCCCCCAGGAATATTATGGGCACAGAAATTAAAACCTTCACATAATGGAATTCTGGGAATGATTGCATCTTTCATTATGCTTTATCGAAACTGGCCATCAAAAACATAACTTTCAACTTCATAAAGTATTTTTGTAGTCTCAATGTTAAGTGCCTAAATTACAAACACGTTAAGTTAAAAAAAAATAATTAATCAATGCTGAAAATATTATTTTACTTTTATTTTGTTCTTTCTTTTTTAAAATCTGAAATTTTTATTATATTTTTTAATTAAATAAGATTGTATTATTATTATTATCAGTTGTGATCTAGATATTTTTTTCTTTTTCTCTCAAATATCAGATGGTCAAAACTAAATGATGAAATCATTCCTTAAATATTAATGCTTTATCAGAGTTCAAGCACCTTGATAATAAATAATAATCAATTTATAGGCAAATACTGCTGTTATTATTGGTAAGATGGTGTTGGGTTCCAAGCCATTGTAAATAAAATGTTACTGTTATCTTTAAAATAAACATTGTAGTTTTTCATCTGTATTCACATGTTCTAACACAAACAGTTCAATAATCTGACTTTAGATACAGCTGCACACAAGAAAAATATTTAATTTATAATCTTTCAGAAAAAATAGTATAATCAAGTGCGCCAGGTCTCTTGTTTTTTCTTTTGTGTATAACATGAACTCAGTGAGTATTAATTGAATTATTAAGTTGGAACAATGTAAAGAATTAATTTATGTATACAAGGATATGTGAGTTGTGAAGGTTGTCAGTGGGCTCATGGGATGAAAATGAAGTTTTGGTTGATAAAGTGGAAAGTTAGGAGGTAGAGCGCAGGATGAATGACTCCATGTACTTGTATTAGAAACCTGCAACATTTTTTTTCCATGGCTTTAGAGCATTTGGTGCTGCATCAGAATTAATTAAACCATCAAGTTTTAAAGCTCATGGGGTTTGAATAAAAATATTATTATTATGATGTCATGCTACTTCCTTCAGCAGTAACACTGTTATTTCAACACCCTCTATTTAATCTTCCTTCATGTATCTAGATTATCAGCAGGTTCACATACTACTATTCCAAATTGGCAAAAACTGAATTGGAAGTGGATACAGCTATATTTATAATGAAAATATACAAGACTTAGGGCACCCATCATTTAAAAAAAAATGAGTGCAATTTAAACTGCAATAATCAGAGAATCAACTTCATAAATTTTGTCTTAGTTTGTGGAGTAACTTACAGGGGGTGATACCAGGAGTTCATTGAAAAAACATCCTGCAAGGGGTTGTGCTCAATAAATATGTCCAGTCAAAATTGGAATCAATCAAAATTATTTTGACCCGTCTTGGATATGTAAGTGTATTCTCCGTGTAATTATCAATATGTCTACTGTGTTATGTCTACTGTGTATGGACAAGAGTTTTTATCAAAATGAGCAGATTATTTATGAATTTTTAATAAAAATATATTGTAAAACTTTAATGTGTTTTTTTTAAAATACTGTCTCATCCATTGTGAAAGGTAAAATTCATTACCATAGCAATTATATATGGTGATGATATCCTTAAAATATGTATTATAAATACACATGGGAAATGCGACAAAAAGGAAGTCCAGATACACATTTATATGATTAGGTTTAAGCATCTTGTTAATGTAAAGTTTATAATGTATAATTTCATGTCTCATTTTAACATTATTTATTTATTACAACAGGTAGTGATTTTTTTCATGGAATTTAAACGGAATGAAAGTTATTTCGATGCATATAGTGGCAGTAATTCAGTAATGTAGATTTGAAAGAAAGAAAAAGATTTTATGACCATTTAGCCTCTGTGTAAACCATAGGATATAATTTTGCATGCTCTTGTAAATACTAAATATGATCAAAAAGTGTATTTTCTTTTTTAAAAAGATAAACATTCCTGTGGTAAAGTGGGATTAAGACCAGCGTGGTAAAGTGGGATTAAGACCAGCATCTAAACAAAATCAATGTATGTCAGACTAAACTAATTAACAATTTACAAAAATAAATTATGAAAATTTGTAAAGAAAGAACAAGAAAAGATATAAATTTGTCTGCAGCTTGATTTTTTTTTGTTGAAATACATGTATTAACATAATTTGGTAAGAGAAACATATTCAGTGTCACATTTACACATAGCATTCTATTATAATCTGGCAGACACAAAGCATTCATAGAACTTAATTCATCAAGCACACATTGAAGGAAAAAATCTGAAAATGTATACATCAACCCCCCCCCCTCCCACAATATCCTTAAAGCCAGGCTTTATCAGATAAATAACACTGCCATGAGTGTTTCTTACATTGCATAGATAAGTCTTATTAAAAAAAAAGCAAAATTTTAAATAACCTTTCAATTTCCAGACACCACTTTTTTTTTCTTATTTCAAATCTGCTTCAGCTACACAAATTCATGACAGGGGGAAAAACAGATTTTTAAAATTTGTAAACAAAAAATTTTGAATGCAACTATTGTATAACTTTAACTCACTAGAAAAATGGTAATTTATCTTTTTAACATACACATTTTTAGTCCAAAGCTTTTTTCTGGTTTGATGGGAAGGGCTTAAGGAGCAAAATTCCTGCTAAATATTTGTTACAGCCCATCCCCAAAATACACATGATGTAAGCAAAAAACTATTTACAATGTAATCAACAAAAAATATATATATTGAATTGGATTTAGATTGACTTTAAACACAACCCTATACCATTATTTAAAAAGAAGATGAATCTATTAAATATCAGCATAATAAGATTCTATTACTTTATAAGTTACTGTTAATTTATTAACATACAGTTATGCACATATATCTGAAGATCACAGCGAGAAACATTTAATTTAAAAATAAGGCCCAGTGAGAGAAAAATCGTACAATCACACAAAATATAAAATTCACCACTAAACTTCAAGTAAAAGTCAATAATTTCACTATGTGTTTATAAGTTAAACCTCGTACAGCCCATTGCCTCACAGAGGATAAGGAATTATTAAGCTAAAACTTTTAGTTTATTCCATCACTTCATAATAGCAATGGTGAGAGATTTTGTAAGAGAATTGTCCAAAATGAGCATAGATTGGTGTACAGGGCATTGTAAAAACCTAAATTAATATAACTTAACTTGTCAGCAACCATCTAAACTCTTCATGAGCATCAGTACTGCCTCTCTGTGTGTGTTTTTTATTACCAGGATCATTAAAAACAAGATCCACTCATTTATCTCATAGAAGAAAATCTACCTTCAGCAAGCACTGTTGAAGTTTTGCGAATGGCTTCAAGGAAGATAAAAATATCCATATGTAGAATGTTATTTGACACAAAGCTAATCCAAATTTTTTAATGCTGCTAGTTGTCTCTCTATATCAGCATCAGCAGCACTTGTTGATTCTCCAAGCTTTCCTCTGTGTGCTGATGGGGCATCCACAAGCTGGAAAGGGACAAATAAAAATTGTTTTAAATGAGACAGCTCAACCTATATTCAATAGTCTATATATTAATACATGTACAAGAGTGACATTTTAAATACATTAAGATTTAACAAAGTTAAACAAATTCATTTACTTTTAAAGCACACTAAAAAATGTTCCAAAGTCATTTTTATTCTTTTTACTGTTAAGATATTAAAAAATATCTTGGTGTAGATGGATTAATTGTTAATTTTTATCCTCATATTAAGAAAATCAAATTGTATTATTGAAATTTAACACACAAAAACATGCTCTAGTTTTTTTAAATCTCATAATTCAAATGTTTTGTCAAATAATTTTTAATCAATGGGATATGCCTACAACTTAATCAGCTCTTGCAACGATTTTATTATCTATTTACTATATCATTGCTTGGTAATGTAATTAACAGAACATTCATTTTAACTGAGTTAAATTATTAAAACCACAAATGAAAAATGGCAAGGACTGTATGATAAAGCCATTACAGGAATGAGCTAGGAATGGACTTTTAGCTTTTGAGCTGATTGTTCTATGACAATAAAGATCATTTACGACTTACTTTGCCTGAGATTTCAATACCGATTTCATCAAGAACACGGTTAACAATGGCATCTTGCTCTTCTTCATCTCCTGATTCAGTGAGGATGTCATCTAAAGTTTCATCAACTGAAATATTAAAATTAGAGTGAATAAATATTTTATTTAAGTTAACAGATTCATCAGGATTAGGGTAATACATTTTCAACAAATAACAGAAAATGACCTACTCATTTCTTCAGTCATGCTCATTTTTGAGGATTCTCTTTCAAAATCTTTCATCATTGCTGCTGTTTTCATGGGATCCATAACTTTGTTCATCTGTGTCATAGTCTGTAAAAAAAAATAATATACATGTTCTATTTCGGATATTTTAAAAAATGTAATAAATTTTGTTTTAAAAATCTTCACAAACAGTAACGGTCAAAGTCTCACCATGTATACAAAATTAATTCAAATAATCTTGATTAAAATTTTTCATGATTATCACACTGATCTTTTCTAATAATCCACCATTATAAAATATCAAGTTCATTACCTTTGTTGTTGTTCCCATTGCATTGGCCATTTTCATATTGGAATGCATCACCTGGTAGATATCATGAAACATAATTATAGCTTTATAATATACATTTATAATGTTGCTAATGGTTAACCGGTTCTAAGAGCAGGACTGGACCAGTTTAATCTGGATCATTTATCCATCAGTGTTAAAGTACAACATATTACCCTTCCCGGAGTTTATGTTTGGTGTGTAATATCTTAAAACAACAATGTAATTTATTCACCTGAGTTTGGTTCATAATTTTATTTTTTTAATGAATTAGCCTAATTGACGGGCAAGGAAGCTAAACAGTACTGCTAATTAATGATTAAGTGGCCCTCCAATATGAACTTAACAACCTTAAAACATAAATAGCTTCCTTCATACAATTTTTCAACTAATAATACTCTTAGAAGTAATATTTAAAGTCATAGTATTATCTTTACCTTTTGCTGCATGCCTATAGATGAGATTTTGGAGCCCATTGCATAGCTTTTAGTTTTCTGTTTCCTCAATGCTATCAACTGTTTAGCAAGTATTGTAGCTGCCTAGATATGCAAATATTAAAATATGATTTATAATATTTAATAAGTATATATATAGCAGGGGCACAGTGGTCGAGTGGTATGCACGTTCGGCTGGCGTACCAACGGTCACGGGTTTGAATCCCAGTGAAGGCAGACTTTGTTCCCCGGGACAAGGGTGTCCCTGGGTCCACCCAGCTCCGAATGGGTACCTAACATTATTTAGGGAAACAAAGGTGGCTGGGTAATGCATGGAACCCTCATAACCATGGCCAGTGAACGCCACGCCATTTGCCAACAGACTGGCATGGTCTGTGGACATTATAATCTTCTGTATAGAAGGAGCGTCTGTATAAATAAGACAGATATAATTTTACAAATAACAAATAAAATAGAACATAATTGCACTGAGAAAAAAAGCTATGTATCCCACACTCATAAGCAATGCTATGATCATACTCATAAGTTGACAGTAAAAAAACTTAAATTTTGGAAAATGCAGTGGAAATAACTAAATAGGCCATTTGGTGATCTATTTAAGAAAATTTTTGAACATACCTGTTTATTTCCTGCCTTTGCTGCTTTCTTTATTTCCATTTCCTAAGAAAGATTAATTGAATTACATGTATACTGAAAATTGTTGACCACATTAGGCAAAAAGTATAGTGGACCATCAAGATTATACTCTAATAATATGTTTGGACTAGATGACAAAATCCTATATTTTGATTTTAAGAATTGACTTAAATATTCTGCATGAAAATCTCATTTTAAATGTGAACAGTTAAAAATAGCAAAACCTACAATTTTCTTTTCCTCTCTTTCTAATGCATTTCTGTCTCTGTCAAGATCCCTGGTTTGCTTTCTAAGAATTCTGTCATTTGCTCGTACTTGCTCTGAAAGATCGTGAAACATGTATGTTTGCAATCCCTCTCAATTGATGCAGACTAAATTATTTATTATGATTATTAGCAGATTTCAGTCACATTCATTTTAGATTTTTGAGTGAATTATCAGGGGTGAATCAGTATTAGACTTGAGTCATCTTCTGAATTTATTTCATGTACTTCTAAAGAAAAGAATAAATAACCTTTTGGCTAAACCAGTGTTTTAAACTGAATCAACTGTATGCTCTAAAGAGTAGATGGCGCTGGAACTACCAACTTAGGGTGTGGGGGTGGATTATAACAAAGTGAATTAATTTTTTTAACACCTCATTTACATATTTTGCTAACGGGTTACCATCAGTACTAATAACTGTTTAGTAAAACTGTGAAAGGTACCAGTAGCAACACACACACACAAGGGAAAGTGAGCAGGCATGGATTTCGGAAGGTATTTTAGAAAATTTGACACCTCTGCTTAGATACTGAAAAGTCATGTCCAACTATTATTACTATACTATTAATAATTAAATTATACTACACTAAACTTAAATGAAATTTGACTATTACTATTCAAACATCACTACTATTAAACTAGTTACTAAATTATTTACTTCATCTATTAATAATATACTAATCTAAATACATGTACTAACTTTAAATTGTTTTAATTAAATTACATTAGTACATGTATTATTATTTATTTGATGAGTAGAGTAGATGGGAGGCAGTTTGCCTTGGGGACCATCTATAAATGACGTCACACGAATTTGGCCAATTTTTATCCCCCTGCCCCCTCGTCACAAAAAGTTAGAACCCCCTCCAATACGACGTCACAAAGCTTTGCCCCTCCCCATAAAAGCCGTATTTTCTATTTGAAAATAAGCGTGTTTCAAATCACTTTTTTTGTCTTTAAGTCTATATATAGCGTAAGGCTGCACTCTAATATCGTAACGCGTAATACGCATGCATCCATTTAAAACGTCATTAAATAAATTATAAGCAATAAAATATTTAAGTTGAACTTTTATTTAAAGCATTCTGATGTGAGATCACAGTTTATAAACCCCCCCCCTCCCCTTCATCACACATCGTCACAAATGTGTGACCCCCTACCACCCCTAAGTGCGTGACATCATTTATGGTCGGCCCCTTGCCTAAAACTCTAAAAATTACTAATTAAAATACATGTACTATTACTATTACTAAAAAGCTGAGAGAGTAAATAGTAAATGCTAAGTTGATTGAAGTTACACAGACTAAGTTTCGTTTTTTTTAAATTAGCAGAATAAAACTAGTTATGTTATGATATTAGTTAGTTACTATAACCGATAACAGGTATCTGTTATAGTAACTAACAAATACTAATACATGTACTTCATTATATATTGGTAAGTTACTATAACATAAGGATGTTGCTATTGTTACGACTAGTCGTAGCAGCAGACACTTAGAAAAAACTAAGTCGCTACAATATCTTAACAAACTCTTCATAATATTTTACACGCATATATAATACGATATTAATAGATCTGGGTTTATTTATGTGTGTATTAATTCTAAAATATAAATTTATTTAAATAAATTTAAGCAATGCCTCCACTTTACAAAATAAGCAGTACAAAAATTACAATTACCAGGTTTGCCAACACTCTAATTACGGTTTTAAAAAAAAATTTAAAAAGAAGAAGAAGAAAAATAGATGTCCGTATTGGGATTTAAAAAAAATTATAACTAATGTATTTATGATTATTTATTTTTAAGTTTTTTTGGATGTCACTACATGTAGCATAGGAGTTACACATTTTAGCCTAACTACATGTATAGTGAGATCTCATTATTTTAGCAGCAGTGTACCTAGGCCAAATAACGCTATTAAATAAAATGCGCCGAAAAGCCAAAACCGTGTGAATAAATTATTAGATATAACTTTAGTCGTAACAGTAAGCACATTGCCTATTACTATTGTAATTGTTACAACTAGTCGTAACAAAATTATTTCGTGTTGTTACGACTATACAAAAAACATATATTTACAGGCAGGAGTGTGTGTATTAATTCTAAAATCTAAATTTATTTAAATATAATTAAAGCCTCCGCTTTCCAGAATAAGCAGTAAAACTGGCTACTGAAGCTACTGCTCCGACTAGTTGAAGCAATAAAATTATTTCGTATTGCTACCACTAGTCGTAACATTAGCCAGTAAACTATTGCTCTGACAAGTCATAACACAAGATAGGAATACTAGTGTTACGACCACTTCAGTTATTTACTAAATTCATATTGGATGCGGGTCTAAGTTTTTGTGACGACGTGTGACGTCATTTATGGACGGCCCTTTATATATATATATACTCCTAATAGACGATATTAATAGATCTGGGTTTATATTTATTTACAGGCAGGAGTGTGTATATTAATTCTAAAATCTAAATTTTAAAAAATATATTTAATCGTCTCCGCTTTTCAGAATAATTGGTACAAAAACTTACAATTACCAGCACCCTAATTGTGGTTTAAAAAAAAATTAAATAAAAAAAAGAGTCCCCGGCATCGGGGTTCAAACCACATATCAGTAGTAACAACGATAAATCGGCCTCATCCATAAGCCTATCAAGCCATCTAGGTAGGCTTATGTTAAATAAGGATTTTTTAAAATTATAACTTTGTCGTTTATTGGACACCAATCAAGTTTTTTTTACCTTTAAACTTTAAAATTCATTAATCATTAATCGACTTACCTAGTAATTAGTAATCATTGAAATTTGATTATGAGACCTAATGTTTAGTTTAGTATTGTTATTAGTATTAGCATATTAAAATACTAATACAGCTTTAGTCGTAACAGTTAGCACACAGCATAAATTCTTAAGAATAGTCGTACCAGTAGTTTTCTGGCTACTAACTACAACTACTGCTGACTGCTGTTACGACTAGTCGTAGCAGTAGAGTAGACAGTAGACTGACTGTTAGTAACAGTACTGTTAGACACTTTTAAAATAGTTAATAAATAAATTTAATAATATTAATATATTTTATATATTATTAGTCTTATTATCTTATCTTATCTGTTTACAGACGCTCCTTCTATACAGAGGATTATTGCGTCCTACGCTTATCTATGGACACTATAGTCTATAGACTATAGCAGACTATGGTTTGTGGTTAGACAGTTTAGTCCTGCATTTTTAGTTCAGTTAAGTTAATTAATAGTATTAATTTTTAAATAATAAATAATAATTATAATAGCACTGCAAGCAATAAAGTTAAATTAGTAAAGTATAAAGAGTAAAGATTGATTTGATTGTCTTTTTCAGTTTTAGTAAAGACAAAGAGTAAGAGTAGTAATTAGTAGTAAATTAGTAAAGACAATCAAATCAATCATAATAGATAATTTATACCTTGAACGGTAGGCTTCTTCGTAAAAATTCCAGCCATCCTATTTCACCGCTACTCTGAATATTTCTGAAAGAGAGCTCAGAAGATATAAAAATACACACTTAGTCCTAAAAAAATAACAAACAGGCCTAATCTTCATGTGATGTTGACGAAATTCAGACTGTACTAATCCGGAAGTATTTCTTTTTGTTATTGTTATATGAATGCTAATGCCAGATAGGCACATATAATTTTTTTTAATGTTCATCTTATCTTGTTTTCTAAAATACATTAATAAGTGAATCTAATATATTTAAAGATAAGACGTTTGAGCAGATTATTTAATTAAATAATTATTAACAATATTTTGATATATTTGCGAACGGAATGTACAATTTTTTAGAAATTGTAGATTTTTTAAATAGATTTATAAACAAGCTTCTACCTGGTTGTCACTCATCACCGCATTAGCAACAATGGCGTCGTCCCATCAGTCAGCTAAAGTAACAACCCTCATGCCAAAAAAAGAAGAGGCATCTAGTGCCGAGTCCACTAAGCGACCCGTTGCTGCAGAGGAAGATGAACAAGATGGCAATTCGGGTAGTGATGTTGGGCGTAGGAGCAGGCGCAAAAGAGCCAAGGTAGGAAAGTATACCGAAGGCAAAGTTGCTCAACCTCCTCATCAAGTGAAAAATGTTAGTAAGCCCTGTGCCTGTTGTAAATTGTAATAAGCTATTCAATTAAACGCTTACCCTAATAAAAAAAATAAAATTTCACTTTCTTGATCCACGTCAATAATTCAGAATGACAAATTTCTTGTTTCAAGTGCTACTAACAAAATTTTCTTCTGTTCTCATAATCAATAGTCAATAGTCGTCACTTCTGGCAAGGAATGGGAGCCTGAAGCCTGAAATGAGTTTATAATTATTTTAATTTTTAAAACATCACAGACTCCTTTTATGAAGAAGATTCTTGCATCCTACATTCTTATGAGAATGCTTAGACAATGCTGGCCTGTTTGCAAGTGACACAGTTTATTATGCAATGGTTGTTAAGACCACTCATTTTTGACTAGGACTAGGATTAAACTAGGAACTCTTGGCTTAATTGAAGAAAATTAACTTCTAATGAAAAAATTGCTTGCTGGATTGTCTTAATTTAATATATATTTAATAGATAATACAATCCTGATGTAAGAATATTATGATCATCAACGAAGACCAAACTATAACTAAGTAAAAGGGATTCATTTTCTACCTTTTTTTCTTACATAAATTTTGTACATCTTGTTATTTTCTTCACCCCATAAGTCAAGTCGTACAGCTTTTCATGAAAAAATATTGAATTTTTTTGTTATTAACTTAAATTTAGACTTGAAGATTATATCTTAAGGTTTTGCTCAGACTTAGACAGTGATTCACATGGTAAGAACGTTTGCATTTAGTGAATAACATACATAAGAGCCAAAATTTTCAAAACATTGATATGTGGGCTCTTGCCATATAAAATAGACTTTTTTTTTCTTTTCTATCCAGCATTTTGGTTTTGTTAGTTCTTTTCAATCTTTTGCTGTAGTTTTGTGCCATTGTGACCCATTTGTGTGCCTTACTCACATAACCCTTTTGCAATGTTCTCTCTAAGGTTCGTGTGCAAAGTAAAAAATAACATGTGTTTAAAGTTGCACAGCATCGATTTAAAAAAAATATTTTTCAAAATTTGCTGCGCAGTAGCTCTGAACTGCTGGGCAGGTCAGATATCTGCACAGCTGTGCAGCTTAAAGGGAACATTGCACTGTAGGTAGATTTAATGTAATTTAATCTAGTTAATATTTAAATCATAACATTGATTTTGTATTTAAAGCATGAGGAACATGTAAAAAATATTGAAAAACCAAACTGTTGATTTATTATTTATATTAAGTTTGTTAAGACTGTTGATTTTTAAGGACTGTTTGACCGTGCAGGTTAACAGTTTGGTCTGTTAGTTGGTAGCAAGTTTTTTTCCCACGTACATTGCAAATTAAGCTACTCGAGCCACGCCACGTCTGTTGACATCATGTTTTCCTCTCTTGCTCGGTGCCAGTAAACATTAATTTCAACAAAAAAAATTGGGGCTTGATGTTTGTTACACTGTCTCTGAGTTAGAGTCATTCATAGCAGTGATTCCCAGACTGAGCTATACTGTCCCTTGGAGGGCACTTGGTTCGTAAAATTCTTTGCATTTCAGGGGCGTTGAATAAAAGACAAGCAGGTGGTGAAAAAGAATTGTTTTAAATCATTTCTACCTACTTCATATGTTAGTGTAATAATAGTTAACGCCCGGCACGTTCAAGTCTTGAGAACCTAGTGTGTTGCTAGACGAACGTGTCACGCACTGTCAGGTAATCCAACATCAACAATGGTGTGGAGATTGATTAAGTGTCAGTAGTCTGTTTACAGTAAGCACCCTATGATTTGGGACACACTGCCACATATATGTTCACTAACAAATTAACAGAAATAATTTTATTTTAACTTCAACAGAAAACAAGAATTTTCAAACAAGTACAGTCAAACCCACTTACCTCCAGCTCGGTTAGCTCGACCACCCCACTAACTCGACGTTTTTTATTGGAACCGCCAAATTCTCTCTTTGTCTTAGCATTTTTTCATCGGCTAATTCGATTTTTGTAAGTCGCCAAAACCTAGTACCTCGAGCACAAAAGAGGGCCAAATTTGCAACTTAACTTGGTTAGCTCGATCCCCATGACCAATCGCCAGCTTTTGAAAATGTTAGCTATGATTTTTTTATAACCAAGGGAAGGGACCAATTTTCTGCCTCATCAGGGTCTGCTGGTGACGTCACAGCCGGCTTGCTCAGCGCTGTTACTTCTGGTACTATGCTTCGGTAACTAAGCAAATACATTTTTTTTTAAAAATCAGTCACTAGCGAACTCCACAAACAGTCTATATTTATAGACCAGAATATTATTATTAAGAAAACGCTTTGATTTTGATGTCACGTTCGCTCGCGTGTTGGCTCTGGTATTCTGCCGTAACACAACATAAAATTAACTCCCGGTAATAAGCTAATATACCGACTAAGTCCTGATAAAACGGAGTAAACAGTCATAATAAGATGGAATTTATTTAAATACCATATTATGTTTCACTCGTCAACTTGCCAGAATTATTGAATTCGCCGCGCACACGACGATTCAATAGGGTGGGGTTGAGCTACACTGGCCATTTACCAAGGCATTCTCTGACTCAATTTAAAAAGAAAAATGTTCCTTCCCCCCAACCCACTGTAGATGTATAACAGTGGGGGAGGGGAGGGAAGGTTCTATTCTCGCGGTCTTGTATTGGTATGTCAAAGCAAGAGGCTTCCTTTTATATAAAAATCAAAGACCTGTCTAGCCTTCCCCACCCTCATTATTCCTAACTAGAAAACTCCGTAACTTGCGCCCCCCCCCCTTTGAATTCACTTAGAGCGCTGTAGTAATAGCCGTGACCTTTGACCATACAGTGCCTCGACAACTAAGCAAATTAAAATAAAAAAAAGCATTCATTAGCCGTAGACGAAGTAGACTAAAAGTGATGACGTGTATATTATTTAGATACCGGAATAGGGAGAAGGCGATTTGAATTCACCGTCGCTAACACAAAAAAAAACGAACTCCGGGGTAAAAAGCTATTACGGGCTTATTGAAGTTGCAGCTGAATAAATTATTTAAATTCCGAAGACTTAAAACTTAAATAAATAAGCCTAAACATTTTTAAAGATGAGTGTAAGCGGTCGTTCGATAGTTGTTACTACGGTAAACACTAGTCCTAGCGTAATGGTAGTCAATTATTAACAAATTGAAACAATATTTGCGACTTTTTTCCACATGAGCAGAACGATGCGCGAACGACTATGAAGTAAATTACCTACAAATATATTTAAAATATATTTATTTGAATATTGATTAGGGGTCTACCGATATGCATTTTTGCCGATATTGCCGATACCGATATTTTTTTGCCGATATGAGTATTTTTTGGAACAAAAACCAGCGATCATATTTGATGACGTCATTCTTAAATTTATCACTCCAAATTATTTATCTTTTATATTAGGGGACTACCGCTATGCATTTGTGCCGATATGAGTATTTGTTAGGACAAAAATCAGCGGTCATATTTGATGGTCATTCTTAAATTTATCACTCGTAATTATTTATATTTTATAATATAGGGGTCTGCCGATATGCAGTTTTGCCGATATTACTGATATTTTTTTTTGCAGAAACAAAGTTTCTGATTTGTTTACAAGTTCCAGATCATGACCTACATATGACTCATGACAAAACAAACCGTCCTTTGTAAAAATGTACAAGCAAGATTAGGAATTCCTTTTAAAAATTCATCTTTGACTCATAATTATTAATTCTAACCAATAGTTTAATGCCTTTTGCACACAGCCACCTTTTATGAATGAAACAATGAGAACAAAGTAATTATAATAGAGTGAAAAAGGGGTTGAAGGACGAATGGTTGCCAATGACAACAAGTCTGCACACAGTACATTTTGTTATTTCATACGAAACGAAATGTTTTAGACATCTGCGATTCTGCGTGCATCTTTGCTATTAGAGCAATTACGTGAACATAATGTTTACATGTTATCCATTTATTAAAGCAATTACGGTATACTTGGCATAGGCACTATTTACACAGTATTTCCGAGTATACTAAAATCGGCCGATACCTAAACAATATCATAGCACATGGCACACCGAATCGTGGCTGTACATATTAATACTAGGGCTCTTTTGGCTATTTCAATATATTAATTTGTCGAGATATTGTAAATCTAAATGATATTTTGTTGTTGTTTTTTTGTTTTTTTTTGTTGTGTTTTTTGTGTGTTTTTTTTTGTTGGTCAAAATTTCACTTATTATGAAATATCGGTGACGTCAATATCGGGACCTTTACATGCTACCGATATTGCCAATATATCGGTTGATTGTTTTCCTTGGTCCTTATACAAATAAAGGCCTTTGTATTTATTAGTAATAAACTTACACTAAGATTATGACTTTAATTATAATTACATCATTAGTATTAGTAGTAAATAGCATGAAATAATAAAGTTCAAGGACGAACGAGCAAATGAACTAAAACTAGAGCCTCAGTCTCAGTCAGAGCCGAGTCACTAATTCATTTACATAAATCATACTCGCAAGGACGTTCCATTTCGCATAATATAATATATCACATAATTTAACATTATATTGATATTTCGATACGATTCTGATTAATCGTCCAATCACTAATTAACGCACAACACGTATATAAAGATATTTCAAGCGCGTGTTAATATTTTGCCGCCATATTGGTTTTCATTTTAACTCGATCATCGGTTATCTCGATGCCATTTTTCATACCCCAACGCCGTCGACTTAACCGGTTTCGACTGTAATTCCATTCGCTTTATGAGGGAGTTAAAATATTAAATTATACTTCTGAAATTATTATTTGGGGCGAGTTGAGTGTTCACAAGTCTCTTTCGTATTTATACTCTGTATTGAACTGTATTGTTTTGACTAAGGTGCATGTGCATGGCGCAATTTCCGTGTCAGTCTACAGCTGAATCCAGCTAGTACTATTAGTTGTAGACTTCAGTGCAGTAAGGCTACAACGTGTCACGTATGCATGCTTACAGCTATGCAAATGTAGCCCTACGTAGCAGACTGAAGGCTGGAATGCCAACCTACTGTCAACTGGGTCGTGATATCACATTGCAGTACACATGTCTGAGTGACATTCGCATTTACCCACTGACAAAGCGAGAGGAAAGCGTGTTAACGCTCCCAATAAAATCACGAATTGAAGTTACGTTTAACCGGTCCTGATCTGAGGACCGGTTAACCGTTAACAATCTCAATTTATCTAATTACATAACAAGAGTTAAAGTTAAGTTAATGTTATTAAACAGTTGTGCATTAAAAAAGTAGTAAGCTAATTGCTATCTGGTCATCATAATTCTATCCATTTGTGTTTTCTTGTTACAATGGGGCCTGGTTAAGTCGACGGCCCCGGGGTATGAAAAATGGCGCCGAGATAACCGATCACTGAGTTAAACGAAAACCAATATGGCTGCAAAATATTAACATGCGCTTGAAATGTCTTTATAATTATATACATTATGTGCGTTAATTAGTGATGGGACGATTAATCAGAATCGTATCGGAATATCGGGACCCTAATATTTCTGCACTCTTTCCTAAGGTTAAGACTGTTCATTTTTAAGGACCGTTTAAATGTAACGTAATGGGGGTGAGACTGCAATCAATTTAAATAATTTAAATATAACCCTGGGTTCCCAGTCAGTCGGGAATTCTTAAAATAATTTTCCCGGTCTTGAAAGTCAGGAAATGTTATGACTAGTTGGGAATTTATATATATATATTTTTTGCCAAAGTAGATGACTTTGATTACGTCTCTGTGGTCATGTTTCAATTCAATTTAAATTTAATTAAAGAAAAAAGTTACCAGTTTATAATTGTCTGCGCATGGGTTAAAGGTCAAATTTTTCGCCTCGTCTCATGGCGCGTGTTTGCAATGCCCGTCGAATCGGCAAATTAAAAAAAATAAACATATCAATATGGTAATTTTAAGTTTAATGCTTTTGACGTGCAGGATATCTGTCACTATGAGACCGCACTCGAATTTCCTCCGTCAATTAAATGATACGTGTAACTTGTAATATAAAAAGTAACAAATGCGACCTTGACCTTATCAGAATTTGACCTGCAACATTGATGACATGTATATTATATATCTACTAGAATATTAAGAAAATGATTTGATTTTCACCGTCACGCGCGTGTTAGTCACAGTCACGTATCTTACTGGTAACTAAGCAACAACAAACTTTTAAAAGATGATAATAATTTTTTATTTAATTATATAAAAACCACTGTCGATTCTCCATACAAACCTTTATTTTCTTTCCTAAAGATATTCTTATATCTTTAAAAATAAAATGATTAATGCATCAGAAAATTAATTAAGTTTAATAATAATATAACATGCACTGCGAAATAATGACGGATTAAAGACCACTAACGCGATTCCTCGGGTGAATGCATACTCAAGACGTGTCAAGCTAATTCACACACATATCAAAGTGAAACAAGATAAAAACATCCGGTAACTTTTATTGAAATCTCGTAGAATCACACAATAGCCGGAAGTCTCGAAGAAAGCGAGATGTCAACACGGTTTTGAACTAAAAATGCCAAGTGCATTGCTAGGCGAACAGACGGGGATTGAGCTAACCGACAAATTAAGTTGCAACTTTGGCACTCTTTTGTGTTCGAAATATTAGGGCTTGGCGACTTAAAAAAATTGAATTAACTGCTGAAAAAATGCAAAGACAAAGATAGAATTTGGCGGTTCCAAAAAGAAACGTCGACTTAATAGAACTGACGAGTTAACCAGGGCTCGAGTTAAGTGGGCCCCACTGTAGTATTGTTATAAGCTATCATTTAAGTGCCTCATAATTCTTCATAGGAACATGATTATCAATGGCAAATAATTTGGAAAAATTTCATGCAGAATTTTTATCGTAAACTGTATCTATTAAAGGCTACAGGTGTATAATTAATAATGCTGGATAACAGTGATTTATTAAACAATGAGCAGAAAAACAAACAGAAGCGCAATGTAATAGCCATATTAAGGCTCTAATTTAAAAGCCTTATTACTTAATTGATGCAAAAGTTAATGTCTTAAAAATAAGCAGTTATGCTTAGGGCTCAAATGTAAATGTGCTGATAGCGGAAAGTTAGTTGAAAACAGTTTTAATCTCCTTGCCACTACATCCCAATTATGCCACTGGCGGCCTTTTGGAATTACATTCATATACGTACAATTGTTGTAAGATGACACACTGTACGTCATGCATTGCTATCAATATTGGTGCTCTTTGTAATATTTTTTTTAAATTACAATTTTGGCTAGTTGTCAACTGAAATTATGAAGCTGTCTGTGATTGTATAACAATTTTTATATAACCATGTGTACAAGTTAGTTTTGGGCGAGTCTATAGCACTGAAAGATTAATACATTTTTGGGTATTTTTAATCTTGTTTTAGGTTGAATACAAGGAAATGGATGAACATCTTGCCCATATATCAGAAGATGAATTTTATTCTGAAGAAGAAAAGAAAGAAAAAAGCAAAGACACTAAGACAAAAGAAAAAGAGACTAAAGAAACTGGTGTTAAAGAGAAAGATGTGAAAGATACTAAAGCTACACCTAAGACTGAAGATGAAGTTATTGGGGAAGAAAGTGATCATTCTGCTGATGATCCATCAGGTACTTCCATGAATTGTTTGAAATGTTTTGCCTGTCCTTTAACGGCCTACAACATATTTAATATGATTGTTAGTAGTAGAGCAAAATAAAATCATACTTTCAGATTATCTTTTCACTGAGCAAATTAAAACCATACAAACCATACTTTTAGATTATCTTTTCACTACAGCATAATGTCTTTAAGTGTATTTTATTTTTCAAAAAATATCATCTTTAACGTATGAATAAGTGTAGGAATTGAAAACCTTCTGTTTAAAAAATACAGTGTTATTAGTTTGTCTGAATTGTTTTGTTGATGCTATATTTTTTTTTGTTCCTTAGGGCTGGAAGGTGCTGCTTTTCAAAGCAGGCTTCCAGTTGATAAAATGACATCCCAAGAAGCTGCAGCATTTCCAGATATTGTTCAAGGACCACCACAATCTCAGAAAGTCTTTCTCTATCTTAGAAACAGATTAGTATGTAACTATAGTTATTTTTTTTATTTTTATTATTTTTTTGTCTTGCATGCAAGACAAAGTCACTGCCTTGAGCGAGACTGGGAAAAGAGTAGGACTCAAGATAAACATTCAAAAAACAAAATCTTTGAAAATAAACTTCCTACAAGATGGAGTCATCCAAGTAGAAAACCGCAACCTGGAGCAAGTTAACAACTTTGTATACCTTGGGAGTGTGGTCAGTGTAGCAGGGGGAACAGATGAGGACATCAAACGAAGAATAAATTTGGCGCGACAGGCTTTTGCCAATCTGAAACAGGTCTGGAGATCTACATACATCTCTGTCAAAACAAAAGTAAGGATCTTTAACACCAATGTTAAAACGGTCCTACTTTATGGATCCGAAACATGGCGGACGACAGAGACAGCAAAAAATAGACTCCAGACCTTTGTTAACAGATGCCTCAGAAATATTCTGAAAATAAAATGGTTCGATAAGGTCAAAAACTCCAAGCTGTGGGAGATTTGTGGACAAAGAACAGTAGAACAACAAATCATGGAAAGAAAGTGGAGATGGATTGGACACACCCTCAGGAAAGATAACAGCAGGGCTAGACAGGCCTTAGATTGGAACCCCCAGGGCAAGCGACAATGAGGAAGACCCAAGCGTACATGGAGACGGAGCATGTTGGACGAGGCTGGAAGGACTGGGAAGAGCTGGGAAGAACTGAAGCGACTGGCAAGGGACCGTGTAGAGTGGCGAGCTTTGACAGAGGCCCTATGTTCCACAAGGAACTCAAAGGACAAATGATGATGATGATAGTTATTTTTATTCCTTAGGCCATAAATACACATTATTATTTGTAATAATTCCTATGTAAAGGCTGTTTTCTATACATTTCTTGTTAAATTTTCTTTTGTAAGATTTTGAAAAAAAGCATTTTAACCTCTTTCAGCTCCAGTTATGGTTGGAAAATCCAAAACAGCAACTAACTTTTGAGAATGCCTTGCAGGACATAGAACCCCCATACAACAGTGTGTATTATTAATTTTTGATAATTTATTGATTTTATTTGAATTCACAAATACGGTCATCCTTGTGAAAATGTGTTTATTACAAATCTTTCAAATAAAATGAAAGGGGCAGAAATCTTGTCATTATGTTTTAAATGTATAAACCACGAATAGACTTGTTTAAAATATCTTTACTTTGAACCCACATCCAATTTAAAACATCTTCCTGTCCACTCATGATATGTTTTCAAAAAATTTAAAAATTATTTGGTAAAGTTAAATTTTTATTAAATTGATGCTTTGATAAAGGTTTTAAAAGAATAATTTTTTTAAATAGATAAAATGTTTCTGTTTCTTAATATAAACACTTCCATGATTTTTGGGTTGTAGATTTTCTTTCTTTTTATGGAACAGATTAAACATTTTTTTTGCATTAGTTAAAAAAATTCATACCTTTGGTGCAAATGTAATTCAATCATTGTTTACCTGAGACATCTAGGTCTAAGGTTTAACCAAGAACGAACAGAAATATTAAAAATTATAAAAGTTGATTATTTGTGCCTTTTGTCATAAGTACCGTAAACTTATGCTATGATTACTATTATAAAAAAATGGTGATCTCTTCATGCCCAGCTGGAATAATAAATCCAACTCAGAATATATTTATTTAGCCTCAATGGCCAATAAATTAAATCCCACTAATACCTGACTATCACTCAACGATTCCATCACAACCACTTTCCAAAGGAAAAACAATACGAAAAAATGCTAACACAGTCTTGAATACTTTCTGGAAGTAACTTTGATTATCAAAGACTTGAATAAATTGCAAGTAAACAAACAAAAGTCTCAAGAGATTTTGAAAAATGAAAAAAAAAGTAGCAATTTTGCCACTGTAGCTTTGTCTGTATATTTTTCCCAATTAAAGGGTTATTTAATCTTAAACATTATGCTTTTATTTATGTGCTCATTTCTTGGTAAAATATACAAATTTGGTCATTGAAATTATTGCATCAAAAATATTTTTCTCTTTTAAAAAATCTTATTAAATTTTTAACATGTTGCTTGTTTTGATATCTTTCAGGTGATGGTCAGCTAGTTCTGAGAGTTCATGCTTTTTTGGAAAGATACAGCTTCATTAATTTTGGCATCTTCAAGAGACTGAAACCCCTACCAGGTAATTTTAAATCATTTGAAAAAGTGTCTTTGGATAAACTTTATAAACGTTAAGTTCTTGCTACGCATTTGTGTAAGTTTGAACTTTAACTTATTTTAATTCTTAGTGTCCATGTCGTTGAACATGTAACAATAATAGGAATTACAATAAGATTAGAAATTCCTCTGATTTTTAAAAAAGTTAATTAGTACTTTCATATTTTTGTTCAGCCAAAAAGAACTGCAAAGTCATCATCATTGGTGCAGGCATTGCTGGTCTTGGAGCTGCCAGACAGTTACAGTCATTTGGAGTTGATGTTGTCATACTAGAATCAAGGGTAATACAAGACAGCTAAATAATATATTGATTTTGAGCCGTGTTCCACAGCCTTTTTTCACTCATGGCACACTTAGGCTGAATAAATATAAGTATATAATTTATGATGATAGTGATGTAAGTAACACATATTATCTAAAACCAGTTTATAGAGGATGTATTGTTATTTTTATGTATATTCAAGTATTAAGTTAGAAACTACAAAATATTAATGTTTATAGGAAATTGTTTTTTCAAATTTTTTTTCCTTCAAATTACATCCCGAAATTCATTAAATTGTAATCTAAATTGTTCATGTAACAGCAAGTTTAGACCCATGCCTGGATTTTTTGTTCATGCACGTTTGCTCAGATTTTAAGTAAATGATTTTAAAACAATTAACTTTTAGTGATGCATACCCTTTTGTTACTTCCATTTTCTTTAAATTGCACTTTGAGAGTATTTTCATTTTGTATTTTTCTAGCTAAGTGTTAGAAAAACATAAAAAATATATGATGCATATTTTGTATATATTAAGAAACCAGATGTATGATTTTCGTTATCCTCAAATTTAAACCAGTTAGAAGCTTAGTTTTTGTTGATTGTAATTTTAAAGGGAATTATTATAATTCTGATTTATTAAGACAGTGAATTGCTATGTGATCTTCTAAATTTGAACATGCAGATGTGCTGCACATGCTCTATGACTTCAAACCTTTAAGTCCTTGTTATTTAGCTCATGTTAGCTGGAGCTCTACTTTAGAAACACGAAGCTCATTGATTGATAAATGCATATTCAAAGCTTTTCTCTTTATTTATAGGACCGTGTTGGTGGAAGAATACAAACTTTCCGCAGAGGCAGCTATGTGGCAGATCTAGGTGCTATGGTTGTCACTGGATTGGGTATTGAACATTTATGTGCTTACAAAATGTTTTTTTATTTATCTATTTACTAATTATGCTAAAAAGTGCTAAGCCTCCTTGACCTAGGTAAACCACTGATTGTTAAACATTTTAACTTTTTAAAAATAGTCTAATGTTCCTTTTATGAAGCATATCTTTCATTATATTAAAATTGAAACATTTGAGAACATAAAGTACCTATTTCTCAGTTATTTTTCAGTGAATTCTATTTATTAAAGTGATCAGGATTTTCATTTAACAATCCATTGACATCACCTTTTTTTATTCCATACTTTCTATTATAAATAAAACATAAATTATTAGTTGTCAATTCATGATAAAATTTTGTTTTTCCTTTAGGTGGTAACCCTGTCACCATTCTTAGCAAGCAAATTAATATGGAGCTGCATAAGATTAAACAGAAATGCCCATTATATGAGAGCAATGGTTGCACGGTATGTAAATTTTAATCTGGCAAATTAATTTTGATGGTGTTATATAGATTATAGTTAGTTCTGATTGAATTTTAAATTTCTCTATTCTTTTTTTCTTCTTATTTTAATTTTTATTGCATTTGATTTTAATTTGTTTAGGTGTTAAAAGAAAAAGATGAGATGGTTGAGCGAGAATTCAATCGATTGCTTGAAACCACTTCATATCTGTCACATCAAGTCAACTTTAATGAAATAAATGGCAAGCCTGCATCCTTGGGACAAGCACTTGAGGCTGTTATTAAGTAAATATAAATGCATATAGATATCGAACTGAAGCCCAATAATATTTTGGATTTCAGTCTTGCTTTTACTTAGCTTGTTTTCTTTCTTGCTTTTTATGGGTAAGACTTTTACCATGTAAAGGAAAAACAAAATGTTTAGCAAAAAATCAACTAGGTGTCTTAAATGTCTTTTTATATTAGGTTGCAGGAGAAGCATGTAAAAGATAAACAATGTGAGCATCAACGAAGTATTATAGAAATGCAAGAAAGATTAAGAAAATGTCAAGCACAGGTGTGGTTTTATTAAATAAGAACATTTAGATTGAAGTTAATAATATATTTTAAAATAAAATTCGCCTTATTGCAAATTATACACATTTTAATATAATTCTCTGTAAGGTATATAGTTTTGAGTTCTTTTGAAATAAATAAGTTAATCTTTTGGTAGATGCTAACACAGAAGGAAAGAGTGCAAGAGTTGCATAAACAATGGAAAGAAGCTTCAGATGTGAAACCACCAAGAGATATTACAGCAGAGTTCCTTGTCAAGAGTAAACTCAGGGATCTGAATGCTGCAATCAAGGTTGTTGATCTTTTTGTGAATCTCCAACATTAAATTAATAGTCAAAGAGTAATCACCATTTAGAAAAGCAATATATCTTTTTAAATTCTTAAAACAATTGAATTTAGTAAACACGTTTTTTTTCTTCAGGAATATGAGTTACTAACCGCTAAACAAAAAGAAATTGAAGACAAACTTCATGAGTTGGAAGCTAACCCCCCTAGGTAAGTGTTTTTTTTCCCTTGCATCCTTGGTAGTTGTATTTAATAATGAACATGTATGTCAAGAAAAATATCTTTTGAGCTAAATATGTAATTATTTAAAATGACTAGCATAGATAATTATGAATTTTGAGGTAAAAGATAAAATAAATTGTAAATGCTTGATTAAAATGGCACATTTATACTAAGAGCACATATTAATTATATTAAATGTTATTGTGTGTTTTAATTGAAATCAATTACATTTTTACAAATTTCAGTGATGTGTATCTGTCATCCAGAGATCGTCAGATTTTAGACTGGCATTTTGCCAACCTAGAATTTGCCAATGCCACACCTTTATCAAATTTATCTCTTAAACACTGGGATCAAGATGATGACTATGAGTTCTCTGGGAGTCACTTAACAGGTTTGAAAGTTTATGCATACTTAAGCCCCTTTTGGCCTTGCTTATTTAACAAAAATTCACTTTAATATTTAAGATACAGTATATACTCAAGTATAAGTCGGTCTCGAGTATAATACGATCCCTCAATTTGAGACTTAAAAAGTGGAATTTTAAGATAATGAGTTATGCGAGTATAAGTCGACCCCCTGATTTTGGCATCAAAATTTTGAAACAAATCTCGACTTATACTCAAGTATATACGGTAATTAATTTGAATTTTTTGTTTTAAAATTTGGATGTCAATATTAACTTATTAGCTCCTGATGCGACTAAATGCGTCCTTATAGGGGTCCGTACGGATGCGCCCAAATGTGTCTGTTCGCCTAGCGTCGCACTATCGTATTTTTAGTTTAAAATAGCACGGAATCTCGCTTTCCTCGAGACTTCCGGCCATGGGCGTAGGCAAGCATTTGAGAAAAAAATGTCATTAAGTTGTTACAATAAAACTGAACTAAATTTCCTGAAAGTTTATTACATGGAAGACAGTTTACATTTATCAAACATAAAAAAGAATTATATCTGCAAGTATAACTGATTACATTACTGATTGTTCTAAATATTCCAGTTGTTTAACAATATCTGTAACATTTTCAGCAAAAATCCGCAAACTTTTATATTTATGTGACCATATAGTTTCACATAGCAAAGGAACATTTAGAATAAGTTTTCTTTGCTGATTACTATCTCGGAAAAACACTATAATTGACTTAATTGTTCCTATTGTGTTTCGTACAACTGTCACATTATTTAAATCGTTCACAACAAGATTTAGTTTATGTGAACTGCAATGAACAAATGCTGCTTTTGGGTATTTTTTTCGAATTATTGCTTGGACTCCTCCTTCTTTACCTGCCATTGTAGAACATCCGTAGTATCCTTGACCAACAAGCTTTGTCATATTTAATCAAAATTCTAATGAATTAGTAATGATGGTGTTGGTTAAACCTTCAGCTGTTCTATTGACAATTGGAATATATCCCATGAATTCTTCTGTGACCATCATTTTCCCATTTTGTTCTTTGACAAATCTAACACCAAATGACATCTGCTCAATGCCTGAAATGTCATTTGTCTCGTCGGCAAGTAAAGAAAATGCAACTGAATTATTTGCTTCACGAACAATGTCTTCACGCAAGAGAGACCCACAAATTTCGATTATATTGTTTTGCGTAGTTGCCGAGATACACTCAGCGGTTACCCGTCAAAACGGCCCCAGACAAAACGGCCCCGACTTAACTGCCCCGGTCAAATCGGCCCCAGACAAATTGTTAACATTTTTAACAAAAACATTAATTGTTTTTTGCATTTTAAGCTTTAAAAAAGTGGTAAAATTGTAAAATTATTTCTTGTGATGTTATTATATTTTTTCTTGTCAATAAACAACCGTTATTGGTACCATTTCGCGTAAAGGCTATTAAATTCACTTTTGTGGTGTTATTATTATTGTTAATCGTTAGCTAAACCTGACACTGAATAGGTGAGTAAAAATACGAATATATTTGATTGTAAATTTTACTATTAGTCCATCTATTAGTCCAGGGCCGTTATGTCGGAGCCCAATTGTCGGGGCCGTTTTGTCGATGAACCATACTCAGCACTACAAGAACCTAAAAACATGCATGCACTACAAGAACCTAAAAACACGCATGCAGCAAAATATGATTGTAGAAATGATGGGACCCAGTTCATTGCGATTTTCTTGAATTTGTCTTCTAAATGATGAGTCCAACTGCTCATCTATAGAAACTGCTTTGGCTTCCAATAAAGCAAATAAAATTGCTTGCATCTTCATGAGAGCCTTTGTGCCATAATGTGCTTTGCATGTTGCTACGTGCATCTTCGTTGAAATCTTTATATTTTGTACATGGTTTGATGACAAATACCCACTGAACTCATAGAATTACTTTTTTTGCAGAAACAACACGCAATATTTGCAAAAGGCACCTATTAACATTTGCGAGTATACAAGCCATGCACGGTGAATAACCGTCTGATAACCGTCACGGTCTGATAACCATGCATATCTAAAAACTAAAAACTCTGTTTCCCTCACTGTCAGCTCTAAAATCATAATTTCTATCAAGGGTCCAACAATCACGAATCAGCTGCAATTTCAACTTATTTGAAAGGTCGTATGTCCAGACATACCTTCCAATATCCAATTTAGGAAATGAATAAGTGTCAGCGACAATCAAATTAGGAACAGTTGCTTCAGTTGTGTCTGGCTGTTGAACGTCTACTGTTGTCCTCAATTCTAATGATAAGTCAGATGCTGCAGACACCCCAAAATCTTCTAATAACGGCATTTCGGAATCCCGCGATTGGTCTACTTTTCGATTTTTTTTGTAGCCTGTAAAAAAATTTCTGATATCCATCCTTGGTAATCCTGCAGTTTCTACACGTATATTATTTCACAGCAAAAATCAATTTTCTTGCGAGAACTTAAGTTTTTAATTTATTAAATGCATTAATAAATGTTGTATTTTAGCTATTACAGCACTAATTTGTAAGTCTTATTAATTTCTAAGGCTTTTTTCGACCCTTATTGTATACTGAACTTGAATTTAATTGAAAATTGTACCTGTATGGCATTGTCAGTTAAAATAAAAAAGTGGGGTTTCTGGAAAAATTCCTAGCGACGCCAATGCTTCCGGCTATTGTGTGATTCTACGAGATTTCTATAAAAATTACCGGATGTTTTTATCTTCTTTCACTTTCGATCCATGTGTGAATTAGTTTGACGCGTCTATATGGCATATGTATTCACCCGAGGTGCAGAAAATCACGCTATCGGACTTCAATCCTCATTATTTCGCAGTGCATGTTATATTATTATTAAACTTAATTCATTTCTTGATGCATTAAACATTTTATTTTTTAAGATAAACGAATATCTTTAGAAAATAAAAGCATTTCTCTAATGGAATCAAAAGCTTAACAAAGTTGCTTCCCATTTGTCCGGAATATGAAATAGATTCGGAAGTAGCCCTTCAGGAGCTATTGAGTTAATGTGCTGTGTTTTTGAAAGTATTAAAATAATAGTAATAAATTGATAATTTTTTTAGCGCTGTACCCCTAGTTACAAATTGGGCTCACAGCACATTGCATAATAACACACAAAATTATCAATGCATTCAATGTGAAACATTAATATCATAGTGGTGTAAAACAATTAATAAAGATATATTTTAAAAACTCTTCATATTTCATCTCTCTATTCTTTACACCTTCTTTTATTTGTAGTACGAAATGGGTATTCATGTGTTCCAATGGCCTTGTCAGAGGGTCTTGACTATAAGTTAAATACAGTAGTCAAACAGATCAAGATTTTTGAAAAAGGTATTGTCCTTAACAACCATTAAGTTTTATCATTTAATTTTTTAAAACAAGTAAATGATTATAAATATAATAATTTAAATATATTTCTCCTGTTTGACCATTTCCTCAAACAATTTTTCATATCTTAAGGTGTTGAAGTTGTCACGACAGCTAAAAATGGGTCCAACCAACAAACATTTAAAGGAGATGCTGTTTTGTGTACACTTCCTCTTGGTGTTCTCAAGGAATGTATCAATAATGTTCCCAATGTCCCACAATTCATTCCTCCACTACCAGATTGGAAGGCGGATGCCATTGCCAGGCTAGGCTTTGGAAATCTTAATAAGGTTATTAGATACATAATTTATTGTTTAAAATAATGTTTTCTTAATTCTCCTTTTAAAATGCATGCTCTTCCTTTGAATAGTAATTACATTTCATTATTCAAATTTGTCCTAATGTATCTATTAAAAGAAATTATTTATTACTTGTAATTTTAGGTGGTGCTTTGCTTTGACCGAGTTTTTTGGGACCCAAGTGCTAATCTGTTTGGTCATGTTGGCAGTACAACAGCTAGCCGTGGTGAACTCTTTTTGTTCTGGAATCTTTATAAGGCTCCAGTTTTACTTGCCTTAATAGCTGGAGAAGCTGCAGCTATTATGGAGAATGTCAGTGATGACGTTATTGTTGGGAGATGTCTTGTGGTGATGAAGGGAATATTTGGTGCCAATGCTGTACCTCAGGTATAGGTTTTAGTTGCCCTGCTTTTAATGTAAAAAGAATATTCAAATGTATCATTGGAGATCAATTAATTCACATTTGAACAGATCAGATTTTATCAGTATTTTGACTAAGGTTGTTAAGACAGCTCATTTTTGAGGACCGGTTAACCGTTCAAAAAAAAACAACTGGTTAACCGTCTGTATTTTTTACTATGTTTTGTGAACCAACAAGAGAATGAATCAAATTATCGCATCGTCTAATTTGACATCAAAACGCCTGTGATGTACCGACTCTAGTCTAGTATTGCTGTCAAAACAGCAAATTCAAACAAAAAACAAAATTCCGAACAAAGAATTAAACTGTAATGATATTCAATTTTTAATTTTTATGTAATAAAAGTATTAAAACATCATATTATCAATTGTTGTCAATTCAGTTTGTTTTTGAGGATCGGTTAATCGTAAAAAAACCAAATAGTTTTACTGTCCGGTCCGTATTTTTCCTTAAATTTATTAGAATTAACGAGGGAAGGTATCAAATTACTGCTTTGCGACGTCTGCTGGTGACGTCACAGCCCGCTTGCGTTCAGATCTCAGCGCTGTGTTACTTCTGGTACTATGCTTCGGTAACTAAACGAATACATTTTTTAAAATAAAAATCGTTCACAAGGGAACTCCACTAACAGTGATGACGTGTATTTTTATATTATTTATAGATCGGAATATTGATATTAAGAAAACCCTTTGATGTCACGGTCGCTCGCGTATTGGCTCTTCTGCTGTAATACAACAAAAAATTAACTCCATGTAATAAGCTAATATACCGACTAAATGAAGTTACGGTTAACCGGTCCTGATTAAACGGGACTGGTCCTGATCTAAGGACCGGTTAACAGTTAACAACCTTAATTTTGACTATGAAACTAACTCTGAAAGAAAAGTGTAACACTTTGCATAAATTTAATAATATAATTCTTTTTATGTTCACAGCCCAAAGAAACATTAGTGTCAAGATGGAGAGCCGATCCTTATGCTCGAGGATCATATTCATATGTAGCTGCAGGTTCATCAGGTAAGGAGAAAAATCTAGGCCATGAAAATTAATTGATGAGTTGGTTTAATACTGGACTTTTTGATAATCTGAGGACTAACTCTAATTGTCTGACACATTTTGTGTGTTTGTTACTATGTCACTTAACCATATTCTTTAACATTTTTTTTATAGGAAATGACTATGACCTTCTTTCTTCACCCATTGCGCACCAAACTGGTGCTGCAGCTCGACTGTTCTTTGCTGGAGAGCATACCATACGCAACTACCCGGCAACTGTACATGGTGCCATGCTAAGTGGTTTCCGGGAGGCTGGACGTATTGCAGACAAATTTTTAGGAGCCCCTTATTGTGCACCTCAGGCTAAACCAAATATTATTGTTGTGCCAGATGCCTAGTGAAGAGTGAAGTGAGAAAAGTATATGATGATGAAAGAATCTCAACTTGAATCAAGTTGTTATTTGTGTGATAAGTAATGCTAAGTACTTTAAATTGACCAAAATTGTAAACCTTATGAAGACTCCTCACAGACTTCTCCCTTTCCATGTGTGAATTTTGTTTTCAGTATAAACGAATAATTTGAAAGTGATATGGTGGCATTTATTTTTACTGATTAAGTATATTTATTGAGGTGTGTCAGGATACACTAGGATGCAACCACAGGGAATGAGATATTGCTGAAAACAAATATATCATAAGTTAGGTTTGTTGTGTGTGTTTTCAAGAAATATCCTAAGTTGTATATTTTTCACTGTATAAGCTTGGATCTCTTGGCTCAAGGTGAATTTTACTTAGATTTATTCTATAATATTAGTTAAAAACTGTAGCTTGCTTCTTGTCAAACAATGAAAACGGAATTGGTTTAGAATTACTTCTACGACTTATGCTGCTGGCAATCTGGAACTGTAGCAGTAGCAATAATATACATTTCTTAAATATTAAACTACATTTTTTCAACTAAAATTAATTATTAATTGTTAATATTTTTTTAAAAAAATTTCATAACATTGAACTGGTTTTTTTTTAGAACTATTAATTAATTTGCCTGTTAGATAAGACTAATGCTGGAGTGTCTATATTTTCAGTGTCGATTTTAGACTTTCATTATCATGTCTTGTAAATATGTATAATGTACTTTTTACAAAATCAATTCATGCTTAGAAACTGTGACTTCAATTTTTTTTTCTAGAAATTAAAATTTTAAATTAAAAAAAATTGAGATTGTTTTGCCATTGCATTTAATTTAAGACATGGTGTTAAATAAAAAAAATTGAATACCTTCTTTAAAATTCATTTTGTCAAAAAGGTCTGTTATTTATATTCAATAAATTATTGACTTATTATTGACTATGATTATTATTGGTATTTTCTACAACATTTTTCAATGGTTTGATAATGTGTATCATATGTATTGAATTTTTTCCTTTAAAATGATCTCATTTTCTTTTAGTAAATGACCTCTCAAAAAGAATTTATTTTGAATGATTACCACCATTGAAATTTTTGAAGAAAAAATAATAATATTTTTCCTTATGAAAATTAGTTCAAGTCTCCAAAAAAAAATCATTGATAGTAGTATTAGTAGAAAAGATACTGATACAATACTATGAGCCATTGTTGTTTTAAATGGTAATTATTCTTGACAATTTTTTAGAATGATTATGCATACAATTTAATGTTACTTTAAAAAATTTAATGTAAATAAAGTATTATTATATAAATTAAAATAAGTTGACTTATTTAGAGAGAAAGTGGTTGTTTGAACTTTCTGGTTTACTGGTCTACATACAATTTTAAAGTCCTTCAAATTTTGTCTTTATTAAAATCTTTCTATAAAACTATATATTTTTGCCTTCTCATAGATCAGGACTGCCTTATTATATTCACAATATGACCTCTTTTATAATTGATCAAGTTTTGCACATCTTCGACAAAGCATTTTAAAAATTGAAAAATAAACAAAAAATCCCAACCTTTCTTCTAGTAAAAAAAAGAACCACACAAAAACTGTGGAGTTATTATTTACAGCGAAACGTTAAGGGAATAAATTAAATTTAAATATTTATATAAGCACCATAATTACAAATCAATAGCTCTTTCGTTATAATCAAATTACCTTGCAACTTAAATTTCAAGTTTAGAGATCTTATCTTATCTGTTACACACGCTCCTTCTATACAGAAGATTATTGCGTCCTACGCTTATCTATGGTTTGTGTTTAGTCCTGCATTTTTATTAGAGATTTAAATGTTGATAAAGTGTTGGTTTTCCTGGTTTCTTCAGGCAACCCATTCCACGCCCGAATTCTGGACGGAAAGTATGAACATTTGTATGTGTTTGTTCTTGCATACGGAATAAGAAAGGTGTTTTTATCCTTATGTCTATCTGAGGGCTGTATTAAGTTATCTTTGTGTTGTATTTCTAAATTAGAATTAATTGCTTTATGTATGATTACTAGGATGGAAAATCCCTCAGCAAAGAATTACTTAGTCTTAAAAGTTAAGATAACTTATTCAAGATACTCATCTCTTGAGTCTTTACGTTGTTAATTTGTGTATACAGCATGAAACCTACAGAATAGTGGCTACAGGGCATAAAAGACTTTCCAAAAATATCCAGATCTACACCTGAACGTTTCCCAAAAAACTGCTGCAAATACTGCTACGCTGTAAAAACTTCTTGTGCTAGAACCACTTCGGATTGAAATCTGTACTACCCTCAGTCAAGTTCTAAACATGAAAGAAAATATAAAAAGAGAAATTTGCATGATGAAAGAAGATAATAGTCAATCATTTCAACTGCAATTTATATTGGATAAGATTCATTATCTCTCTAAAGTTGCATTATTGTATTTACTAAAAAATACTAAAATAAAATGTAAATCTATTACTTAAGACTATTTTGCAACGGATTGTTTCATGAGATTTTTATACAGTTTGTGACTTGTTAAAAAATCTACTCCAACTCTAAATGGTAGGTGTCAAAGTTATTTACAACTGGCATATGGGAAACGCAACACATAACATTATTAAATAGAGATAAGAAAAAACAAACAAATGTTTTCTCTCAAATAATAATCAATAATATAATAATCGTAAGTGAAAGTTGACACTACAACTACATTCATTGTAGATATTTTTATCAAATACATTTATGAAAACATTCCACTCGAAGAGAGCGCCACTGGATAATTTTTTCATACTCCATGTTGTGCAGTTGTGTTTATCTGCGAAGAATTAACTTCAATTTAAATTATTTTAAAAAATACGGTGAATTCGTCAGGGCTGATCACTGATATCATGTCATGCGCATTGTGAGGCAATCAATAGTTTAAGTATCTGGGGCATGTTTTATTACAGTTGGGGAGAATGCAAGTGCCACAAGCAAACGAGGGATATTTTTTCGTGGGGTTTATAACAGAAAATAATCACCCTTGCCCTTGTCTGGTATCAGTAGTGGTCGAGTCATTTAACGCTTTTGTTGTGTGCGTTGCTATGGTGAGGTAAACCGGATAGTTTACGTTTCATGTTCTCTAACCTTAGAGAATAGTAGTTAATATCTTTATATAATAATTATATATACTTTTTAGTAAAACAAATATGTAAAGAAAGAATGAAACAAAAATTCGGTCACTAAAAGAATTACTTTTTTTTAAATTGCCGTTACTTAACGAAGATAATTATCTAATCCGCATTCACAACCATTGTCGGTCTTCCATATCAACCAAAGGGAATGCGCGCTAGCAGACCGTGGCGGCGTGCTTAGATACCAAAAAAGAGGGAAGGGGTGCGGGGATAGACAACACCAAACTTTATTTAGCCAGTCCAGAAATGGCAGCGGTCTAAGACTGTTGATTGAATCTTAGGAAGGTGTCAAGTGTAGGAGAAAACTTTGCAAAGTAAAGAATGGAAGATGATGGTGGTCCAGGTGAAAAAGAAGCCAACAAAGGGGAAAGTCCGAAGCCCGATACAGCCACAGAGGCAGAGGATAATGGAATCGCACCTCCTCTTATAAGTAAAGATACAGACCAAGGAGGTTAGTAAATTTAATTTAGTAATAATAATAACAAATAACTTAAACCTGAAAGTTAGCTTATGTTTGCGATCTTACTCTTTCCTACGCTTACAAACTTACAACTTACTTACTTATATTTATATATGAATATGGACATGGTGTCATATTTATTTTATTCAGTATAATTCAGAATGAGTAACAGCAGTAGGTGTATAACTATAAATTAGACATTCAAATATAAATTATAAAAAAAAATTCAATAAAATCATATCACCATGTGATGTGTCAGCGTCTGTGTGTGTAGGAAATATTCAGCCAAGTATTTCTAGCTTGTTTACTTAACTAAGTTATTCTTAACTTTACTATAACTAGCCTATAACTTATACTTATGCTAATATAGAATAGATATAAATTATAATAAATACTAAAATAGTATTTTAATTGTCCCCGACCATTTCATTTTCTCATTACTTAAACTAAAATCTAAATGAGGATCATTCAGATTCAGATAAAACTAAAATAATAATAATGATTAGTTTATTATTTTTTTCAATATGTCCTTATACTTGTTCATCAATACAATCATTTATAAGACAAATGTTATTTTATCTGCTTAGATTTTACTGTTAACTGATAATGAAAATCCTGTCAATTTAAAAACTAAAATTTTATAATTTAATTTACGCTAAAAATCCACAAATTCATGTGACTAAGTCAGGGTTAACAAAAATTTGTTCTTGGAACAAATAAGTACAAGAGTCAGGTAGTTGCAGAGTTTGAGCTCATATCCCATCCATAAAAACTCCATTCTTTCCATTACATTTCTTTTAAAAAATGTAATGCTCTGAGGAATTTTCCAAATGCACTCTGGGAAATGAATCTCCAATGAAACAAGTTGACATCAACATCTCCTTTACTACTCCAGTGCTTTTTTTGTGACGGTACGCACCGGTACAGGCACCTTTTTCAATGTGGCAAAAAATTATTACTTTTCTGGTATTTTAAAGTTTATTATTAATTTATTATATCATTAATTTGTTAAAATTGACATTTAGTATCTTTGCAGTTGTGATTTAGCTTGCATCGAGGTGCGAACTGGTAGATAAAAGTTAGGCAATCTATCACTGAGTACCGGCATCTATTTTTTTTTACAAAAAAAGCACTGTACTACTCTATTGGTCAATGTTGATGCCTATTTACTGGCTTTTAAATTCAAGCACAGGAATAAAATTAAATATCCCATGTTTGTTTGCTCAGTTTAGTAAGTGTTGCCTTTTTTCCGCTTTAAAATTTGACAGAGGAGCAACTTTGTAAAGAAATTTCATTATATATATTTTTTTTACCAATCTGTCAGTTTAAAGATTCTTGTTCAAATCTGTCTTGTTTGTTTCAAAAATTACAGCTGTGTTTCATTTAATATACCATATTCTTTCTTTGTAGCTGAGTACATGCTCAAAATTAATCATTTAAATCAAGGTAATTAATGCATTGTACAAAAAATAACATTAAAAAATCATTGAAATGCATATCTGATACTTAATTGCTAGTTTTTATAAATAGTAAAATATATATTAATTTTAAAAGAAAAATAAAATAGTTATGAATTGAGATGTGGTGATAACTTCTTTCTGAGTTTTAAATGATTTTGGCATCTCAATATCTTTGGAGATATTGGAAAATAAGATTCACTATAACACTATAAGGGACCATAATTAATAAAAGAAACTAATTTCTTAAGGAGCTTTTGTTCACTAGCTCACTCAGACAGCTACTGTTCTTTTTGTTTCCATAAGGCTCTCAGCCCAATTGATTTATTCCATACAACTACTTGTAGCCAATTTTTGACAGGAAATAATCAGCTTATTGATTTTCTCCAAGCTACCACAGAATTTCTCATTTTACATTCAGAACAAAGGCAAAGTCTTCCAGCTACTACTATATTCATTTGATAATGGCTTTTGTATTAATAAAATAGGTCTTTCTTAATAATACATTATTAAACTAAAGCAAAGACAAAGAATATTCAATAAATCAAAACCAAAGTTGCTTATTGTAGCAATGATCAGTAATCATATCATAGCTGCTAATTTTTATGATTTTTTTTCTTAGCTCTCTAAAGACTTTTAAATCCTTTAGATTTATAAGACCCTTTAATAAAAAAAATAATTCTTCTGGATATTAAATAAAAAAATATAGTATCTCTTGTTTGTTATGGGTTTATTTTGACTCAAAATATTTAGCTGTTAGTTAAGGCAGCAGGTCCAGTCCTGTGGGGACTTATGGCCTTCTGTAACATCAAGTTATTTTTTCTTCAATCACCACAATAATAAAAGGATACATGTCCAATACAAATACTGTATTTAAATTTGTAGTTAAAAATTTATCTACACTACAAATATTATCAGAAATTTCTAAATGGGGTAGAATAAGGGAAAACTTATCCAAGCTCAACCGAGAAACCCAAACAAATAAAAAGGCAACAGTTCAATGACTATTTTTCGAGCCAAGGAAGAATGCAATACGAGTACAGTGAATAACATTTGAAAAACCAGAAAACAACTCTGAAAATATTGAATTCAGTGTTCTCTGAATGCAGCAACCTTAAAAGAGTTATATGTTAAAAAAGACTAAAAAGCAGGAAATACAGAGAGGATTTTTGGCTGTTATGAAAAAAAAACTTTAAAATTATATGAATTTCCCTGTTGTGAAATCCACAGAGCAATAGAAAGTTTGAAGCACATATTCAAGAGGCTACTCAATTTAGTGGATTGAGCTGACAAGAATAGCTCAAATCAGATAAATGTGGAAAAAATTGCTTGTGGCCCATACTACATCACAATTGAGGCAGAGAAAATTTCCAAAAGAATAGGCATATTTAGGATTAACCTGATAATAAAATTTTATAAATTAACAATTTTCATTTAAATAAGGTGCACTTTGCACTTTTGTTTCATTATTTTTGACACACTTTTAGTTGTAGAAAATAGAAAAGGAGAATGCCATCAGCTAAATTAATATTTAAGAAAAAGGAAAGAGTTTATAAAATGTTAATTTATATAGGTGATAAATTAGAATGGGTATCAACATGCCAGTATAAGGAAATTATAACATATAAACTTAGCCACATATAATTAAACACTAAAAACCATTAAGCCAAAAGTTTTGTGAAATAGCATTTCTTCAACTAACCGAAAAAACATTATCTCAACTCTCTGTATACTCAAGAAAACAGATGCCATTATTTGTTAAGCACACTTGTTGACTTTGATTGCCCTGAATGTTTCCACCGAGCAAGGGACATAATTCAACACTATATTTTTATTGTTCCCCCTTGTTGAATGAAAAGCTCTCAGATTAAATGCCCTTATTGGATTTTTTTTTCATTGTCTCATTGGGGGTCTGTTCAAACAAATCAAGTCCATTTCTTTTTTAGGGCATGATATGGGAGAATAATTTCCTTGTCTGTCTTACTAATAGCTAAAAATCACACAAATCAATGCACACAGTTACAGATTATTCTGATTATTACAACACTGGTTAAAAGAATACGGCCTAGGTTCTTATTCAGTAAGGACTGATGACGTAAGCAGTTTTACTAGAGCTGTTAAATATTTTACATTTGAGATCCCCTGACATATATGCATTAGATCCGTATTAGAATTCTATCTTGTATTAGAGCTGATGGAAAGGCTTTAATAAATGTAAAGAAACTGAAACTTTTAGGGGGCACGTCATTTATATATTATACATTGTTTGGTGGTTTCAACTTAAAAATCTATAGACCAATTCATGTGTGAATTTAAACCCTCTGCTACCAATGATTTAATTTCAAAGATAAAAATAAATTAAAAAACCAAAAAAATACAAAATGTTAAAAAGACTGAAGCCTTTAACACAAATTTTATCGCATGTCTAATCTTTTTAAAAAACTAATATTGTACTGACTTCTATTTCTAATCAACCATGAAGAGTGAAATTATTAAAACAATATTTTAAATTATGCATTTAATTCCCATGAGGCTATCTGGCTATCCACCACTGAATTCCTGTTGTAGTAGCTTCCCAAGTAAATCTGTCCAAACATTTTCACTTTGTTTTTATCTTTCTTATCTCAGCTGACTCACATTCACAGTTTTATAAAAGAAATATAATGACAGTTTTATCTGGGCCAGTCGACTCTCTAATCACTTTCAGCTCTTTTGCAAAACAATGTTTCATGTTCTTTAAAAACTTTTTTTAAAAATCCAGTTATCTTTATAGTTATAAATGGTATTTTTGGCCATAAGATATGACTACTTAATTTCTTCTTGTATTTGACTTAGAAATTTTAGAGCACATTTCTTAAAAAGTGTTTAGGTGCACTTTAGAGCTTTATATCTAAATAAAACTGAATATAAATTTAAAATAAATCCCAGTGGAAGTTTACAAGATTAATTGATTTCTCAATTACTATGTACATGTAGATGGATTTATATCAATAAAAGTAATGGAAACTCAAAAAAGCAATCCTTTAGCTGAAACTATTAAATATTTCAAATACTGTATGTGTCACATATTAAAAAATTGGAGCTGATACTTTAATTCCACTACCTAAACATATTTTGAAATGGTAAAATATTTTATATACATATGTCACATAATCATGTCATGACACATTATCTAAATATTTCTATGACCCCCCCCCCACCCCTTTAAAATTTAAAAACTTTTTAGTGTATTTAATAATATAAACCACAAACCCTTTTTTAAAAACAGTTTTGCAATATTAAAAACAAATTGAATTTGGATGCTTAATAATGAAAGATAGAAGAAAAAAAAAGATTCATTTCCAAATAAGATCTTTTAATTAGTTAAGATTTGGAAATCAAATGATTAAAATATTATAGAAATTCCTTCATTAATGGATCATTTTAAAAAGTAGGTTAATTGGTTATTTGTATCAATGCATTTGATGATTCTGCTATTTGTTTTTAATTGGTGTATAATTCTAAAACAACTGAAATCCTCCACGATAACCTGTTATAAATTAAATTAAATTTAAATCATACAACTTTATATTAAGTTATAGTATTCATTTGTATCACTTTCTTTCTGGAAAAGAAGACATTTTCTACAAACTTTGTCTCTGTCTAAAATAATACTTGTTACCCAACATCCTGAAAACTATATGCATTTAGGATTTATTCATATCATTTAAACCTTCATTTTAGTGTCAATTTTTATTTTGATGTGAAATATTTAGGAAAAGAGCATATTTTAAACAATATTTATCATCATTGAGTTTGGTATTTATAAGTACCCTGTAATTTCCCCCATCCTCATCCCCACACACATATATTATTTATTTATATATTATTATGGATTGACCCCAGACCCACCAACCCTTTCTACGTGCCATCTCCTATTCGATCAAATTTACCCATTCTATTGTTCAGTTGGTCTGGCTTTTATGGCTTTATTGATGAAGACATTCTTGATTAGTATGGTCATTGAAGAAATCAATGATTCATTCATTATTCATTTTGTCCTGACTTTCCAGATGCAGATAGAGACAATGAAAAGGGTGAAAAGAAAACTGGTGGGAAGGTATGGTATTTATCTAACTGATTATAATACTATTAAATAGAAAAAGGCAAAATGATCTTATGATGCTTAGAGATCTCTTAGGAATACCTCCATTCATTTTTAATGTTAATTAAAGTGTTTGTTTTTTTAATGTCTTCGTACCAACGTTCTGTAATTTATTGAAAATGACTATATACAATGAAATCAAAACAAAGATTTATTTGTTTGTATGAATAAAAGATTTTCCCTATCTTCAGTTATAATTTTGTCTGAGGTGTGCTTTTGTCTTTGTCAGTTATGAAAAAAAAATACTTCCCATATGTTGTATGAATTGGGATTTAAATGGTTAAAAAAAAAGGTAAAAATGTTTGAATAGTTGTAATGTATAAATCCCATTAAATTAAAATTAATTTTTTGTTGTTGTTTTAAAGCCATCTAACTTGAAACCAAAGTCCAATGTAATCCTTGGAGGTGATGGGAAGCTGTCAAAGGCCAGTAAGGATGAACGTCGGATGGCGGTAAATATATTTGTTAAATTATTAAAATTATTCAATAATCCACTGCATAGGAGTGTCTGTAACAGATAAGATTAAAATTGTCAGAAAAAGGCTGCAGTGTATTTAAAATGCTTTGTTTTTTTCAATGTATAATTTTAAAAATCTTTTTGTTTAAATAGCTAAATCAAACTCTTGAATTATGCCCTAAAAATGATACCAATTCCAACTGAAAAAAAATATTCTCATAATCACCTCCCTCCCAATTATGCAGCAAAGAGGAGAACATCAAACAATTTTATTTCACAGCTCAGTATAGCCAAATAACTTTAAAAAAGTAAAATTCCTCAAACAAAGCTGACAGGGGCATTACCAATTCAATCTTTAGGGGAAATCTAATGAAAACAAGAAGCCCTGGTATAATTATTCATAATCCACAGTCTCCATTGTTCTACAATGTAGCATTGATCCAGTCTTTATTGCTGGGGCTGCTTGGGGGACTTGCATAGCCAGCCTGTGCCTTGTTTACCTTAGATACTTAAAACCAGTGTTGTACAAGTGAAACAGAGACCAGCTCTGTTTTAATATTTTAGTTATGGAGAGCAGACTGCATTGTGTTTAGTGAGGCTAGAATACAACTGACATCTTTCCTTGCAGTATGCTTCAGTTAATATACAATGGAGGTTTTGATAACTTTATAAAATTAAAATTTGTATATACCATTATATCATTATTAAGTTGTATAGTTTGGGTTTAAGACCAAAGAATACTGGTGGTATAACTCAATTTCTGAGTACACCTGATTATTCATAATTCTTTTTTTTTGTTTACAGTGTGTTAATTCTTCAAATATTAGTTGTCTGTGTTAGTCCATTTTAATACATTAAAAAAACAAAAAACAAGGAGTTAGTTTTTAATTGTGCCACACCCAATTAAGTTACTCCATTTATTTGGGGTCATTTCACTTTAAACAAACAAAAATTACAAATCAAACAATCTAAAGTTAATTTTTTCAGACAAAAAAAGTTGATGTGTTTGAAAATAATTTATTTTTTGGATTCGTACAGAATTTAGAAACATGAAATCAGAGGTGTGTAAAATAAAAGGATTTGAAGACTGTTGCTGTAAAATTGGCTAAATTAATTTTAAAATTTGATAAGAGTAACACCATTAGTTAAATCCCTAAACCTATATAACTAGAGGATAGAAGAACAAAGAGCAAAGTAGTAATAATACTTAAGGCATTAAGTTCTAACTAGGAAATACAACACAACAATAATCTAACAAAGCACTGAGAGGCTTAGGAAAAAAACAACTTATCTTGTTCCATATACAACAACAAATTCTCATTTTTCTTGTATGGAATTCGGCCATGGAATGGGGAACTTGAACAAACCTGGGAAAGCCCCACACTATCAATATTTAAAACTCTAAAAAATGCAAGACTAGACATAAATAATGGGTATGCAAAGGACGTAATAATCTTTCTTTATAGAAAGAGTGTATGTAATAGATAAGACAAAATAAGATAGATAAAGTTATTAAAAAACATGTTATTTGTCAGTTGGTTTTCAAGTGACATGTATTAAATTACAAGTTCTATAGACAAGTTAAGCTTTCACGTGTATTATCACAATGTGTTTACTCATTTACTGCTTAAGTTATGTCACTAAGAGATAGGAATTATTAAGTCTGATCATGTTAATTACTGTACATAAGTAGCTAAGCCTGCTACATTTAAACAATTTTACGTAGCCTATAATAAGACCGGACAAATGTTGAGTGTATGAGTATTTCATTAAAAAAAATTCCTGAACTTTTTTATTGTAAATCACAGCAGCGTAATATCGACAGTCAAAAGTATTCATCAATTTAATGTATATAATTAAATCCTTAAATCTCTGTATTCCACTATAACTCTAAATTATCAAAATCAACTTTAGTTTATGAAATTTTTTAAGTGAAGAGTGAACCTCAGGCTTGACTTCTACTGATAAGTGAAAGTGTAACGAACTCACTGAGGACCTTACACACATATTCTTTGGGGGTATGAGCTAACTCTGGTAAAATGTAACGAACTCACTAAGTACCTTACACACATATTCTTTGGGGGTATGAGCTGACTCTGGTGTTGGTGGTACTCATTTTTTGCTATTGGACTTATCAGCTTTATAGTGGCTTTGTGTGTTTGCTTCTGGCAGTTCTATTGTCCTCTCATTCCTGGTGGAATTCAGGCAGTCCTGGATTCCAGTAGAACCAATAACATTTCTTAATAGAAGGAATGTGATAGTCTTCTGTGTAGAATGGTCGTCTCTAATAGATAATATAAGATAATATTTAGATAAAACAGCTTGACTTTAAGGATGTAATCCTCTAAAGATTTCATAAATGTCTTAAAGCAAAGCTAATTAAACTAAAATACTACCTCACTTTGGTGAGACATGTACTAGAATATGCATCTTCTGTATGAGACCCATCCACCAAAGAAAACATTCATAAACTAAAACAAATTAAAAAAAAATACTGCCAGATTCATTACTGGAGAATATTCAAAACTGACAAGAATAACACCATTAGTTAAATCATTAAACCTTGAAACACTAGAGGATAGTGGAACCAAGAGTAAAGTAGTAAACATAAAGCAATTAATTCTAATTTGGAAATACAACACAAAGATAACTTAATACAACCCTCAGATAGACATAAGGATAAAAAGACCTTTCTTATTCCATATGCAAGAACAAACACATACAAATTTTTGTTCTTCCCGTCCGGAATTCGGAAGTGGAATGGGTTGCCTGAAGAAACCAGGAAAACCAACACTTTATCAACATTTAAATCTCTAATAAAAATGCAGGACTAAACACAAACCATAGATAAGCGTAGGATGCAAAAATCTTCTGTATAGAAGGAGCGTCTGTAACAGATAAGATAAGATAAGATAATTTGATATTGAATTATAAATGTTTATGGGGTACACCTAGGAGCTGCTGTAGCCTATATCCAATGGATTTATTGATTGAATTGTTAATAATTGACATTCTAAATAAATAATAGCCTCCCCATACAACAACAACAACCTCATGCATACATAAGTTTTCATCAACTGTCTTTAAAACAGTATGAATGCCTCATAAATATTCATGCAAATTGTTGCTACCAACACTTTGAGCATTTTTAGTAACCCAAATGTTTTTGAACTCATGCGTCATATCATGAACTTAAAAGCCTCTGGCAGACTGTCCATATGTCTCATAACCCCTTCTGCATTCTTATGAACACTTGATACATTGTAACCAAAGAATCTAGTCAATCAGTTAGGCACATACAGACATGACATACTCAATAAAGAAAAACCTGGAGGTACCTTTTGGCTGAAATCTCTATTGAGCTCGATCAATGGACCATGACGCTATTCATGAATACATTACTGTGACGCCAAAGAAAAACATTCTGAATTCTTTTTTTTTACTTGAACAATGGTCCCTTACAGGAATGAATAAGAATGTATATTAATCAGGAATAATCTTAGCCCCAGGTTATAAAGTCTATTCAATATTAAAAACCCTAATAAGATGGTGTTGCATGCTTTGAAAATAATCTTAATTTACACAAAAAATTTTTAAATTATTGTGGGACAGTGGGTTCAGATATATTTTTTTGGTCTTTTTTGGACAAAGAAATAAATTAATGCATATTATTCAGAAAGATTGTGGTTGGTTTTTAGGTTTGCACATTTTTTAAAACTGATAATTAAATTGGATCATATTAAAACACGTTTTGTAATTAATTTAAAAAAAAAGTACATTGAGTTTGCTGAGAATCATTTTTTTTCTTCTTTCAAGTCGTTTAAAAGAAATATGAAAAGCAACTCTTTTGGTTTAACTTTTTAAAAAAAAAGTTAAGCTTATGAGAACAAAATTAAACTCTGACAATCCAGCATTTTAAAGAAATATACCCCTTATTCCATTATAATGAGTTCAATAAAATTTAAGGTTTTAAATGTTAATTGGCATATAAGGATGTAGTGTTTTTTAATGATTACACCAGAGCTCACTAAAAATATGTTTAAACCAAGCAAAAATAGTTTGCTTTTTGTTTTTTTAATTCATTTTCTTATCCAAGAGACTACAAAAGACCAAGATCTGGGAAATGCAAACCATTAGAGCTACTTTACTTACATGCAAAAAACATCATATCTATCATATTATAAAGACATAAAATTATAAAATAAAAGGTACTAGAAAGGAGATTATCTTATCTGTAACAGATGATCCTTCTATACGTTACCAAATACACATACCATTATTTCTTTAATCCTCGTGGGCTTTAAACCAGTCAGACTTTTAATTTTTTCTTAGTACAATAACAATAAAATAACTGAACGCACTGTTAGCAGTGTTGGATTTCCACATGGGTGTATTAAGTTTAAGAGCCTCCAACAGCTAAAGGACCTGAACATTTTCAGGGACACACATATTAATATTTCAACTGTTAATGAGATTTATAAAAATGATTTTAAAACTGTGGAGGATGATAAGAAATTATGAGTTTCTTTGTTAATGCCAAATATTTGACATCATCACAACAGCAATCAACATTAGAATGGCTAATTAAAATTTCATAAGTTTCGTGTGATCAGAACCACAATAAATTTGCTATGTATTTTTTGTTTTCCTGAGCACCATCACACCTAGCCTCCATTGCACCTTCATTGTTGCACAAACCCTCTCAATATTTGTGAGGTTATCCTCAACTCCATTGTAAGCTGAATTAAGCACTTTGACATGTTCAAGTGCATATTGCTTTAATTTGGGGAGGGAGTAATTAATTTGGGGAGGGAGTAATTAATTTGGGGAGGGAGTAATTAAATGGGGTCTCAAGATTTAATAAGGCTTGGTTCTGGTCAGGTAATGCCAGCCCTAACTGGTCGGCACATTTTCTCACTGTTAATTTTTCCTAACTCAGATGGATACTCGTCACAAGTATCTGATGGACCAACTGGCCAGCGCACTGAATCTGGATGTAGGAGTGGTGGAAGAGTTTTTGGTATCTGATGACAGAGTAAGTTATACAAGAAACTGTTCTATTATACTGTTTTTTTTTAAATTGACAAAATTATTCAATTTCAGGGCTGAGCGGGGTAGTGACCCCAATCCTCAGCAAATTGTCTAATTCTGCATTTACGACAGAACTAGATCCGAGTGTTTTAAAATTGTTGTTCATATTTTATGTTTCCCCTAATGTGGAGAAATGAAGAAAAAAAGCATGTATTTAATCATTGAATCTTTTAAAAAGAATTTTGTGTAAATATAATAGAAAACAAACTAGCAATACATGCAAAGCTAAATGTTTAATAACCTCTGAAAATAACTGTATCCTTCCTGCTGATTTTGAGCAGTTATTTATCTTAGCAAGATGCATATTTTTTGTTAAGATGTAGGCTGTTTCTAATGATAATTTAAAACTGTATTTCATATAATGACAGGCTGATACTAAGTAACTAATGTCTGTGTGGATTATTTATAGGTTCAGTCAAATTATTCAATAATAGTAATGTAATTAAATTCACATTGATTAGAAAGTTTAAGAACTACTACGTTAGGTTTGTATAATAAGCTGTTTGTATTTAGAAGCCTTCATCTTGGCTGCGTTTGTTATTGTTATTGGTTTTATACATTCACTTTTCACTTCTCCCCATTGGGTAGTTCACAAAGCAGAAATGAGAAAATAATTCCTTTTTTAAAAAAAGAACACCCATACTTTGACTAAGATGCTCCTGGCATAGTCTCAAATATCAAAATGACTGATGGGGTGTAAAAAATGTGCACTTTGCTCCTCTCCATTTAAATTGCACACATAAAGTTGGATACCAATTTTGTAGCAGCTGTCTTTACATAAAAATTAATTTTTAAGCACATTTATTTGACTTTTTCTTAGTTTGACTTGATGGATGATTTCTTCAAAGCTGATGGCTCCCGCAAAATAATGTTTTTCTATCAGGATATGTCGGTAAGTACTACTTTATTAATAAAATTATAATAGATTACTTCTGAATATATTTTAATTTTAATTATTGTTGAATTAACAGCACAATAATATATTTTCATTAGAAAATTTAAAAAATCCGTTAAAAATCAAGTTTTTGACTATAAATCTTTTATGTACGAGTCATAACTAAAAGAATGTTCATTATAATACGCAGCGCACAACAATCCAAAAATCCAAAATTTAAGTTATGCCTTGTAAAACATGTTTGATATAATGCGCACCGATCGGAATATATTTTAAAAAATTATAGTCCATATAATTCGCACAGAATCGCGCAACAGGAAAGTATTAAAACAGGTCTTTCAATATACATGTAATACGCACAGGGACACTCTATCTAAATAAATAACATGATACATAGAGATAAATAAAATAATCTAAAAATTCAATAATTTAATTACAGTACATGCAATCGATCTGAAAGTTTGATACATCGTTTTTATCATCGGCACAAAACTGCCTGCAAAATTTCAGCTCGCTAGCTTACGAGGAAGGGGGTTAAAAATTGATCCAAAGTTTTTTCGACAAACAAGCAATCAACCTTACACCACGAGTTAATATAAAGGATTTAAAAAGACAAATAAACTCCAAATTCACTGAAATTTTTGTTAAAATGCAGTTACAAAATAATAAATCAATATCCTTTCAGTCTTTAAAAGTCTATTAGTAAATTTAAAAATCAGGAAAAAAAATTTGGTTTATTTATAACATTGTATATTCTTTTATAGGATATAAATATTGTTAATGTTAAAGTTCCATACGTTACAAGGATATGAAAATTTTTTGATAGCAATGCTTACCATAAAAAGGGGACGTTTTATTTGAAGTATAAATAATACTTTTCGTCCTACAGAAAGGGGAGAAAAAGAAGCTGTTTATCACACCAGGGGACTCAGAGGTAGGTTTTCAGTACTAATTTCATCAGGAGACGTAATGATCAGAGCAGTGATCGTAGGCCTTAAGAAATAGATAATAATCTTCTGCACAGATAACTTATGAGAGGAAGATATTATTGCTTTGCTATATTTCTCACAGAGAATGAAAGATTTGTTAAAAATAGTACAATTATTATAGCTATTTTAGGTGTCTCTAAAGAACTTCACTGGTTTGGTATCTCTAAGAATATTGTAGCTATTATCAATTGCTATGTGATAGATTGGTCTGCTTCTTACTGTGTCCAGTTTTAATGTTCACTTCAATAAAGTAACTATCAAAGTTTTATGATTTATTATTTGAAAAAATATATATCTGTGTTATAATGAATTTTATGAATTAATAAAATTTTTGTTGGAAAAGCATATTGCTGAAGTTAATTTCAAAATTTTTTGTAATAGATGAAAAGTGGATTCATTTTTTTTCCCATTTATCTACTACCAGGGTCTTAATGGCATTTGCTTGTTTTTCTTGAGAACAACATCCAAGGCTATTACAACTGCCAACATTGCCCAGGAGGTCAACTTTGGCACCATGGACTGCTCAGGTGGAAAAATCCTGTCTGGCTTTGAAAAGCATTTATCAAAAATAATTTTACCTTCACTAAAATCCTTAGAGGTTGGTTATTCTTTTGTTTACCTCTTGCTCGGGAGTAAACCAAATAATAGTTTTTTTTCATTTCATAAATTAATTATTGTAATTTCTTCATTTTCTTTAACTGAAAAAATATCACAAGATTGAACAGTATAAATATGTTTCCAATACTTTTTCAGTTATATTCAATGTTTATTTTGGGAAGATAAATTTATGCATTACTTTTGCATTATTTTTCTTTGATTAAGTGCATATAATTAATTTTGATGTTTGCACAAGCAAAAAAATTTTGTAAGAGGAAAGTTTTATCAGCAGTCTGACAAGAAATTCAAGTAAAAAATATGAGAGTAATTTTTAAAATTTTTAAATTGTGACATGTATTTGTTACTGAAGATATTTTGGAAATGAAAGATAGGATCATTTGCATCAAGATTAGCTGAAGTTATTTATGCATAATATAATTTTTAGGCCTGGGGCACTCTCTCAAAAGAAAATGGCACCATTGCTCAAGCAGATGAGTTTCTTGAAAACATGGAGAAATTTATAAGCAGCCTCATGTCTGCTCTGAAGAACATGGAAGGGCAAGTTACTCTCAATGAAAATGGAAACAGTACCATCATTGACCACATTAAAACACCCGCTGACTATCAGGATACAGGTCAGTCCTTCGTCTGAAAGCTTTCCAAGATTGTCATCTTTAAACAGTCTGTTTAAAAAAAACTAATGCTAAAGAAACTATGCCAATCATAAACCGACAGCCATACATTTATATTTGACATACCTTGAATTTCACTGTTTTGTCCCAATAAAGCCTTAGTAATATTTATTACGATTCATTGGAAATCTAAACATTATTTCAGTAATTTATTTTACTTGTAAAAAAAAATTAATAATAAATTTATAAATCACTGACCCATGATATGATAAAGTGGTGAAATGGATATAATGTCAGATAAATAAAACCAACACCACCACCATCCTCCAACCAAAAAAAAACACACACGGAACACAACATTTTATTTATTCCTTGTAAATGTGCCTATCAGGGTTTTATGGCTAGAATTAATCATTTGGAAAAGAAAAAAAAGCATTAAAAAAATGAAGATTCAGTTTAATTTTTGTTGCGGGGGGTGGGGGGGGGGATTGCAAGTGTTAAAATGAGTTTACAATGTTTGTTTTTGCCATGAGAAGATGGCCAAGGCTATTTTTAACAAAGCATAAGAAGATGACTTGTCAGTCCTGTTTGTGCCCGGAAAGCCTTCCTCATGTTGGATACGTGATGTATTTGGTCCCATTTGGAATTAAATCAAATTCAGCTTTTCCTTGCTGTGCACGTCTTTAGGCTTGAGTTGTGTGTAACTTTAGGATGATTGTGGTCCAGTACTGCGTCTTTCTAGCCAATTAATATGATTCTTAGCAAGTGTTTTTCACTAATGTAGATCATATTGCATGTCTTGTTGGCACAAAGTAGATACTTTGATATTATTACCCTTTACTCATTTTGACTAGTGTAAAACAATTTATTGTTAAGTCTTCTTGGTACAGCTTTGCTTTGGGAATTCTGTAGTTGATCTCATTATGTTTTGTTACTGTCTCATGGTAAGGGCTGCTCCAATTTGTGAATCTTACACTTCTAGGAGATTTTGCCCCTTAACACCTATGTTATGTTCTTTATAAACTTTGCCAAAGGCATTGTAAGATTTCTTTTAATTGGGAGTGGGGGGGGGGAGGGGGCAGTAGTTGTGGCAGTTCTTAGCGTTATAATAACCCACTTTCCAGTCCATGATGGACTATGGGGCAAGTGAAGTAGCGTTCACAAGTTTTATTTAGCCACCACTAACGAGCAAGGGATTGTGTGGCCAGCACAATGCCCTGGGGGCCATGGCATTTGACAATGATTAAAATGTGCCAATTGATAACTGTTTTCTAGACCTTCTATTGTAATATTGTCAATCCAAACAGATAAATGTAGTATAGAATAACTGTTAAAAGACATTATTCAATCGATCAAAGAAATCACTTTCTGATGCTGTTTCAGCTAGCAACACTGAGCACTTAGAAAAACTTGAAGAACTTCTAACACTGTGGTTAAAGCAAATTGAACAAGTTCTAGCAGAGAGTGAGCAGATGAGAAGAGAGGCAGATGACATCGGGCCTACTGCAGAACTGGCATACTGGAAAACCAGAATGGCAAAGTTTAACAAGTGAGGGAATTTCAGCGCTTGAATAGACCAAATAAATATTGTTATTAACTACTGATTTAAGAATCACTCATGAAATAGACTATTGCATTGACATTGTGCTTGTTGTTTTCTGTTTTTGCTTTTATTGTAAAGAACGTTATAAAGTAATAAGTACAATATAATTTAATACTATTTACTTTGTTAGAGAAAAATACTGTTATGTAGCCTGCATTTTAAGATGTTATGTAAATATTGATCCCCTTCTTATTTGTATCAAGTCTCCTAGAACAAATGAAAAGTCCAAGAGTTAAAGCAGTCATTGGTGTGCTTCAAGTTTCCAAGTCAAAGACTCTGAAAAAATGGAAAGACTTGGTGAGCACCAAGAGTGGTTCTAGCGTTTTCTATATGATCATATATTTTTATTAAAGAGACAACTTTTGTACAGTTTTATGTTACTAAAATTACCTCAGTCGTGCAAGGTATAACAACAGATAATAGTTGTAATTTGTTGTTTTTTTAAATACTCCTTCTGGGACTTAGAAGCTTATGATAAATTGTTAAAAGAGGAAAAACTTTACCTGCTGGTTTATTCCTCATTAAATATTGAGGTGCTAATAGAATTTACAAGCTATTCGGCTAGTAATTATTTAGCATCTCAGCAAAGTAACAAAATAGTTCCAGTGAACTGCTGAATAAAATCTGCTGAAATATACTGTAGAACTGCAACCTTGATGAAACCACACATGCACATCTAGGTTCTCCAACAGGACCTGTGGAATGAAGTTGTTGCTTTAAAAAAATAGCACTCTGGCCCCACTTCTCAAATTGATAGAAAACAAGTGGTTTTTGTTCATTATTTTTGTCAAAAGCTGTCAATATAAATTATAAAGTTTATACCTTAATGTATAATGTATTAATTTGATACCCCCACCCACTTCACTTCTTAGGATGGTCGGATAACAGACGCAGCCAATGAAGCCAAAGATAATGTCAAGTACCTGTACACACTGGAGAAATTCTTTGGGCCTCTGGTTAAATGTACACCTGTAAGTTGAAATTGAATGTATTTAAATAGCATAACTGTAAATAATTTAAAGACATAGGTGGAACATGAACAAACCTCAAGCTTCTTCTTGGATCAATGTCGACGTTTTCATTGAATGAAAATAAAGAAAAATCCTTCCAATATTGAAATCCCCAGGCAACCATGGTGGAACACATTCCTAGTCTGATGAACGCCATCAGGATGATTTACAGCATTTCCCAGTACTACAACACCTCAGAGAGGATGACCTCACTCTTTGTCAAGGTTACCAACCAGATGATAACCACCTGCAAGGCGTACATCATTCAAGGTGTCTCCAAGGTCTGGGAGCATCCAAAGTATGTCTTTCTCATCATAAAGTTCATAATACGTAACACTGAAGTTTATTATGGGAAATTTTCCTAATTTAACAGCATTCAGAATTAATTTTAGCATTTTATCTAATTACTGCGGCCCTAAAATATTTTGGTTCTGCTTGATGACTTGACAATCCTAATCTTACAACTCTTCCTCATTCCTCTTATCTGTAACATCCCATTGCTGTTTGACAGGGGATATTTTATTTCCCATTGCTATGTAGCTAATTACCTCTGGTGTAAAAATAGAACTTACACTTCTTTATTTATGTATTACAAGTCACATGTTATAAGCAAAGAGGACCATTATTCTGATGATGAAATATTTGTTAATAATTAGTTAATTTCATTGTGGAAAGGGAGGAGCTCTTGAAAAGACTTGACGAGTGCATCCATCTGAACCATGAACACCAGAGACACTTCCAGAAAACCAAGGAGAAACTCAAAGAGACACCAAACGAGAGGCAGTTTGAGTTCAGGTATTGTGATGCTGACTTTAATCACTCTATGATCTCTTTATCTTGAAGTTTTTAGGGATATTGGTTTTATGTGGCAAAAAAAACAAAACAATCTGGTACCTGACAAAAATATAACAGATGGCTAAAAATCTAATCTACAAATTTAACTGGGATGCAGCAATTGTATGAGCTTTTAATACTTACTACGGCGATAGAAACTTGAGGTTGTGCCCTAATAATTTAAATACCTTCAGTGAGAACTACATTTTCGGAAAGTTTGACACCTTCTGCAAGCGCCTTGAAAAGATCAAAGACATGGTGAACACAATGGAGCAGTTCTCTGGCTTACCCAACATCAAGATTGAAGGCATTGACACCATTGTGGTCAGATACAAGACTATTGTGGAAACCACCAAGAAAAAAAACTATGACATTCTTGACCACAGGAAAGGAGAGGTAATAAAAAAAAACATATTTAGTGTAATAAGATTACCATTTTGGGGATTTATACAACAGAAAACCTGATTTTTTATAATGTTTTTATTAAAAAATCTCACACTTTAAAACTCATGCTATTTTTAAATGTTTGAATATATGCATCAAAATTCAATAATTAATTTTTTTTTATTGCATGGCACAACTTTAACACATTGCAGATATTGAAATGAATGAACATCGTGTTGTATGTTAAAAATGTTCATCTATGATAATAGATTTTTCTTTGAACTCTTTTACAAGTTTGACAACGACTACGTGGAATTCAAGACACAAATTGAAAATCTCCGCAGTTCTATTCAGGCCTTTATGGACTCTTGGTTTGCTAAGTCCCTCAGTGTAAGTAAATTGCAATCATGTTCATCTATATTTCATGTTTTTAAAACAATATTCTTTTTTTTTCATTTGTTTCTGTGTAAAATTTTCCAGTTGGGATGTATTAAATATCTATTATAGCTAAATTTAATTTTTACAAAAAAATTTATGAATTGTTTGAGCTGTTTCTATTTTTATAAATTCGTGGATGAGACCCTAAATTTTGAAAAGTTTGCATTTATTTAGTTCCAGCAATACAGTCATTATAAATTTGTATTAATTTTCCTTTATTTTACCCAACAATTTGAATTATTTGCACACATCTTTTAAAAAAGATGTATTTCATCAACGTAACTAATGAGATAGTAAACAGATTAATTTCACAGTGGAAGTTATAAATAAATCTCAATATAAACACTTTATTTTCCTCTTAGACTGAGAAGGCATTAGAGCTGCTGGATAAATTTGAAGCTATAAATGCTGCCCAACTAGATCTGACAGAAAAGTACATGCGGGTGATGACGGTCTATGGGCGTGACCTTGAGTCCATTCGTAAAGTTTATCAGAAACACAAGAGTGATCCACAGATTCCAAGAAACCTTCCATCCATCGCAGGAAAAATTGCTTGGGCTCGCCAGCTGTACAGAAAAATAGAGGCGCCCATGAAGATCTTCAAAAATAAACCTGAGATTTTAAAGGTACCTTTGAAATGAAAAATATTTGATTATTTCTTTACTGTGGCCCTCAATCAAAAACTTTTTCCAGGGTTATTTACTCAGATTTTTAATTTCATTTTGTACTTGAATAAAAACATTCAAAAGTCCACAAAATTTTCTTAAAAGCAATCTAGATAATTTCCTTAAAATTTCCTGTGCTGAAATCAAACTTTATTATGTGTCATTCAAGAGTAATAGGTGGCTAGAAGTATTACAGTTTTTTTTAAAAGATATGTTAATATTGTTTTTCTTTTTTTGGCTTTAATTTTAAAACTTATTTGAATCTGATCACAAAAATCAGTTTTGAACTTACCAGAATTTAACAATGTCAAATTAATCCTATGGCTGATTCTTTAACTAGCCACACATGTAAAACTCTTGGTTTTAAAAAATGTACACAGAATACATCAATCATCCATGCATTTTTAACTGCTTAAGAAGTAAATCATATTTTTAAAAGATGTGTCTTTTTGTCTTTCCTGTGACAGCATCCAGAGTCAAAGAAAATTATCAGAAATTTTAACAAGATGGCAGGTGTGCTACTGGAATATGAGGTAAGACCATTCATTTTAAATTTAACTTCTAGAAATAATATTTTACTATAATGGTCAACTGAAACTTGTGCACCCTGCTTCACTTGTCGCAATAGACCTACAAGGTCTGAAAGAAAGGAAACTTTTAAAAAATGAAGCATTGCTGCATTTGTTCATGCTCCTACAAACAAAATATTAGCATTTACAAATTTTAAAAATGTTCTGAAAAAGATACTCTTAAATGAAAAGCATTACAGAAATATACTGAATCAATTATTTTCTATTAAAAAAAATTAAAATCATGTTATTCCTGTGTACAGATGCTGTACCACAGAGGTTGGTATAGAGCAGTGGAGGCTGCAAAATCAGGACTGCACGCCTCACTACTTGTCAAGCAGCCAGAAACTGAAGAACTCTTTGTGAACTTTGACATCCAGATAATGGAACTGATCCAAGAGGCTAAGTGGCTCCAGGTAGACTTAAAGTTTTAATTGGTTGTATTTCCTTTTTTTTTAAAGTTCATTTTTATATAAAAACAAGATAATGTATTTCAGTTTCTCAATAAACATAAAGAAAGTGTTTAAGTTTGTAAAGTCATCCATACATACATAAAGTCATCCATACATACATAAAGTCATCCATACATACAGAAAGTCATCCATACATACATAAAGTCATACATACATACATAAAGTCATCCATACATACATACAGTCATCCATACATACATAAAGTCATCCATACATACATAAAGTCATCATCCATTGTAGTCAATTTAAAGACAGCACAGTTTCAAAATATAGAGCTCTCATAACATTTGTGACATTTAATAACCAAAAAAATAATTTATACCAAAGTTTTATACAAAATAAATACATTTTGATTTATTGAAGTTAAAATGTTAAAATAGCAATTAGTTGACATCAAGAAATGTGAAATTGAGTAGGTCAAGTATTTTGTTTTTCCCAAAGTTATTTACACTGCATATCTTTCAATTTATTCATTTACTTTTGTTCATTGTGCTGCTTGATTTATGCAGATTATGAACCTAGATGTACCAGATGCTGCTAAAGAGCTGATTGTGAAAGAAGAGAGCATGAAACAAAACCATGTGGCGTATGTTGATGCTATTTGATTAATTACCATTGGATTTTATAATTATTAGTAAAATAGTTTAATTAATTCTTAACTATATTAAAGAGAAATAAAACAATAATAAATATATTTAAGGTTAAATTGGAAAACGGAAAAATTATAAATTATTATTTATGTATTATAGCTTTTGTCATTGTAGACATTTGTAGTCACATTTTCTACATGTTAATTTGTTGTTTTTTTCTCAGCCATATTATATTTTTATTACAGCTTAACAGAGATGCTAGTCGAGTACCACCGTATATTACAAGCCATCCCAACAGTCTTACTGCCTTTGATGAAACCCTTTAAAAAACGGGTGGAGGAAACGTTAAACCCAGGCATTACCTCCCTTACATGGACATCGCTGAATGTGGACACTTGTAAGCTTTTGCTAATGTATTTCAGTTTTAATTGAATAGTTTTGTTAGTTTTCTGGTTTAATCGAAAGCTGGGATTTATTTTCCTAGTTTATTAAATATTTTGTGTCACACCACTTATTTTTAGAAGAATGCCAACTTAACGTTATTTTTTTTACTCGACTTTGGAGACTGATGTGGAGAACCCACCCCAGGGGTCAAGAGACATAGCTGTATATGTCATTTAGCCACCCAATAAACTAAAATTAGATTTAATGCTCAATTTTTTACAGTTGGGTGGAGACTTACTTTAAAAATTGTTCATTGTTATTCATGAAAGTGATTTCTTTCATCTTATATCTGGCTTCAATAAGCTTGTAAATTCACCAAGCAAATTTAAAAAATTTTAATTAGCATTCAGAGCATAACCAAACTGTATAATATATTTCTACAGACATAAAAAGCACCTATGCTTCAATGAAGGATCTGGACAAACTATCAAAGACATTACAAGACATACTTGACTGCAGAATTGAAGCTGTGCTGGATGACATGTCGGTGACAGCACTCTGTGATCTTCCTGAGGATGAGCCAGTCTCTGCTGACAAGTTCCTGCAGCTGACCACTGATATTGTGGCATCTGCTTCAGAGTCTTTAGCTACGTAAGTTTTAGTTTTTTCTTAATCTACACATAGATAAATTAATATTTTATTATTATCATGTATATATAATACTTAATTAATATTTTTTTAATAATAGAATATTACAAGTTATCTATAAATAGACACATAAATATTTGATATTGCAATGTTTACTTACTCAATATTTAGTTTAGATTTATTATCTTTTATAATAATAAAATCTTAAAATAGAATATAAGAAGAAATTTTGGTTGACAAAATAACGATAAAAACTGAAAAAGTTGTAGGAGGCTGTTCTTAACATTTACCACTGTACCTTTTATTCATATATGAGCACTTTTTAAAATCACTCTATAATATTCATCCATAATAAAGTTCTTTTTATTTCAAAAGATTAAATTTATACAACTTGTAATGATGCACTGTCTCATGTTTTCAGCCAAAGCCAGCTAGCAGAGAAAGCTGTCAATGAGCTCGTGGAAACCCTGCGGTCACGGCTAACCCCTGAAGAGCGTGTTGGGATCTCTGCCGAGGAAGGTTATGCCTGTGCGCACCCAGACACAAAGAACAAGAAAACCAGATGTCAAGAATGCCAGCCCTGTTGTTACTACAGCCTGCTCAACTACTTCACTCAGAGAAATACGGAGGCTTTGGTCAAATGTGAGTTGAGTTTATAGGTGCAAACTTAATGTAATCATTTGTGCCATTTCAGTAAACCCCCCCAAAAATATGAAGCACATTTTATATTTAAACATTAACTCAAATGAAAAAACATGTTCAATATGATTCACATTTTGATCACTTATGAGTGTTAGAGATCTAGTATGCAATGCAGAACTAAGTCTATCTATCTCAAAGAGTACCAAGCAATTAAATAATGATTCAGTCCCAACATGTATTTAAATTGAGCAATACAAGATTTAATGAATTTTAGAGGTAAAAGAATACAGCTTTTTACCATGCTTAAAATTAGCACTTATATCCTTTTAGCAGAGGCGTCACTAGTGTTGGTGTCACCCGGGGCGGTAGCTCATGGTGTCACCCCTTTAAGACTTACCCCATAGAACTCCTCCGAGTCTTTCAGTGCCAAATAACGGGAACATACAGAATTTTACTTTTTGGTGTCACCCCTTGTGATGGTGTCACCCGGGGCGGCCCGCCCCCACCGCAGCCCCCTAGTGATGCCACTGCCTTTTAGCAATACATATTTTAGGATATCACACATTTTTTACAAGCTAAGCTGTCTAAATCTTACACTCAATAAAAAATTGCAGATTCTAAATATATGTTTATTATTTTAACTTTTGATTTTGTTTAAATCTCTCAAAAACTTTAAAAGTCAGAATACAAAAAAATTTAAAATGTCTAAAATTATCAGGCACTCGGCTGACCTTAGATGCCATCAAACGCCGCCTACAGTCCAACCGCTACATCATTGGGGATGAGTACAGAGAAGAGCTCAAGCCACCATTGTTTAAGGTGGATGTTGTTCTGGAGATTCCTAATGTGATGATAAGACCAAACCTGGATGACCTGCAGCATGCACTCTCCAAAGGTGTTCAAATCATACTCAAAGCCTCGGAGACTATGAATGTTTGGGAACATCAGATCCTTCATCAGAGACAGCTACAGAAGGTGATGATTTGGGTCATTCAAGCATTCACAACTGCTTTTTTAAGTAACTTCTCATTGTCGTTCAAGTCTATTTCAAGCTGAACTTTAATATTTAAATAAATTATAAAGACAAAGATATGATGTCGTAAAAAATAATTAGTTAGATGTATCATTTTTTAATTTTAAATTTTTTTTTACTGATTTGTAACAGGATTATGGTAATTTTTCATTTTGGCTGCTAAATTAACTTTTATAACCTTTTTATCTATTAGCCTTCAATCTTTCTGCCATCTCTCCAGATTAAATTCTATCTATAACATTAATAGAAATGATACTTGAAAAAAGAAATTTTTGTACATTTAGGAGTTGGAGCTTCTTGCTCAAGAGGAGAAAGATGAGGGTGCTAAAATCATGCCAGCTTCCACTCAGGCAAAACCACTCCATAAGGTAAATAGACTTTGTTTTTATCACAAATTTTGTTGAAAAAACTGAGGTCTTGTTTTTTGGAGGGAATACACGGTTAAAACATCACAGTGCAAGTCACAGTGTTCTAATTCAATAACTATGGCTATATCATTATTGTGTTAAAACTATTAATTTCATTTTTTAATTTGAAATTTATCTAAAATTAAAAATTGGTCACATTGCATTTTTGTATGAGAGTTTTTATTCATTGTTTTTTTTTAGAACAGCTGGTAGGATAATTTTTTGCTCTTGAATAAAACCATCCAATTTCTAAATTCTCATATTATTTCTCTATAAGGTCATAAGTGAGCACAAAGATATTGTGAAAATTGTCATACAGCTCAACTCAATTATTAGCACCTTCAAAGGAGATGTTCAAGAATCATTGGAAAACTTTACCGGTTACTCAGAGTTGTGGATACAGGTGATATTTCCTATTTATTGAAGATACTTATACTTTAAGATTTTACTTTTTTAAAAAATTGCAATATTTGGTGAGGTCAACAATAATCAGAAGTATCATCTAAAAACTCTTCTAATTGAAAATAACATTTCATCCTTGTTGAAATGTCTCTTTTCAGGAGGTGGATGTCAAAGTGAAGCAGTTCATGAGCAATAATCCAATTATGTCAGAGATAGAAGCTCAAATTCGATACTATCAGGTTGGTGAGGGCATTTGGAATTATGATAAACTATTTTCAATAAACTTTGGATAATTTTGATGTAGATCCAAAAAAATAAATAAAATAATTTAGCTATAAAATAAAACATATCTAAGCTAATTTTTTACTTGAATTAAAAATACATCTTGAGGGCTTCTGTTTTTAAATATGTAAGCAAAATGTTTCAGTATTAAATTTTGATAACAATTTTTTAAATAAAAATTTATTATTGAATTTAAAAAAAAATAAATAATTTTTTTACCAGAACTTGGAGATGAGCATTGAAGAAATTGTCCCTTCCTTCAGAGTGGGTTCAGTTATTTTTATCACAGAACAACTGAAAATGTCATTGATTACAGAGACTAGAAACTGGAAAATGTCATATGCCAAGGCCCTCAATGAAAAGTGTGGCCGAGAGATGGACTCAATGAATGAATTTATTGACAACCTGATGAAACGCTTGTCTCGTCCAATCAAAGATCTGGATGATGTGCGAGCCGCCATGGCAGGACTGAACGAGATAAGAGAAAATGAAATTCACATTGACATGACAATCACTCCAATAGAGGAGACATATGCACTGCTGCACAAATACAACATATTTTTCAATGATGGCAATGCAGAGAGGGTGGATACATTGTCATATGGGTGGAAAAAACTCACCACACAGGTGGGAAAATTTTGTGTTTTATTCTTAGTGAAATGAATCAATTTAAAAAAAACAACAAATTAAACAGATCTATAAGCCAAAATTATGGGTTGTTAAATTTCAAAATACTTTTAACACTGTTTTTGATGTTGAATGTCGAATGTTCAAAAGTAGCAGGTCATAATATTTTTTGTCTTGATTTATTCTATAAATATTTCTTTAAATTTAAACTTCTTCTAAAAAAGAAGCTAAACAAATTTAATTTTAATAATCTATATCAATGACTATGCAAAGTAATTGATTTATGTTTAACATACTTCGTGCATGGGATTGTGGTCTCATTGTGTTAATTCTAAATCATAACTGTGTGCAGTGAATATTAACATTTCTGATGAAAATCAATTTTAGATGTTCCATGCTTTTATTTTATCTACTGAATGTTCAAGCTTGGTTAGTCCATGACATTAGTTGTAATTGATTTTGCATGAAAGTTAAGGTAACACTGTTTTGGTAATTGCTGATGAAAAGTTGATCTATAATCAGTTTATAAGTTGTTTAGTTTTTTAATGTGAATTTATATTATAGCTTTACTTAACCTCAGCTGCTACACATTGCAATTTATGTTATAAAGGATTCATGTAAATCCTAAACTTTTTAGTGTAAATTGAGAAAGCTTAGTATGAAAAAGAATTCTTAAGTATGATGAAGTAAATATTTTTAAAAATATATATCAATATCAACTAGACACCCAATTTTAAATATTATAGATTTTAAATAAAACTTAAAAATCTAGTTAAGCTTTCCTCTTGAAAATATCACAATATTTCACTAGGTGATATTTGACTTGGATCATGAATTAAGGTAACTTTACCCAAATGGGTAATTTTAGCTTCATGTTTATTGAATATTTATTGAATATTATGTTTTACATTTGTAGGATACTTCAGCTAGTAGCTATTGTAGAAAATAATTAGAAATTTGAGATTAAATTTTTTTTTGGTTGCTTTCAATAAAAGATTTCTTCTCTAAATATCCAACTCATAGATAAACATCAGGACCATCCATAAATGATGTAGAGCAAATTTTGCAGATTTTTACCCCCCCCCCTCCCCTTGGATGAGTTACATCATTTATGGATGACCTCCTAATCAAATAGTCTCAGCTTTAAAAAAAAATAAATTACATAGACTTTAAACCATGAAAGGAAAACTCTAACTCTAACCTCAATATCATTGCTACTATCTATGTGATTCTTTGGGATTCCTTTTTAACATTACACATAAAAACATTAAGAAAAAAAAATCCAGTTTTAGAGTATTTGAAATTCTCATTTATCTACAGGTGGGCCAAACAAGAATATGTCACAAAAAATGTTTATCAATTTTTTATTTCGTTTCAAAAGTTTGTATGTTGTTATTTGGAAAACAAATGCTTCGACAGACCTATTTAGATTACATTCAAATGTGATTTCCAATTTGGATAATTTTTGTCAATGCCTACAGTACAAATGGAAATTAATGCATCTATAGATAACTTCACTTCATTTTAACTTTCAAATCAATACAATTTATTGCTTCATTTCAATTAGTTTCCACACGTTAAAAAAAAATCTACACTGACTTGATAACAATGTTTAGTTACTAAAATTCATATAGCCAACCATTTAAACTAGGATACTTGTCTTTCAATGCATAATTATTAAAATTCAAAATCCATTCTTAAAGAAATTATGTTTATAAATGTTTCTTTGCTTTTTTCTGGTGTATTTACAATTTTAGGACTCTCTCTTAATTGCAGATCAATAAAAATAAATAAAATGTATTGTAATTATCCACAGTAATTTCATGCTCTTGCTTATTATTAAAAATAAAAATGAAATCATATGCTATTTTCATTCATTAAGTACAGGATTTAAAAAAAATAGTTTTGAAACGGTTAAAAAATATATCAGAAAATTTTGCCTAGTATCAGTAACAGTTTTTTTTCTTCAAATATTAAGAAATTCTATACATTATGGCTTACACAAAAAAAGTACCTTTTTTTAGCAATGTACTTGCTTTTTCTACAGTTGTATGCAATAATTACTGCCTTATTTAATTTTTTTTTAAAGAAGTGTATTATAATTACTAAAACATCATTAATGTTATTCCAATGTCATAAAAGCTCATATGCTATTGTGTTATTTATAGATTTCCTACAACTCATAAATAACAATATTCACTTATTATTACAGTCCTATCACTTAAATTGTATTTATCTAATTAATATTTTCTTTAGCTGTTAATATAAATCAAGTTTTTCCACAATATTATTATTAATTTTCAATATATTCCTTTAAAATTCTTTTTTTTGACATACATGTATTTCTGAAATAATTTTTTTCAGGCAACCACAATTCAAGAACATCTTCTTCAGATTCAGCCAACCTTCAAGGCTGATCTGCTGGCTGGAGTTGAGCAGTTTGTTCAAGCCAACAATGAGTTTGCATCTTCTTATGACACTTCGTAAGTTGAACCTTTAACAAAAATATGGATTAAAACATGATCATGCAGCATTATGACTACATAAAGTGCATGTAATTTCTTTCAATTCAAATAAATCTTTTGGTTATCTTAGGTGTTTTTAAGTAAAAAAAACAACAAACTTTTATAATATATATTTAAATTTGCATATAGAAGTCAGTTTTTAAAAAAAAATCACTTACATTTATACATTCTGAATTAAAAAAAAATTAAATCAAGTTGAGAGCGATGTCTCATAAATATATTCCTAAAGTCTAATCATTGTTAATTATAAGGATTTTAAAAAGTATAATATTATATAAAAAAATACTTGATCAGTGCAATGTTATTCATGTCCTGTATTAAACTTTTCAGTGGGCCCATGGAAGATGGCATTCCTCCCCGAGAGGCATCAGACAGACTCAACATCTACCAGGCCAAGTTTGATGAGCTGTGGCGTAAGTACACAACATACTCTGGCGGTGAGGAGTTGTTTGGTCTTCCAGTCACAGACTATCCTGACCTGATGCGTATTAAAAAAGAGCTGAACTTGCTACAGAAACTCTACCAACTTTACAATGCCGTGCTAGAGAATGTCAATGGCTACTACGACATCCCATGGTCTGATATCAATATTGAAAAGATCAACTTTGAGCTACTGGATTTTCAGAACAGGCAAGAAAAATTATTTTTATTTGCTTGTAATTGTCAACAAATTTAAAGCTTGGCAATAAACAATTAATAAATACTGCATTTATAAGACATTGTTACTCTTTATTGTATATAAGTTTTAATGCTTTGATAATATGACATTTAAATAAATTTTTGCAAGATAGGGAAAATAATCATTATTGTAAAATGTTCTTATATTACTTAGAGTTGTGAAGAACACTTCAGCATAAGAGGCAATCAATTTTATATATCATGAAAAATGTTTTAAAATTCATAATCATTCACCAATTTTTAATCATAATTTTTAAATTAAAAAATAACTTCTTTTAAAAATTTGTTAAAAATATGTTAGAAGATTTTTAATAAAATTTTACTGGAGCAAGTTCATAAAAAAGTTTTACCAAATTCTATTTCAAAGGTGTCGCAAGCTTCCAAAAGCCCTGAAAGAATGGCAAGCATATGAAGATCTTCGTAAAACAATTGATGACTTTAATGAGACTTGCCCACTGCTAGAGATGATGTCCAACAAGGCAATGCAAGAGCGCCACTGGGACAGGATAGCTCAGATTACTGGCCATTCATTTGACGTGGAGTCTGAGAGTTTCTTGCTCCGTAATCTGATGTCAGCTCCACTATTGAAATACAAAGAGGACATTGAGGTATGTAAAGAATAGATTATTCTTTTTATCACAGCAACATGTAACATTGTTATTGAAAAATCTATTCACCAGATATTATTTTATATTGTACTAATTTTGATATAATAAATTGTGTCATTACTGACGAAAAAAAAATGAAAATTAGCCAATAAATAAACTATGTTTTCTCATGCTCCATCTATAGCTTTGTTCCATTCAAAATTGAGTGGCCGCTATTTATTTGGTTTCAATACAATGTCCAATGCGTTGATCAGAGACTTGCAGAGTTATGGAATACTGGCAATACTTGTAGATTAAAATGTCTTTTCACAGGATGTTTGCATATCAGCTGTCAAAGAAAAGGACATAGAGGCCAAGTTGAAGCAAGTCATAAACGACTGGAGTGCTCAGTCGTTCCAGTTTGGTAACTTCAAAGCTAGAGGAGAACTACTGCTCAAAGGTATGTCAGATTGTTTCTCTAGTCGTATCTTATCTTATCTATACAGACGCTCCTTCTATGCAGAAGATAATTGCGTCCACAGACCATGACAGATGATCTGTTGGCAAGTGATGCAGCGTTCACAGGCCACGGCTTTGTGGGTTCCACGCATTACCCAGCCGCCTAACTACGTGTAGTGTTAGGTACCCACTCGGAGCTGGGTGACTCAGGGATGCCCTAGGCCCCGGGAACAAATCCTTGCCTTGACATGGATTCGAACCCGTGACCATCGGTACGCCAGTCGAGCGCGCTGCCACTCGACCACCGCGTCCCTTAGTCAATGAAGGCACAACAGAGCATCAAGAACTAATTATCTGAAACATGACTCATCTGAATGATTATCTGGGTTTTTTAAATTATTATTTTTTTATTATTGATGGTATTATTATTATCAATATTTTTATTTACTATGCCCATGGCTTGGAGCATTCTAAAAAGAAACAAATGAAAATAATTCTAAATTCATCCCACAATCTAGATGATATCAAGATAAATGCCATCCTGATATAATACAATCTGAAAACATGAATAATTAATATATGTCACAATATATCATCCATAAAGACAGAATGATCATTAATTTTAATGAAAAGGAACAACCCTCTAATTATGGAAAGAACTCTTTTTACTTAATACATCTGGTCCTCAATAGTTTTTTTAAACTTCAATCAGCTAAACACTTTTTAATGTATAAGGTTAGAATGCATTGCATACTATGTACTTACTTTGATAATATAATACATGTACAACCTTTCTGGGGTAGTGTTCATTTATCTGAAAAATGTATTAATTGGTGATACCCCTGGTTACAAACATTTCTGGATATTGACAATTTACTGGCTATAAAATAAATTTATATTGATTATAAACTTTAACGAATTATAATTTTTTAAAAAGAGATGTGTAACTGCAGGATCTAATACAATTATTGTTGCATGAAATGTCCACGCTGTCATGAATTTATAACTTTATTCTGTTAAACAATATAAATTACAACATTCTATTTTATCCATCAACTTCTTTATTTTTGCTTTGCTCTTTTGAGTATAATTTAAAACTGCATCTTGAGAAAAAAAAATGTATTTCTTTTGAAAGGTGATGCTACTTCTGAGACAGTGGCATTGATGGAAGACAGCTTGATGGTCTTGGGAGCACTTCTCAGTAACAGGTCAGCATTATTTTAATGGACAGTATGACACAAAGACAGTTTTGAATAAACAATAAAAGAAACAATTAATGATCTAAGTAAAAAATAAAAAATAAAAATAAATCAATGGTAACAATTTGATCAATTAACGTAACATATCAATAAATATATGCAAAGTTTGAGGTCAACTATTCACTCCAAGAGTTCTTTTCAAAGGAATGATACTTAAATAAGTATAATAAAATAAGCTAGATATAGCATTAGCAATACATAGTGGTACCTCACGGAAATAACATTGATGATAATGATGGTTTCTTTAAAAGTGCTTATTTACCATGCTAGTCCAGCATACTGACCGCACTCTGATCTTAAAAACTTAGCTTGTATAAAAAAGTTTAAACATTTTCCTTAAATTTACCTTTGTCGTCACATTCACATGATGCGCGAAGACTGTTCTAAGACTTTAGTGAGTTGCTTTGAAAGACTGCACTGCATAAGAATTTTTTCCGCGTCAATCCACTCATGGAACTTTCAGAAGTGACATACTTTAGACTTACATTCTGTCAGCTCACTCCTTGTATGTGGTGTTCCTTTCACAAAACATGATTTCCCATAGATTTCGCGGTGGTCGAGTGGCAGCGCACTGGACTGTCGTACCGATGGTCACGGGTTCGAATCCGTGTGAAGGCAAGGGCTTGTTCCCGGGGCCTAGGGCGTCCCTGAGTCACCCCGCTCCGAATGGGTACCTAACTAGTTAGGCGGCTGGGTAATGCGTGGAACCCACAAAGCCGTGGCCTGTGAACGCTGCATCACTTGCCAAACAGATCATCTGTCATGGTCTGTGGACGCAACTATCTTCTGCATAGAAGGAGCGTCTGTATAGATAAGACAAGATTTCAGTTGAGAATAATTTAATTTTTTCTGAGCTTCGGCCCAATATTCTTTTTAAAAAGATACAGTCTAAGCTCTTGAAGGTGCATGGAAAATCATACTGAGGATGGCTCAAAGCTTTGACGTAGTTGTGGGATTCAAGGGCTAGTAAACACCATGCAAACATGCACAGCTCATCTTCATCATCATCATCATCCGTCCCGTGAACGTAGCGGTTGTTGGGGGAGCGTATGGACACTACAACAGATAACAATCTCCACATTTGCCTATCTTGAGCGGCTGCCAACAATTCATTCAATCTCATCCCTGTCCATTCCTTTATGTTGTCAAGCCAGCTTTTCCGCTGTTGACCCTTTTCAGTCAAAAAATGAATACAATACAATTTAAATTACAAATTAAGATCATCCTCAGGAGGGCTCTAATGCAGCAGATAGTCTCATCATTGATGATACGGTTTATTTTATTTTTGTTTACGTGCCATACAAAGCAAACTTTTGAATGAGAAAAACGTGTCTGAATCACCAAGAACAAGACAAACAAAAAAAAACAGGGCTTTGTCTTCATTTCTCCCCATGAGCCACTAATTCTGCATGATACAACTATATAAGAAAGTTTACTGGTTTTCTTAAAAAAAAATTAAAATGAACTATTAAAAGAAATATAATTCTTTTGAACACCAAGCCCTTTGAATGGTAGTGGTAGATTTGGGAAGTCAATTAATGCACAAATACCTTGACAACAAATTCAGTCACATATTTTTATAATTATTACCAAAAATGTTATGTCAATCAGGTACAATGCTCCATTCAAACCAAAAATTCAAGAATGGGTCCAGAAATTGACAGGCTCAACAGAAATCATAGAGAACTGGCTGATTGTACAAAATCTATGGATCTACTTAGAGGCAGTTTTTGTTGGAGGTGATATAGCAAAACAGCTACCCCAGGTCAGTTGGAAAACAGTTTTGTAGACGTAATTTAAAACAAAAATGACTTCCATTATATTATTTGTTGCTCTTCGAATGTTAACATTTCTAGGTTTGACTTTAATTAAATATAAAAAAAATGTTTTGTGTTGTTTTAAAAAAAATTTTTTAAAAATATTTTCAATGTTTCGATTTTTTTAAATTTTAAATTAACATTATTGTTTAATAATTTAACCACACTCTACTTAATTAATTTACTACTCTATGAAATTAACATGGTAGCATATTTGTTTTAAATATTTTAAACATCTGTATTGTTGTCTGACATGACTATGTAATATAATATTTTTTAATTATGGGTTTTGATCAATAATAAAGCCATGGTACAGGGTAAGTTAAGTGATGATTCCAATTAAGTATTCTGTTTTATCTCACTGGTAAGCACAATGTCATTACCATATTTTTGGTCCTCTTCATTGAAAGAAACTTCACAATCACATTATTAAATAGAGACATTTTTCACATTCACAGTTTTAGAATTGATATTCAACCATCTCATCACATGAATGCAGTTTCTACTATTTCTAGCAATAATTAATGATTGAGTTTTACCATACTTAAGATGTTTTATAAACTTTGTCTTTCCCCCAATATTAACTGTTGCACCGAAGAGCAGCATCCTAACTTTTACTATTATTTACAATTAAACAACTTGATTTCAGATTACATCCTAATTAATTGTTATTTAGTATTTAAATGTGCATTCATTCATTTAAAAAAATGCAGCAAAAAAATATTTGTAAACCTGATGATGACACACCTTTTTTGTATGTAAAATTGTTTGAAAATCACTTTTCTGCATTAGTATGAAGCATAGTTAGCCTATGCAATCTTTTAAGTGTTTTTAACATTTGTTTTTTAATAAACAGTTTTAGAAGAAAAAAATACAAAAATTGAAGTAGCCTATCCCAAACTCCTTGATAAGCCTCCATTTCCATAACTGCTCTAATATTTCAAGGAATGTTGAAATAAAGTAACTAAACTATGGTTACAATGATTATCACAATTTTTCTATTTCACCTGAAATAGATTCAGTGTCCTTACTGAGTGAAATAATATGAATCATTTTGTGAACTACTCTAATAAAATATTAATTTATTTTTCATTCTGTTTTTATACAGTGTAATTCATTTATGTCTATTAATTTTCATAAGGACTGCTCAATCTGATCACTTTGATCAGAGTTAGACTCAATCAGTCAAACATTTTAGCTCATTTAAAGTCATTGCAAAATACATTTTCAGTATAGGAGTGGAAAAAACAAATAGAATGGAATCATAGAAAATTTTGAGTAATTAAGCTAAAATTTACATCTATTTAATTTGAAATGACAAAGTAATGCATTTAAAGACAAAAAAGGGATACATACTAAGATTCCCTATCACACAACATAATTTTTATGACTCATTTTTTTCTCTCTCTGTGTAACAGTGATATATGTTTTTTGGTATACAATTTCAGGAAGCAAAACGGTTCAGCAACATTGACAAATCCTGGCAGAAAATCATGCAACGGGCCCATGAGAACTCCAATGTTGTTGGCTGTTGTGTGGGTGATGACACACTTGGCCAGTTGCTGCCACATCTCCTTGAACAGCTGGAGATCTGCCAAAAGTCACTCACTGGCTACCTGGAGAAGAAGAGGCTGCTGTTTCCCAGATTTTTCTTTGTGTCTGATCCTGCACTTTTGGAGATCCTAGGTCAAGCCAGTGATTCACACACAATTCAGGTATGGTTATGTCAATTGGCTTCCAATGTGATGCATATTGGTTTTGTATATCAATAAAGGCTTGAAAGTTTGCTGTTGTCAGTGATTTTTTTATGGGCTAAACCTTAAGAATAAAAGAAGAAGACAATGATTTTAGAACATTTGAAATTTCTTATTTGTAAAAGGAATAAATGCCAGAGTATCACCACAGAATCTTATTTATTAACAGAAAACCATGACAACTAGATTGTTCAGATAGTTTAAATGATGAAGTAAAATGATATAAAAATGCGTTTGTTAAAGGTACTTAATTTCTATTTAATTAAATAATGCCATTCTGTATAGATAAGACAAGACATTAGACTTAGTGATAACATTTTTAACTACCTTACAAAAAATAATTTTAAACTTAACTTTCCTAAATGAATTTTACAAATAACTAACCAAATTTAAATTTAAAACATGTTGGGTCATAAAAATACAGCAGTTTTAGATGCATGGCTCATGTAACTAATGTAACTGTATCTATAGCAGCTTGAGAATCATCAACTGTCTTGTAATATAAAGTTATTGATTTTCATATTTTATTTTAGAATCACCTGTTGAGTGTTTTTGATAATACTCGCCTGGTAACATTTGATGAGAAAGTCTATGACAAAATTCTAGCCATCAACTCACAGGAAGGGGAAAAAATTGATCTGATGGAACCAGTTCTGGCTCAGGTATGTAAAGGCTTACTAAAAATCAAACCAGCCATAACTCCCATTTTGTATAAACTTAACTAATATGTTTGATTTAAGAGATTCCTGTCGCTTATTGGAATTTAGATAGATTATAATGCAATAAGTATTAATGCTTTGATTCTAATTCACATGGTCTTTTTTTTAAAGTATATTTTTTAGTACATCTCTTACACTAGTCCAATGGATTATGTCTATCAATTTAATTATTGGTTCACAATGTTATCCGTATGTTACAGGGCAATGTGGAGCAATGGCTTGGTGACTTATTGAAAGGTTCACGTCGTGCAGTCCATGCCAGCATCAAGATGGCTGCTATCTCCATTCAGGATTCTGGGTTCAATCTCCTAGAATTTGAGAACAATTTTGCATCTCAGGTGAGCCAGTTAAAGGAAATTATTAGTTTAAAACAATTTTGACTTCCTTAATAAATACATTTTTTATGTATAAAGATGTAACGTTGCCATGCATACATTTGTTTTTAATGAGAAAAACTACTTCAAATTATCTCTGAAATTTTCCATTTTAATAGCTGCAAGTTTAAAATATTAATTCCCTTTAGATCGGTCTTCTTGGCATACAAATGATCTGGACCAGAGATGCAGAGGAAGCACTGAACAACGCCAGGACTGACAAGAAGGTCATGGCCAACACCAACCAGAGGTTCCTGGACATGCTGAATCTTCTCATTGAGCAAACAACCAAGGACCTGACCAAGATGGAGAGAACCAAGTATGAGACTCTGATCACCATACATGTGCACCAGAAGGACATTTTTGATGACCTGGTAACTTTTAGTCAATTCATTAGTTAATTCATTGGTGGCAGAAATAAATTCCAAATAGATAAGTCAACCATTTTAAATTCAATGCATTTTTCTGATTTAATTTTGTAAAAAAAAGTTATAATATTTGTATGCAAGTCTTCAGTGTCTACGATGATTTTTTAAGTACTCGTATACTTGTTAGAAGTATTTTGTTCAAATAATGGATTATTTATTCCTTTTTTTAATTAATCAAATTTTTGAAACATAACCTACTGCTTAAAAATAAAAAGAGTAATTTAATTATTTTTTATTGATATTGGGAGAAGAAAAATGTATTTTAAATTTGTTACAAATTATTTTTATTAAAAAAAATCATATTAAATTTGGGGATGAATATAATTTTTTAAAATGTCTTATAAATAGCATTTTTTGTATCTCTCTCAGGTCCGTATGCATATCAAGTCAGTGAATGATTTTGAATGGCTGAAACAGTCTCGGTTCTATTACAAAGAGGACCTTGACACTTGCATCATCTCTATCACTGATGTTGACTTCACCTACATGATGGAGTTCTTGGGCTGTACTGACAGGCTGGTCATTACTCCACTGACTGACAGGTCAGTCTTACCTACTTGGCTCAAATTGAAGGTCTAAAGTCATCACTCATGTAGTATTTGTCTAAATATCTATTTCTATAAAAATTGAACAACACAATTATTTTTTTTTAAATTAGCGATAGAAAAAATCGCCAACCCCCCCTTTTTTTTACCTAGAGAGATAACTTTAAAACTATTTGTAAAGGGCTCCTTATAATCTCTGATTCAAATTTTAGATCTTTTAATAATCACTACTGAGCAAGACAGTTGCAAATCTGTTTTATGGTTATTACATTTTCATCAGATGTTACATCACTCTCGCCCAAGCTTTGGGCATGGCACTTGGTGGTGCTCCCGCTGGCCCCGCCGGCACTGGCAAAACAGAGACCACAAAAGACATGGGCAGGTGTCTCGGCAAGTACGTTGTCGTCTTCAACTGTTCTGACCAGATGGACTACAGAGGCCTGGGGAGAATTTACAAAGGTAGAATAATTTATCATAGATCGTAGCAGTCGATTGTGATGTTAATTAAATATATTGCGTCAAGGGTCAGATATGTACTATGAAAGTTCAGATAATGCAACTAAGTAAAATAAAGCCATTTATTTTTCTTTGCCCATATATTTTAAATATTAAATAACTTTTAAAAATTGAATTACCCACATATTTTAACTATTAAAGTACTTGTAAAAACAGTAAATAGATTTGAAAGTGAATAAACTGTAAGTTTTTTAAATGTGTATCTTTTCCTTTTTTGTGTTTGTACATTAGTTAATTCCCCCTCCTCAAATTGTAATTCCCGTTGATGAGACAAACATCTAGAGAAGAGTATTTTGTGTTTCAGGTCTGGCTCAGTCTGGTTCCTGGGGTTGTTTTGATGAGTTCAACCGCATTGAGCTCCCCGTGCTATCTGTAGCCGCACAGCAGATCGCCATTGTGTTACAGTGTAAGAAAGAGAGGAAGTTCCAGTTCATCTTCACTGATGGTGACACAGTCGACATGGACCCTGAGTTTGGCCTGTTCTTAACAATGGTACTAATTAATTAAAGAACAATACAAAAATTACTTTAATAGATAAATGTAGCTTATATGCACCGAAATTTCATTTTTATGTTGTAGTTAGGATATGAATGTTTTATATCGAATGAATTAATAATAATGTATTTTACTAATTTTATGTAAAGCACTGTAAGACAAATTGCTTTCTGGGGTATAAATTATTAAATTATTGTTATTATTATTACTATATTTTTAAAACATTACATACAACTTTTGGTTACATTGGTACAATTGCAAATTTTCATTTAAAGAATATGTAAGCTTTATTGTAATTTCAGGTAATTTACTTATATCTATCACATGATGTGCACTAAGCAGTTTCAATGCATTAAAGGAGATTCCAATGAACATATTTTTTTCACAAAATTAAAGCGACTTAATTTTTGTTTACCTACTTACATATAGTTCAAAAATAGATCACACATTTTTAAATTTTACTTTTAAAACCTAGAATCCTGGCTATGCTGGACGTCAAGAGTTGCCAGAGAATCTGAAAATCAATTTCCGAACTGTGGCCATGATGGTGCCTGACCGTGCCATTATCATTCGAGTCAAACTGGCCAGTTGTGGTTTCCTGCAAAACATCGTCCTGGCTAAAAAATTCTTTACCTTGTACAAACTTTGCGAGGAACAGCTGTCCAAGCAGGTCAATATTGTTCTTTTGATAAGTGTTCTTTTTAAAGTATTGACTGAATTACCATTTTTAAATTTGACTATGATATAATGTATTGATAGCATTCTAGGGCAACAGCCTAAAAGCAAAAAAATAATCGCTAGTGGGAAGTGCTGCTAAAAAAATAATATTCTAACCCATTTTAACCTGATAAACCCCATTAAATTTGTTCATATGGAAGCAGGCAAATGTTATGCAAAACTGATATATAGATAAATTTAAATGTATTTTTGAAATTTGGGGGAAGTAGGGATTTTGTATTGAACTGTTTTTCATTTATTGGACCATAGCATAAACTAAAATCTGCTGCTCATTGCCATTAGGTCCATTATGACTTTGGTCTACGTAACATCCTGTCTGTCCTGAGGACCCTTGGTGCGTTTAAACGAGCCAACCCAGAAGATGGCGAACCGATGATCGTGATGCGTGTGCTCCGTGACATGAACCTCTCCAAACTGGTCGATGAGGATGAGCCATTGTTCATGTCACTTATTGAAGATCTCTTCCCTGGCATGACCTTAGACAAAGCAGGCTACCCTGATATTGAAGCTGCCATTGAACGCAAGGTTATAATTATTTCTAATAAATAAGATTTTTAAAAAATGTCATTTAAAAAAAAATATTGCTGAAAAGATTTAGCAGTTAAAAATTATTTAATTTATTAAATATTGAAAGAAATATATTTGTTTTTAAAAAAATCAAAATTTTAATATGTAAATTTAACATGTATATCTCTCACATAAAAAATTGATAATTTTTTGTTAGGTGACAGATGCAGGACTCATTAACCATGGACCTTGGATTCTGAAGTTAATTCAACTCTATGAAACCCAGCGTGTCAGACACGGCATGATGACCCTGGGACCCAGTGGAGCAGGAAAGACCTGCTGTATACACACCCTGATGAAAGCCATGACAGAATGTGGGACTCCCCACAAGGAGATGAGGATGAACCCCAAAGCCATCACTGCCCCACAGATGTTTGGTCGACTGGACGTGGCCACCAATGACTGGACAGATGGCATCTTCTCAACACTTTGGAGGAGGACACACAAGACCAAAAAGGTTTGCTTTAGTAATTACTTTTTACCACTTAGTTCAGTCTAGTAACTTACTCAAATGAACAATGATCCATGTTTTGGGGAAGTTCAGAGGAATTTAAACATTTAAAATAGGAATGATTTAAATCAAAGTATAACACTCAAATAAAAAAAATAATTATATCCAAAATGACTTCCTTGTTCAAACCATTACTATGAGTTGTTTTATATTCTGCTATAAATAGTTAAGTAATGTTCTTTTTTAAAAAGATTTCATTTTCATATAAAAAGAATATATATGTTAACATTTTCTTTTAAAAATGGAACAAAACCTAATGAGGGTTTTGCATTTGAAAAGATTTCCTCTGTTAAGAGGAGATCAAACAACTGAAAAGTGGATTTTTTGGAATAAACCTAAAAAAACTATTTATTTGTTAAATCATTTTATTTACCATCACTTAATATAATAAATTAAAGAATCTAATTAGAAACAAATTTATCTCATGACTGTCCGCAGGGAGAACATGTCTGGTTGGTTCTGGATGGCCCCGTGGATGCCATTTGGATAGAAAATCTAAACTCTGTACTTGATGACAACAAAACTTTGACCCTGGCCAATGGTGACAGGATTCCCATGGCGCCAAACTGCAAAATCATCTTTGAGGTCCACAACATTGATAACGCCTCTCCTGCCACCGTGTCACGTAATGGGATGGTCTTCATGTCCAGTTCCATCTTGGACTGGAACCCCATTCTGAAAGGTTTGTTATGAAAGATAAATCTTGCTCTATAGATCAGAAGTTAATTTTTTAAAAACTATTGCAATAACCATATTTTCAAGTTTGGTGTCTAGAATAACTGTTTTTAAGGGGGGACAATCTTTATATGTGTTTTTATTTAATAATTTTTTTTTGTAGATAAATTATTTTTATACATTATGTAATATTTGTTTAAAATATAAAAATGATTGAAGGGGAAAAAAGCCTCTCTATGCATAACAAGCATTAGGATTAATACAAAATGTATATTTTAAACACCAGTCATTTTATATTCCAATATGAAATTAACAAAAATTATTTGACAATAAAATTCAGAAATCTTTCACTCATCCAATTTCTGTTCTTGTATTATTACATCAAGGGTGGCTCTTGAAACGCCCACCACAACAGCAAGACTCCATTTTCAACAGCTTTGAATCAGTTTTCCCCAAACTGTACGCCTACATCACTCAAAACCTTGAGCCCAAGATGGAGGTATGTTTCAAAAGATGCAAAGTCTAATGCTGATTGGAATTATTGTCACTACAGATATCGATATATTCCCCGCTGATTGGAACTATTGTCACTACAGATATCGATATATTCCCCAAATAATGGAATTCTCTACCATTACACATTCGCAGTATTCCTTTTACTAAGGTCTTCAAGACTGCACTAAAAACTAGGGGACGCGGTGGTCGAGTGGCAGCGCACTGGACTGTCGTACCGATGGTCACGGGTTCGAATCTGTGTGAAGGCAAGGGTTTGTTCCCGGGGCCTAGGGCGTCCCTGAGTCACCCCGCTCCGAATGGGTACCTAACACTACACGTAGTTAGGCGGCTGGGTAATGCGTGGAACCCACAAAGCCGTGGCCTGTGAATGCTGCATCACTTGCCAACAGATCATCTGTCATGGTCTGTGGACGCAATTAACTTCTGCATAGAAGGAGCGTCTGTATAGATAAGATAAGAAGATAAAAACACATCTCTTCAAACTTAACTTTCAATATTAATTAAACAACAATCAAACATTTCTTTAAGTGATAAACGTAGCTTATGTGCACCATTATGTCAATATATGTTGTAGTTAGGATATGAATGTTTTACATTTAATGCATTTATAATTATATGTGTGTTACTATTTTTATGTGAAGCTCTTTGAGCCCAGCTGCTGGCTGGGGTACTGCGCGATATAAATTATCAAATTATTATTGCTATTATTAGTTATTATTTATTCAGTCCTTGTTTGTGTATATGATGAATAAGTTTCATTTGTCCTAACATCTTTCCGATATTCTCCGTATGACCAGGTTCTAGAGTGTAATTACATCCGCCAAGCCCTTGACCTGTTGGATGGGCTGATGCCTGGTGGAGAGGAGCCTAAAGACATCAGCAATGATCATGTGAGGAAACTGATTGTGTTTGCACTGATGTTCTCTCTAGGAGCTCTTCTGGAATTGGAGGACAGGAAAAAGGTTGGGACTTACTGATTGTTTTTCATTATTTTCTATAGGAGTTATAAAGTGACATAATATTTTATAAATTTTATTCTGAGAATTTAAAAAGTATTTTTCTAAGGTCGTTATGATAAAATATTGTTCATTTTTATCATATTATATAAAGCCCTTTCATTTCAATAACTTAGGAAAATTTGTACTGCCTTTAAATTAATTTGTGCGCAAATTTGCAATTTGCAAAGCTGTAAGATTCAAATAGGATTATAACCAAAAATGATACATAATTTTTGGCTTGTATTAAAAAACTAATTAAAAAATAAACAAATATACAAAAAGCAATGAAAAATTGTTACTTTAATCAATTAAACTATCTATTTTATGATTACAGGTCCAAGACTGGCTTCAGGCCAACTCTGATTTGCCCCTGCCCAAACTTTCAAATGAAGACACCATCTATGAATATGTTGTCAGCGAGACTGGAGATTGGGAGCACTGGAAGACCCGGGTCAGTACCTGCTGCTCAAAAAAAAACTAAACCTTAGTTGAATCTGTCCAACAATGATAAGTTTGTTCCTCTCACAAATAACCACAGCAGGAGGAGCCTTAACATTGCTGCTTGGAGTGTAACTGTGAAGCAGTTGATGATGCCACAGCTGTGAATATTTATAATACAGACGAATTGAAACTAAATTTCTTTACACAGGTCCCCGAGTACGAATACCCCACTGACTCCACCCCTGAATACACTTCTATCCTGGTGCCCAATGTTGATAACATGAGAACAGACTTCTTGATCAAAACCATCGCCAAGCAAGGGAAAGCAGTTCTGCTTATTGGTGAACAGGTTTGTTGTGTTTTACTGCCATAAATGCATGTCATCATTCAATATGCACAAGAGAAAACAAGTCTTATCTTATCTTATCTTATCTTATCTTATCTGTTTACAGACGCTCCTTCTATACAGAAGATTATTGCGTCCTACGCTTATCTATGGTTTGTGTTTAGTCCTGCTAAGTCTTGTGTTTTACTTCCATAAATGCATGTCATCATTCAATATGCACAAGAGAAAACAAGTCTTTTGTTTTACTTCCATAAATGCATGTCATCATTCAATATGCACAAGAGAAAACAAGTCTTTTGTTTTACTTCCATAAATGCATGTCATCATTCAATATGCACAAGAGAAAACAAGTCTTGTGTTGTACTGCCATAAATGCATGTCATCATTCAATATGCACAAGAGAAAACAAGTCTTGTGTTTTACGCCTGATACTGAATTTATGTCTGCATTGTTTGACTTGGATGGGATTTTTTGTTTGTTTGTACTCTGGCAAGTTAAAAATGAAAAGTTGCATGTAGCATATAAAATAAAATCAATATTGCCATTCAAGTACTTGTAGTGAATGTTGATCCCTATTTGTCATTAGGGAACAGCCAAGACCGTCATGGTACAGGGCTACTGCAATAAATTTGACCCAGAGTCACATATTTTCAAGAGTTTCAACTTCTCCAGTGCCACTACACCAATGATGTTTCAGGTGGGTAAATGTAACATATAGTGGTAATTTACCTCACCATTTTGGCCTACGTCTTACAAATCCGGTATATTGTTTTACACATTTCCTAAAATTGCCAAAATTGATTAAATATACTGAATAATAATAATATATGTACTTTTTTTTAAAATTTCAAATCTATCATTTGCTTTTTCAATTTTTATTTTTTTAATTAATTCCATTAACTCTTGGTACTCTTAGCGCACCATTGAAAGTTTTGTGGACAAAAGAATGGGCACAACCTACGGCCCCCCAGCTGGCAAGAAAATGACAGTATTTGTGGATGACATCAACATGCCCATTATCAATGAATGGGGGGATCAGGTTAGTTAAATTATCTCTTTAAAAAAATGTAACCTAAGCATAAATTGGTACACATGTCATGTCCTTTTGTTCCTTCCAGTACATTTAATACGAGTTATAAAATAATCAAAACTAAAACTATTTTGTACATATTGTTACTGTGATCTTTGTAAAAGTGTAATCAAAATTTTAATTACATTTTTAAGGAGTTATATTATGAGCATGTAGAGATGTAATTTGTTAGGCTAAGTATAAAGCTTAGATGCATAATATTTTTCTCTCTTTTTAAACACTGCTGATTTAATCAAATTGAATGAATCAGGTGACCAATGAGATCACCAGGCAGATGATGGAGAACAAGGGATTCTTCAACTTGGAAAAACCTGGCGAGTTCACCACCCTGGTGGATGTCCAGATGATTGCTGCCATGATCCACCCTGGTGGAGGTCGTAATGACATCCCACAGCGCCTCAAACGAGCATTCAATGTCTTCAACTGCACACTGCCCTCTAATGCTTCTATTGACAAAATCTTCAATACAGTGGGTCTTGGACATTTTATAAAGGTAAAAATAAAAAATATATAGCATATCTCTTAGTAATCAAAACATTTTGATTTGAATTTCTGTATAGGATGCTAAGTAATTAAGTACATTTAAGAATGTATCAGTTATTTTGTTGTTGTAAATGTATTCATTATTTGTTTGTTCACCACACTGGGCAATCTTTAAAGATGAATATAAATCTAACCATGCTAAAACTATTGTTTAAATTACCATTTGAAAGGATATCAAATATGTAACATGAGAGTGCTAAACAAAACAATATTTTTGTGTGTCTGTATTTTCAGGAAAGAGGTTTCCCAGATGAGGTTCATGAACTCGTCAAAACATTGGTGTCAGCCACCAGACACTTGTGGCAGAAGACCAAAGTCAAAATGTTGCCAACACCGGCCAAGTTTCACTATGTATTTAACCTCAGGGATCTTTCTAGGATCTGGCAGGTAGGGAATGAGACCTTGTACTTTCTAGTATCTGGCAGTTAGGGAATGAGACCTTGTACTTTCTAGTATCTGGCAGGTAGGGAATAAGACTTTACTTTCTAGTATCTGGCAGGTAGGGAATGAGACCTTGTACTTTCTAGTATCTGGCAGGTAGGGAATAAGACTTTACTTTCTAGTATCTGGCAGGTAGGGAATGAGACCTTGTACTTTCTAGTATCTGGCAGGTAGGGAATGAGACTTTGTACATTAAACTAATCCTAAATGAATTCCAATAAAGCTTTCATGTAAACATTTTCTGATCAAATGCTATAAGTATAAGATGGTAAATAAAATTCCCCCTTTTTACTAAGCAATTATAAAATATTTCTACATTTTTTTTTCAAGAAATAAGCCAATTTCCTTTGTAATTAAGTATTTCTATTTGAATTTTTCTTTTCTTTTTGTATTCATCCTAAAAATTGTAATTAATTTATCTATAAAAAACCATGATAAGAAATGAGAGAGCTGTAGCAATGAGACTAGTGTGACTGTTTGCATGCAAAAATTTTGACAGTATGATACTATGATGTTTCCCTGCAGGGCATGCTGAAGACTATAGGCTCGGTTGTTACCAGCACAAGTGTTCTGATGTCCCTGTGGAAACATGAGGCCACCCGAGTCATTGCTGATAGGTTCACAGAGCAGGCTGATAAAGACTGGTTTGAGAAAACCATCAAACAGGTTTGCAGATATATATATATAATGTACATTATCTTCATGTACAAATGAATACAATCTATCACTTGTGAAGATTATCGTTATTAGTTAACTTTGAGATATAAAGTTAAAATTTGATATTTAAGTCATGTTTATGTCATTAATTGTACACAAAGGGTGATTTCATTATATTTCATACCATTAGTAATCATGTATAAACTCCTAATTCTTTTTAGTTTCTTTGTTAGATTGTCTTCATAAAAACAGAGTAAAAAAAAACACACAAAAAACAAAAACAGATTATAGTCTATAGCTGGTAGATCTTAATTTAAATTATAAAGCTTGAGAAAAGAGATAGACTTTAACTCTTTAAAATAATGTGTGCTGTACAACAGGTTGCAGAGGAGGATTGTGGACCAGTTCTTGCCAATCAAATGGATGCAGAACCCTACTTTGTGGACTTTATGAGAGATGCCCCTGAACCAACGGGTAAAAACGGGTGATATGGTCTAACAGGTTAATTCAGCAGGTTCTGAATTTTTTTAAAACCAAAATCTGAATCTGCAATCCCTCAAAACTATCGTTTTTAAACGAAACAGCCTGCAATTAATTAACTATGAAAGCCATTTAATCTCCCTTTGATGACAATGTCTTTGTCAGGTGAGGAGTCAGAAGATGCTGATCTGGAGGCCCCTAAAATCTATGAACCTGTGGAAACAATGGAGGCCCTGGCAGAGAAGCTCCAGTTTTATCAGATTGGTTACAACGAGAGCATCAGAGGCAGTGCCATGGACCTTGTCTTCTTCAAGGTAACTACTCATATTGCCTTATAGACTTTGATAACATTTTTATTATGTTTTTTCTAATTCTGTATCTTTCTGATTGTAAATGCTCCAGCAAAGCTTTGTAGAGAAGAACATCAATGTACTCACCACCTCTGTTTTATTTTGTTTATATAGGATGCAATGACTAACTTAGTGAAAATATCTCGCATCATTCGAACGCCCCGTGGACACGCCTTGTTGGTGGGTGTCGGAGGTTCTGGTAAACAGAGCTTGACCAGACTTGCTTCTTTCATTGCTGGATACTCAACATTCCAAATAACACTCACCAGGTAAGATGTGGAGACAAGAAATTTACAACCTTAGTCACTACTTCAATTTAATTTGAAATGCTGTCACTTGATGCACGAACCTATTTTCAAATTTTACAATTTTTAATTTGTAAGCTGATTTAATTTTAACTAGCTCAATAAAGAGAATAAACATTTCATACGGATTAAAATTATATATGCATTTACTAAATAGCTAAAAAAAAATTATTATTTTTCTTAAGTTACAAATCTCAGCCAACTCTTAAAGCAGCATATATTTTTGGAATGCTATTCTCCTTATAAATATCTGACTATTCTATAAAAGAAAACGTTCCAGTAAGAGATTATTTATTTGAAATTTACCCCCTTTTACATTAAACAATCTCATAACACAACTTGCGATTGGTGCAGGTCCTACAACACCAGCAACCTCCTGGAGGACTTGAAAAACTTGTACCGCAGAGCCGGTCAGTCGGGCAAAGGTGTCACCTTCCTGTTTACCGACAACGAGATCAAGGACGAAGCATTCCTTGAATACATGAACAACATCCTGTCATCTGGAGAGGTTAGTCTCCTTTTTGATAACTCCTCTTTGAAGCACAAAGATATTTTAAATATTGCCATACAGGACAACTCTATTATTGATAATATGTGCAACTGAGTTATTGTACTTTTAGTTATTTTCGAAGCTCGATATATGTTTGATAAATCATTTTAACCTTCATGATAAATTCTGTTTTAATTAACCTATGAAAAAGAGAAAATATCAGGTCTGTCACTTTACATGTGTTAGATTTCCGCAACCTGATTTAGATTTATTTTGTTTTGTAAAGCCAAAGATTCACTTTGTTTGAAAGGTTGCTTTCCAATGTATGTAATGTATCTGTATGAGCATTATCACCTATGTGCTAATCACATTAGAAGAAATAAAAGTGGAGCAGTAAAACATTTTTTGAATTTGTCCCCTAGGTGTCTGGCCTGTTTGCCCGAGACGAAATGGACGAAATACTTCAGGAGTTGATCGCGGTCATGAAGAAAGAGCATCCACGCCGACCACCGACCAATGAGAATCTGTACGACTTCTACATGTCAAGAGTCAGAGAGAACCTCCACGTTGCTTTGTGCTTCTCTCCTGTAAGTTGAATTTTACCCAGGGCCTTGACAGCCTCGGAGCCTTCATGCATTATAATAACCCCTTTTCAGACCATGACGGCCTATGGGGCAAGTGAAGTAGCGTTCACAAGTTTCATTGAGCCACCACTAACGAGCAGGGGAATGTGTGGCTAGCACAATGCCCCGGGGGCCTTGGCACTACCGAGGCTTGAACCCGCGACTCGAGTTTTGCCTCGTTTCGATAGTCCAGCGTGCTACCACTTAGACCACCTGGTTGTAGAACCTCCTCTCATAAAATTTATTTATTTTACTGTTCAACACCTCTAGTACAACAATTAGCACATTGGTGTAGCTGGTAAAACAGAATAAAGAATAGCCCTAATTCACATCTAGTACAACAATTGGCACATTGGTGTAGCTGGTAAAACAGAATAAAGAATAGCCCTAATTCACATCTAGTACAACAATTGGCACATTGGTGTAGCTGGTAAAACAGAATAAAGAATAGCCCTAATTCACATCTAGTACAACAATTGGCACATTGGTGTAGCTGGTAAAACAGAATAAAGAATAGCCCTAATTCACATCTAGTACAACAATTAGCACATTGGTGTAGCTGGTAAAACAGAATAAAGAATAGCCCTAATTCACATCTAGTACAACAATTGGCACATTGGTGTTGCTGGTAAAACAGAATAAAGAATAGCCCTAATTCACATCTAGTACAACAATTGGCACATTGGTGTAGCTGTTAAAACAGAATAAAGAATAGCCGTAATTCACATCTAGTACAACAATTAGCACATTGGTGTAGCTGGTAAAACAGAATAAAGAATAGCCCTAATTCACATCTAGTACAACAATTAGCACATTGGTGTAGCTGGTAAAACAGAATAAAGAATAGCCCTAATTCACATCTAGTACAACAATTGGCACATTGGTGTAGCTGGTAAAACAGAATAAAGAATAGCCCTAATTCACATCTAGTAGAACAATAGGCACATTGGTGTAGCTGGTAAAACAGAATAAAGAATAGCCCTAATTCACATCTAGTACAACAATTAGCACATTGTTGTAGCTGGTAAAACAGAATAAAGAATAGCCCTAATTCACATCTAGTACAACAATTGGCACATTGGTGTAGCTGGTAAAACAGAATAAAGAATAGCCCTAATTCACATCTAGTAGAACAATTGGCACATTGGTGTAGCTGGTAAAACAGAATAAAGAATAGCCCTAATTCACATCTAGTACAACAATTAGCACATTGGTGTAGCTGGTAAAACAGAATAAAGAATAGCCCTAATTCACATCTAGTACAACAATTAGCACATTGGTGTAGCTGGTAAAACAGAATAAAGAATAGCCCTAATTCACATCTAGTACAACAATTGGCACATTGGTGTAGCTGGTAAAACAGAATAAAGAATAGCCCTAATTCACATCTAGTACAACAATTGGCACATTGGTGTAGCTGGTAAAACAGAATAAAGAATAGCCCTAATTCACATCTAGTACAACAATTTGCACATTGGTGTAGCTGGTAAAACAGAATAAAGAATAGCCCTAATTCACATCTAGTACAACAATTGGCACATTGGTGTAGCTGGTAAAACAGAATAAAGAATAGCCCTAATTCACATCTAGTACAACAATTGGCACATTGGTGTAGCTGGTAAAACAGAATAAAGAATAGCCCTAATTCACATCTAGTACAACAATTGGCACATTGGTGTAGCTGGTAAAACAGAATAAAGAATAGCCCTAATTCACATCTAGTACAACAATTAGCACATTGGTGTAGCTGGTAAAACAGAATAAAGAATAGCCCTAATTCACATCTAGTACAACAATTGGCACATTGGTGTTGCTGGTAAAACAGAATAAAGAATAGCCCTAATTCACATCTAGTACAACAATTGGCACATTGGTGTAGCTGTTAAAACAGAATAAAGAATAGCCGTAATTCACATCTAGTACAACAATTAGCACATTGGTGTAGCTTGTAAAACAGAATAAAGAATAGCCCTAATTCACATCTAGTACAACAATTAGCACATTGGTGTAGCTGGTAAAACAGAATAAAGAATAGCCCTAATTCACATCTAGTACAACAATTGGCACATTGGTGTAGCTGGTAAAACAGAATAAAGAATAGCCCTAATTCACATCTAGTACAACAATTGGCACATTGGTGTAGCTGGTAAAACAGAATAAAGAATAGCCCTAATTCACATCTAGTACAACAATTAGCACATTGTTGTAGCTGGTAAAACAGAATAAAGAATAGCCCTAATTCACATCTAGTACAACAATTGGCACATTGGTGTAGCTGGTAAAACAGAATAAAGAATAGCCCTAATTCACATCTAGTACAACAATTGGCACATTGGTGTAGCTGGTAAAACAGAATAAAGAATAGCCCTAATTCACATCTAGTACAACAATTAGCACATTGGTGTAGCTGGTAAAACAGAATAAAGAATAGCCCTAATTCACATCTAGTACAACAATTAGCACATTGGTGTAGCTGGTAAAACAGAATAAAGAATAGCCCTAATTCACATCTAGTACAACAATTGGCACATTGGTGTAGCTGGTAAAACAGAATAAAGAATAGCCCTAATTCACATCTAGTACAACAATTGGCACATTGGTGTAGCTGGTAAAACAGAATAAAGAATAGCCCTAATTCACATCTAGTACAACAATTTGCACATTGGTGTAGCTGGTAAAACAGAATAAAGAATAGCCCTAATTCACATCTAGTACAACAATTGGCACATTGGTGTAGCTGGTAAAACAGAATAAAGAATAGCCCTAATTCACATCTAGTACAACAATTGGCACATTGGTGTAGCTGGTAAAACAGAATAAAGAATAGCCCTAATTCACATCTAGTACAACAATTGGCACATTGGTGTAGCTGGTAAAACAGAATAAAGAATAGCCCTAATTCACATCTAGTACAACAATTAGCACATTGGTGTAGCTGGTAAAACAGAATAAAGAATAGCCCTAATTCACATCTAGTACAACAATTGGCACATTGGTGTAGCTGGTAAAACAGAATAAAGAATAGCCCTAATTCACATCTAGTACAACAATTAGCACATTGGTGTAGCTGGTAAAACAGAATAAAGAATAGCCCTAATTCATGTTTTCACAGGTCGGTGAAAAGTTCCGCAATCGCTCCCTCAAGTTCCCTGGCTTGATTTCCGGCTGCACAATGGACTGGTTCCAGAGATGGCCAAAAGATGCGCTGGTTGCCGTGTCCAATCACTTCTTGTCGTCATTTGATATCACCTGCACCCCAGCGGTCAAGTCGGCAGTTGTGAACACCATGGGCTTGTTCCAGGTGGGATGTTCTAGCTTGGACTATTTGTGTTAGAGCTGCTAAATTTACGCTTCACTGTTGTTGGTGTTTAGCTGTAGCTGTGATAACAATGATTATATAGAATAGGACAGCGATAAAGCTTTTAAATAAAATACAAAATACACAAACAAATTGTGTAATGAAAACAATAAATTTATTTATTGTTTTCATTACACAATTTGTTTGTGTATTTTGTATTTTATACAATGTTTACAAAGTTCTTGATAATGTTAATATTGAAAATTCAAACAAACCATGAGCCAAAATGAAAATTATTTAAACTATTTAATAATTACAAGTAATTATATTAATCATTATTTATATTTATATCAGATATAAAATTAAGAAAACTGTGACATTAAATATTTTTTAAAAAAACGTAGATTACATTATTTTCTTATATAATATTAAAACTAAATCATCTTGTTTGATTGATTATGTTAAATCTACTTTTCTATGCACTAATTCTGATATAACCATACGCCCCTGTAGGACATGGTGGCTGAGATGTGTGTGGACTACTTCCAGCGCTACCGTCGCCAGACTCACGTCACACCCAAATCTTACCTGTCTTTCATTGGTGGATACAAAGTCATTTACAAGGAAAAGAAAGAAGAAATCGGTCTTTTAGCCCAGAGAATGAACACAGGTAACATATCAATTGATGCTTATATAATTTTCTTTCCTTCTTTTGCGAAAGGAACTCAACACAAGAGAAATTAGTGTGTACAAAAAAATCATGAAATCTTACATGAATGTTTGATTTGACACCACTGATGACTTATTTCCTTCTCCATTGTCTCATCGTACACCCTATATATAACCCAGGTCTTGAGAAGCTGATTGTTTGATTTGACACCACTGATGACTTATTTCCTTCTCCATTGTCTCATCGTACACCCTATATATAACCCAGGTCTTGAGAAGCTGATTGTTTGATTTGACACCACTGATGACTTATTTCCTTCTCCATTGTCTCATCGTACACCCTATATATAACCCAGGTCTTGAGAAGCTGATTGTTTGATTTGACACCACTGATGACTTATTTCCTTCTCCATTGTCTCATCGTACACCCTATATATAACCCAGGTCTTGAGAAGCTGATTGTTTGATTTGACACCACTGATGACTTATTTCCTTCTCCATTGTCTCATCGTACACCCTATATATAACCCAGGTCTTGAGAAGCTGATTGTTTGATTTGACACCACTGATGACTTATTTCCTTCTCCATTGTCTCATCGTACACCCTATATATAACCCAGGTCTTGAGAAGCTGATTGTTTGATTTGACACCACTGATGACTTATTTCCTTCTCCATTGTCTCATCGTACACCCTATATATAACCCAGGTCTTGAGAAGCTGATTGTTTGATTTGACACCACTGATGACTTATTTCCTTCTCCATTGTCTCATCGTACACCCTATATATAACCCAGGTCTTGAGAAGCTGATTGTTTGATTTGACACCACTGATGACTTATTTCCTTCTCCATTGTCTCATCGTACACCCTATATATAACCCAGGTCTTGAGAAGCTGATTGTTTGATTTGACACCACTGATGACTTATTTCCTTCTCCATTGTCTCATCGTACACCCTATATATAACCCAGGTCTTGAGAAGCTGATTGTTTGATTTGACACCACTGATGACTTATTTCCTTCTCCATTGTCTCATCGTACACCCTATATATAACCCAGGTCTTGAGAAGCTGATTGTTTGATTTGACACCACTGATGACTTATTTCCTTCTCCATTGTCTCATCGTACACCCTATATATAACCCAGGTCTTGAGAAGCTGATTGTTTGATTTGACACCACTGATGACTTATTTCCTTCTCCATTGTCTCATCGTACACCCTATATATAACCCAGGTCTTGAGAAGCTGATTGTTTGATTTGACACCACTGATGACTTATTTCCTTCTCCATTGTCTCATCGTACACTCTATATATAACCCAGGTCTTGAGAAGCTGATTGTTTGATTTGACACCACTGATGACTTATTTCCTTCTCCATTGTCTCATCGTACACCCTATATATAACCCAGGTCTTGAGAAGCTGATTGTTTGATTTGACACCACTGATGACTTATTTCCTTCTCCATTGTCTCATCGTACACCCTATATATAACCCAGGTCTTGAGAAGCTGATTGTTTGATTTGACACCACTGATGACTTATTTCCTTCTCCATTGTCTCATCGTACACCCTATATATAACCCAGGTCTTGAGAAGCTGATTGTTTGATTTGACACCACTGATGACTTATTTCCTTCTCCATTGTCTCATCGTACACCCTATATATAACCCAGGTCTTGAGAAGCTGATTGTTTGATTTGACACCACTGATGACTTATTTCCTTCTCCATTGTCTCATCGTACACCCTATATATAACCCAGGTCTTGAGAAGCTGATTGTTTGATTTGACACCACTGATGACTTATTTCCTTCTCCATTGTCTCATCGTACACCCTATATATAACCCAGGTCTTGAGAAGCTGATTGTTTGATTTGACACCACTGATGACTTATTTCCTTCTCCATTGTCTCATCGTACACCCTATATATAACCCAGGTCTTGAGAAGCTGATTGTTTGATTTGACACCACTGATGACTTATTTCCTTCTCCATTGTCTCATCGTACACCCTATATATAACCCAGGTCTTGAGAAGCTGATTGAAGCCACAGAGTCCGTCAACGAACTCAGCAAAGAGCTCGCCGTCAAAGAGAAGGAGTTGGCCGTGGCCTCTAAGAAAGCTGACGCTGTGTTGGCCGAGGTGACGGTCAAGGCTCAGGCAGCAGAGAAGGTGAAGACCCAGGTGCAGAAGGTCAAGGACAAAGCTCAAGCCATTGTAGACTCCATCTCTGTAAGTCAAGGAAAACCCCAACTTTTTCTCTAAATTCCATATTTAAAATTTTCATCAAAATGACTTTTCCCGATATCACGTCATTTAACATAAAGCCATTCACAGAATGTGGGAAATATTTCACTGAATGAATTGTTGAAAATAGAATGGTGGAACACAACACTGACAGCAAAACCTCCAAATTATTTCATTCAAGGTCGACAAAGCAGCTGCAGAAATCAAACTTGAAGCGGCCCGTCCAGCCCTCGAGGAGGCTGAGGCTGCCCTCTCCACCATTAAACCAGCTCACATCTCAACCGTCAGGAAATTGGCCAAGCCACCCCACCTCATCATGAGGATTATGGACTGCTGCCTGCTTCTGTTCCAGGTTACTCATTTATTCACTCTACAAAATTCCTTCACACTGCAATTCTGAATCTAACGATGAGAGACAATCTTTCCTTTTTGTTGACTCCATTCATGTTTTGTTACATTCATTTAGCAGCCTCCTTTTTTGTATTTTAATTTTTCATATAAAATATAATAAGAAATTTTTAAGACTAAAATTAAATTTATAAACTTGTATTAAAATCCTGTAAGAAAAATTGCTTTTTGTCTCACGTTATTGTTTATTTAAAATATAATATAATAGCAGTTGTAAAAAAAACAAAATAACTAATTAACTTGGAAGCTTCAAACAGTTAATATGTCCATTAAAATTCCAGAGAAGACTTGATACAGTAACCCAAGACCCAGAGAGAAACTGTGTCAAACCATCTTGGAGTGAAGCTCTCAAGTTAATGAACTCTTCCAACTTCCTTGGAATGCTGCTCAACTTCCCCAAGGTGAAGTTTTGTTTTTCTACATGCCTTTCTTAAATTTGTGTGCTCAATTTCATACAAATTTGAGTTTATTTTATATATATATATATATATATATATATATATATATATATATATATATATATATATATATATATATATATATATAAAATTGCATTACCAGATCATATTTATTTCCATATTTTGATAAAAAAAACGGATTAAAATGTGTTTGCAATCTGTATCCCTATCACGTCTGTTATTCAAACTTATATTATTAAAAAATGTGTATATGCTCAGTAACCCTCAATTATATATATATTTATAAAAACTATACATGTACGCTACATGCGAGCCAAGCAATCGGCAGCCCTAATTAAAAAGTTAAAGTAACTTTTGAAAGGTCTAATTAATACTATTTTGAAATTATTATAGCACAAATTAATATATATACGTTATTTAACAGAGCATAGATACACTCAAAATAGATTTTAAAAGTCATTACATGTAGTTAAAATTAGTAACTAGTTCAATAAATAATTAAAAATTGATAGTTAAAATTTTTGTTTTTTAAAATGTAATTTCTTATCTCCCTTCAAGTGTAATTTTTATCTCCCTTGAACGTTTCTTTTAACTTAAATTATTTGTAATTTCTCAAATCTTGTTTTTGATGCATTTCTTGATGGCAGGATACCATCAATGCAGAGACTGTGGAACTTCTAGAAGTCTACCTGACCATGGAGGACTATAATTTTGATCAAGCTAAAAAAGTCTGTGGTGATGTGGCAGGCCTCTGCTCCTGGACAGCAGCCATGTCCTTTTTCTACACCATAAACAAAGAAGTCTTGCCACTGAAGGTAAGTGCATCAAACAGTGCTTTAAAAAGTTACAATTACTGCATCTAAGCTTCCCTATTTGTGGGGGTTAGTGGTAGCTGTGATACAATGGTTACAAAGTGGGGGGCACCATGGTCGAGCGGAAAGTGCACTCGGCTGGCGAACCGAGAGTCACGGGTTCGAATCCCTGTGAAGGAAGGGATTTTTTTCCCGTGGCTAAGGGCATCTCTGAGTGAATCCAGCTTGGAATGGGTACCTGAAACTTGTTAGGGGAACAAAGGTGACTGAGAATTGTTGTGTCACACAACCCCCTCATAGCCGTGGCCTGCGAATGCTGCGTCTCTTTCCAACTGACCAGCATGTTCTATTCTAGGACACAAGAATCTTCTGTGATAGAACGAGCGTCTGTAATGATTTTAAAAAAAAAGTTATGCTGTTAAGTCAGAACATAAATTTTCTTTGGAGCTCCTAGACATGACTTACAGAAGTCATGTGTTTTACAGGCTGCCAAATATCTCAAAGGACTGAACGACTTTACAAAATGTATTTGCTGATAGGAATTTTTACCCTTTTTTTTTGCTGTTGTTTTTTAACGCATTCCCTTGGGAATTGCGTTTATATATTTGTAATGTCCGGCATGTCTTTTGGAGCATTTAACAGCAACTCCTCCTGAACCATACCAGATAGAGGGTTCGGGGCTTTTGCAAATATGTTAAGGAGGTCCCAAGGATGTGCACGGGCCAAAAAAATTAACAAAGAGATTTATTGGATTTCCTGGAAAATAAAAAAAAACCCGAAAAAATATCAGTATTTTGTAAATTTCTCGCCAACCATAACATCTATCGGGTTGAAACAAATGCCAAACGATAGCTAATAATATTTAGAACAATTTTGGAGAAGGAATTTTAGAAAAATTTCTTTTGTTTCGACTCCCGTAATTTTAGCAGCAATTTGTAGATAGCAATTGTTTTCTTTAGTTTCACAATTATAGATTTGAAATGACTTTTAATGTAATCTAGAATTATAGTTAATGGTGTTTTCCCGATTTGTGAATGTTAATAATAGACTGTTGCGCGGTGCGCATTATATTGACACATTCTTGGTGTGACTCTAGAATGATTTCCCTTGAATACAAAAATCTGAAATTCTTTGTTGGAAATTGCCTTTAAAAACTCATTCGAGTTTTTATTACTTGTTTCAACCTGTTCCTAATCTTTTATCACCAGGCCAATCTGATTAAACAAGAGGCGCGTCTGGCAGCTGCCAATCATGACTTGGCTGAGGCTCAGGCTCAACTTGACGACAAGCAGAAAGAACTGGACCAGGTGCAGGCTTTATTTGATGCAGCCATGGCAGAAAAACAGGTGAGTGTCGATGACTCCCTAGCTGAGCTGGTCTCATGTTGTTGCTTGCTACCCAAGATTACCTTTCTTTTAAGCTTTGTTATTTATAATGTTAATTTCAACCAAAACAAAATTTGTCATGATTTTATTCTTAAGAATAATCTCTGTACACTTATAATTATAAGTAATCCAGACGAATTTACTTGTTAAAATTATTATATTTATTATTATTAAAGTTTGTTTTAATTTAGACAGAACAAGAAAAATAATTTATTCAGCCATTCACTAATTGCAGAAGATAAATTATGGATTCATTCATTTCTGTAAGTTTTATTTTTACAATAGTCAGATATTAAATCAAACTTGTTTACATTTTATTTCAATCCCGTTTCATTTCTCACCTCCAGACCCTGATGGACGATGCTGAAGCCTGCCGTCGGAAAATGAACAATGCGGAAGCCCTTATCAATGGTCTGTCAGGGGAAAAGATCAGATGGACTGAAGCAAGTAAAACATTTGAAGCCCAGATTCAGAGACTTGTGGGTGATGTCCTCTTGGCTACGGGCTTCCTGTCGTACTCTGGGCCTTTCAACCAAGAGTTCAGGAACCTGATGCTCCGCAACTGGAAGAAAGAAATGTCTGCCTCTAAGATCCCATACAGCGACGTGAGTGGTTTCATCTTCATGTTACATAATTCTACACATTTTTTCTTTTACACTAAACTACACTACACTATGTCTTAGCTGTCTCAATTACACTACTACACTACACTTGATTTCCAGTTGTTGACCAGACTGACCCTAGCCACTTGTCAATAACTTACTCTCAACACTAATAAATCTGTCATCAACACCCAGTTAATTGTTATCATTCTTTAAAAAGGACACAGTCCAAAACATCAACAGTTAATTGTTGACACTTTGTAACACAAACACAGTCCAAAACATCAACAGTTAATTGTTGACACTTTGTAACACAAACACAGTCCAAAACATCAACAGTTAATTGTTGACACTTTGTAACACAAACACAGTCCAAAACATCAACAGTTAATTGTTGACACTTTGTAACACAAACACAGTCCAAAACATCAACAGTTAATTGTTGACACTTTGTAACACAAACACAGTCCAAAACATCAACAAGTATCCACAAAACACTGGACACTTCTGCAAAAAAAAAGGGCTACCATTTAAATTTCAGTCAAAACAATCATGAATACTGGTTAAAAATAATGATTAACTAATGTCGCTGACAATTGCAATACAATCTGAAAAAACACTCTCTATATGAGGAACTCTCAACACACGTACATGAGAATTTAGTAATAATCAAATATTCAAAATTCATATTATCACCCACTTATTTCCCTTTCAATGATAATAAAATCAACACAAAATTACTCCTAACACTTAAGAAGTCACAATCTAAAACTTTAAACCTGATCTCATCGATTGTCCTGTTTTGACAACTTTTTTTGCACTAGTCTGTATGGCACTTTGTTGAACCTGTTTATACTACACAAGGTTACACCTCATGCTTTAATAGTCAAATTGTTAAAAGCATGTTAAATAGATTTTAAAAGAAACTATGGGCCAACGCATAAAAGCGACACATGATTATGAAGAAGAACCTTTCAATTGTCGTAAACCCATTCACATTGTCTCTAGGATCTGAACATCACGTCCATGCTGGTACTTAACACCACCATATCTGAGTGGAACCTCCAGGGCTTGCCCAATGATGAGCTGTCCATCCAGAATGGTCTTATCGTCACCAAAGCGTCCAGGTACCCACTACTTATTGACCCACAGGGTCAAGGCAAGGCGTGGATAAAGAACAAAGAAGGAAACAATGATCTTCAGGTGAAGGGATTTTTTTCTTTTAAAGGGATAAAATTTGTTTTTAAATTGCTGTTTTATTGATTCTCTACAATAAATAACTGTTATTGTAATTTTAAAAAAAACCCAACATTTTACGCATCACTTAAAACTAAAAAATTTAAAGATCAGTTAATTTCATTTTTATGAGTTTTAATTTCGAAATTGACAAACTGGAACAACTGATAATAACTTTAAAACATGATCTTTTATCTCTCCATCAGATCACCTCTCTGAATCAGAAATACTTCCGCTCTCACATGGAGGATGCTCTTTCCCTGGGTCGACCTCTGCTGATAGAGGACGTAGGCGAGGAGCTGGACCCTGCCTTGGATAACGTCCTGGAGAAGAACTTCATCAAGTCTGGTTCAACATTCAAGGTCAGCTTTTTGTCAACAGTCTTTTACAGGAATCAGCACATTTCCGATAAACACCTTAAATTTAAAGAGGTTGCCTTTTGTGAAAAATTTAAAGCACAAGTGAATCATAAATTTAAAATAGGTATTTTCAGATACCGTTTTTTTGTTGTCTTTGATGAAATGTTACTTGCTTCAACATCTCTTTAAAACCTGAACTTGAACTTTCTATTGTTGGAATCCTCCCTTCACAGGTCAAGGTTGGAGACAAAGAGGTGGACGTCATGAAAGGCTTCAGACTTTACATAACCACCAAGCTAGGCAACCCAGCTTACACACCAGAAGTGTCAGCCAGGACCTCCATCATTGACTTCACGGTGACCATGAAGGGCTTGGAGGACCAGCTGTTGGGAATCGTCATCCTAACGGAGAAACAGGTTTGTACTTGGGGGAGTTGTTCCCTTTAAACTGTGCAGCCAGGAATAGATATATGAACGATGCCGCGCAGCAGTTTAGAATTACAGAGCAGCAAATTTTGATAAACGATATAATAATATCTGTCTTTGTTGGATGTAAAATTTTGTAATTAAAGATGGATGCTGTGCAACTTTGCGCACGAGTTTGTTACTTTGCACATGGACCAACCAACCTTAGAGAGAACATTCTTTGGGGGTTGTGATTATGCTGTTGCAGCCCTAGCGCATAATGTAAAATTAGTATCATAAAAAAAAATCACAGACGTCCTCTAAAGTTTTGATTTATATCCAATGTTTAGCATCCAGATGCAACACATATCCAATGTTAAGCATCCAGATGCAACACATATGCAATGTTTAGCATCCAGCTACAACACATATCCAATGTTTAATCTCTGTAACAAAATATCATTATAACTGGTGTGGGTAATCTGGGTAAATGTGTTGCTTTATTTATGCCATAAAGTTTCACTAACAAGCTTGTAAGATAGGACCAAAACAAAAAATTAATTAACGGTCTACATATAGCACAGTAAATGGTTAGTAATACTTGTTGCTGCAATGATGATTGATTGGTAATTTCAGGAGTTGGAAGCAGAGCGTACAAGCCTCCTGGAGGAGGTAACAAGCAACAAGAGGAAGATGAAGGAGTTGGAGGACAATCTTCTGTATAGGCTAACATCCACACAGGTCTGTGTTCAGAGTAGCTTTATTGGCTAAATTCCTGGTTCTATCTTTGTGTTTCTTAGTGGCTTTGGAGGACTTTGTGTACGTTGTTGTCATCGCCTATCATACATTCAAAACTATGCTGAACATTTTTTTTTAAAAACATCTAATATCTTTAGATATTTTGTATATTTTGTCGTCATGGAATCACAATTGAAAGAATATGTTTATATATCCAGGGCTCCCTGGTAGAAGATGAATCCCTGATTGAGGTGCTGAAAGTGACCAAGATCACGGCCGAGGAGGTCAGTGAAAAGCTGACGGTGGCCGCAGACACGGAAACAAAGATCAACACAGCCAGAGAAGAGTTTAGGCCAGGTAAGCGTGAGATGATCCCCCCCCCCACCACCTCACCACCACCACTAAAGCCTAGTTCATCAATTTATTACTATATGACAAGACTTGGTGGGTGCAGAAAAGCCTTGGAGAAGTCTGTGCTTTGAAATTTTTCATTGATTTTCATTTCATGATTTTAAATTTGAATTCCAGATAATTATTTCCTGATGAACACAATAGAGATAATAAAAATATAGCCTAAGAAATTTTGTGTTGTGTTTTAAAAGTTATTTTATTAATATAATATGATTGTTATATTACTTTTGCCTCATCATGAGTTTTTGCTCTCACAAAATTTACTTTCAAAACTAACAATGCAACATTTCTTTGACTGATTATAGAAGCTTATGTGTACCATACATGTCTTTATAAGTTTTGTTTCACTTGGATGTGAATGTTTTGTATTGAATGTATATGTGTGTGTGTTATAAATATAAATTAATATATTTTATGTAATGCACCATGAAACCAGCTTCTGACTGGGGTCGGGGCTACATAAGTTCTCAATTTATTATTATTATTATTGTATTGTTATTATTACTATCATTAACATTAAAATTTTTAAAAAAATATAATTTTTATTACTATTATTATTATTATTATTATTATCAATCAGTGGCCACACGTGGCAGCATTGTTTACTTTGTGATTGTGGAGATGAGCATGGTGAACATCATGTACCAGACGTCCCTGAAGCAGTTCCTGGAGATCTTCGACCTGTCCATGGCCAGGTCAACCAAGTCCCCCATCACGGCCAAGAGGATCAACAACATCATCGAGTACCTGACGCTCTTGGTCTTCAAGTACACCTGCCGGGGACTCTACGAGACCGACAAGTTCCTCTTCACGCTGCTGATGACCTTGAAGATAGAGATGGCAGGGGGGAGGGTCAGACCAGAGGAGTTCGGAGTCTTTATTAAAGGTACAGGAATACAAAAAATTATCAAACTTCATTTTATAGTTTTTAAAAACGTAGACCTCAAGGGAAGAAACGGCCATGTGACATTTTTAGTTGTTATGAGCTATTCAAGTTTAAAAGTTAAAAAACAAAGAGATTTATCATTTATGAAACAAATACATTTGAGGTTTGCATAGGGTCAGAGACTTTATTTTGCACATTAAACCTCATTTAGAACATTCTATATATTTGACTCTGTCAGATAGAGGGGATAACAAAAATTTTTTATAAAAATGTCACATAACTGTTTCTTCCCTTGAGGTTTTAAAATGGATTACGATATATTTTTTGGGGGGGGGGTTTGTTTCTGTGGGAAACATTGACAAAAGTAAGGCTTTACGGCCGCAATATTTAATCGTCTTCTTCATCACATTTTTGTCTCTTGCGTCAGTGATTTCAGTCTCCGTGTGTCTATTTCAACCACAGGTGGCGCTGCTCTTGATCTCAACGCCGTGGAGCCCAAGCCTAAGAAATGGATTATGGACATGACCTGGCTAAACCTGGTCAAACTCACTGAGCTGCCACAGTTCAGCCAGATTCTACAGCAGGTGGCCAGGAATGATAAGGTAAGGTGTCCTTTGAACTAGAGGATAGCTTTTTTTGAAAAATTTAATCTTCTGTTTTGACCTTTAAATTGCTAACTAGAAGTTTTCTTGACAATTTTTCACTTCTCTTCTGATTAACTAATGCAAATGAAAATGATATCCAAATGGATTTTTTAAATTTATATTAAAGATTTCTGTTAGTAATATATTGAATTTTGATTGGCTCAGGCTTGGAAGGCCTGGTTTGATGAGGACGCCCCTGAGGAATGCCCCATACCTGACAACTACAGCAACAGCCTGGACAACTTCCGCAAACTTCTGCTCATCAGATCCTGGTGCCCTGACAGAACCATCCCGATGGCCAGAGTGTACGTGGCAGAGGCCATGGGTCAAGAGGCAAGTTTTTTTTTCATCATATGGTTATTATGCTTCTACAAAACTTTTTTTTTAAACACCCCCTGTTTATATTATGTTTTCGTTATAATTATCTTTAAAAATAAATAGCAGAAAGGTATGTTAGTGCAAAACTTTGTAAAGTAACAAACATAAATAATTATTTTAAATTTTGAGTAAAAAAATGGATTCTATAAAAAGGAGTGTGGTAAAAGATAATGATATAGATAAGAGGCTGCATTCAAGTTTGTAAAATAAATAGCAGCTTAAGATATTTTTAAGCTTAAAAAAAAAGACTCACCAAGTAATATGGACATAATAAAATTAACAAGATAAGTTTCGTTTAAAAATCATTTTATTTCCTTGTATTTCGAATAAAACAGTTTGCTGAGAGTGTAATCCTGAATCTGGAATCAATGTGGGAGGAGTCTCATGCACGTACACCCATGATCTGTTTCCTGTCTATGGGCTCCGACCCTACAGAAAACATTGAACGCTTGGCTAAACAGAAGGGCTTTAGTGAGTGACTCAATATTATTCGATTTAGTTCAAGCAGAGAGGTTGGAATGCTCTCTTTTGTATTTAATATTTACACTGCTATAAAAATATCTGGAAAATTGTAGAATTTTAATCAATTTTTTTTTACAAGTGACTTTTTTGTTTATTATTTTATAAATGAAAATAATGATATAGCTGTTTGAAATAATAGCGTTTCAAAATATGTTGAAAAAAGACTTGACAGTAAAACAAACATGCAACTAACAAAATAAAACATCTTTAACACATAATTTTAACTACCCTGCCTTCTGTGCAGTCGAATCGGGACACCTATTATAATTATCAAGAGTGGAGATGTAACAAAGACAGCCAGCAAATTAGATGCAAAGATAAATTATGTCAATTTACTTTGCAGAGTGCGGTTCCATCTCTATGGGTCAAGGTCAGGATGTTCACGCCAGACGACTCATGGCGGTGTCCATGTCCGAGGGCAGGTGGGTTCTGTTACAGAACTGCCACTTGGGTCTGGACTTCATGGATGAACTGCTGGACACTGTGAGTTGTACCCCCTTGTATTCTGTCACTCAACTTTTGTGACCACTGTTGTCAGCAGTCAAGATTAATAAAAAGTTTCATATTTAATAGCTTGAAAGGACTTTGTGTCAAGTGTTTGTTTTAACTGGTGCAGAAGTCACATTCCCTATACAATGGCATCACGAAAACCTTCAAATCCAATTCTTGACATTTAGCTGCAGCTATTATCACAAACTTTCCAATAAATTTTTTTAGCATAGCTTATACTCCCCAAAAAGCTATAGTGTTTTTGTAAAATCGGTATTACTTATGCTTAAATCTTATATATATTAAAGCATAAAGCTGTTAAAAGAATTGTTATATAAAAACTAATAGGAGTACGAAAATAAAACAAAGCTTAGCTGCAGGGTATTGTCCAGGAATACATTTACCAGAAAGTGCATTTCATGTATTCCTGGAAAATACACTGCAGCTAAGTTTTGTTTTGTTTTCATTCTTCATTAATTTTTGTTTGTTTGCTGATACGTTTTTGTTCCTTTGGGCATCCTGTCAGGATCACTCATACCCTTTTTAAATAACCTTTTTTTCCCTACCCAGCCTGATTGCAGTCCCACCCCACTTATATCCTTCACATCTAATTTACAGGTCTTGACCACTGAAAATGTGAATGACCAGTTCAGGATCTGGCTGACAACAGAAGAGCATCCCAAGTTCCCCATCAATTTGCTGCAGAGCTCCATCAAGTTTACCAATGAGCCACCCATGGGAGTGAAAGCGGGCTTAAAGAGAACCTACACTGGTGTAACTCAGGTAAGTGCCCTTCTGGCAGTGGCCATGAGATCATTTTGAAAAAGGTTTGGTTCTAAATGCCAAAGCGATGCAGTGCAAGTTATGTGGCAATTTTCTTTAGGCATATAGTTAATTAATGAGTTGTAAAATTCCTATGTTTATTAGTCGCAAAAATGTTTTTTCAATTATGCAACATATTATAAACATTTTAGAAGCATACTAATTAGTTCAATTTGTGCTCAATTTTTTAAAATCCATTTTTTAAAACTTTTCAAAGTAACGTTCAATTCTTTCATAAAAATTGGCTTTCTAAAAACAAAAGTCAGAAGAATGCTGTCAAGAAGATATCTTATCTTCTTTACTTATCTTATCTGTTACAGACGCTCCTTCTATACAGAAGATTATTGCGTCCCACGCTTATCCATTGGTATACAACTGTGTTTGCTTAACAGGAAACAACTCGATTGTTCATAAGTTTTTACTACAACACGTACATTATTTCAGGAACAACTTGACTACAGCAATCTGCCGGTGTGGAAGCCAATGCTGTACGGCGTGGCATTTTTGCACACCACCGTGCAGGAGAGGAGAAAGTTTGGCCCCATCGGTTGGAATATTCCCTATGAATTCAACCAGGGAGATCTCAATGCAACCATCCAATTTATTCAGAACCACCTCGATGACCTCGACCCAAAGAGAGTAAGTTTTCTGGAAGCCATAAAATGCTTTTAGGTGGCAACTTTTAACATTGTTTCCATTTAACAAAAAAAAATAGTTTCAATTATCCCAAATGACCGAAAGAGACCTTATATAATAATGCTTGTTAACCCTTACACATTGCATTCGATCCATTTAGATGAAATGAATATGTTTCCAGGGTGTCAACTGGGTCACTGTGCGTTACATGATCGGTGAGGTGCAGTATGGTGGTCGTGTCACTGATGACTACGACAAGCGTCTGCTCAACACGTACACCCGTGTCTGGTTCAGTGAGAGCATGTTTGCAGACAACTTTGCTTTCTACACAGGTAGGAAACTTTAAAGACTATTGCCACTGAGTAGAGTAATTTTGTAAAATTTAAGAAAACTGACACATTGGCCAGATTTACCTTCACATTAATATTAATTTAATTTTACAAACTTATGTGAGTGAAATATGATGAACAACACAGTTGACTTATTTTAAAAAATACTGATGCAATAAAGCTTTAGAAGCAACATTTTAATTAAAAGAAAACAGCACACTAAATTTAATATTGTTGAAACAATTGATATCTGAGTAATAAGAAGCATTCATTCTTATTATCTTGTTCCCTTTAATTTTCATTACCTAAAGGCTGGAGAAACATTTTGTTCATATTCTAAATGATAAAATTTGTGGTAGAAAATATCACCTCTGATCCTATCAGTTTGTTTGATTTCTGTATGGATGCTGAATGATTTGAACACACCAAATTGTTTCCCCTTTTCCTTCAGTATGGAAACTGAAACGGATTTAAAATACCAGATTGTTTCCCTTGCTGTACAAGCTCTCCCACTTAACTTGAGCTCTGACTTCTAAAAGAAGAAATATAATGTAACAGTTCTAAAAATGTGTTTAATATGTATAAAAAATCTGGTCAATGCAAAGAATACTACAATTATTTAAATAATGTGACATTTGTTTTGGGCTACATTTAATCCCCAGGCTACAAGATTCCCAAATGCAAGACGCTGGATGAGTATAGGAACTACATAGAGTCACTTCCCTTGGTGGATTCTCCTGAGTGCTTTGGTCTGCACCCCAATGCAGACATAACGTAAGCAGTGAATGTATGCTTTTGTGGGTGCGACTTTTGTGGGTGCACTTTTAAAAGATACAGATTCGTATGAAGATTAAAATAGTTTTTAAAGACCATTTCCAAAATTTATTCTATTGCAATCATTTTGCTGGCAATTTTCAACCCCTCTACTTTCATCTGTGTTTGAGGTTTGAACTCATGATTTGCATTCTCCTCAAGATAATCTGCTAATTTAGAACGAGTCTATTCTACTTTGCTATTTAAAAAGAGCTGGGGGAAACCATGGAATTAAAAAAAAATTTTTTGTCTTGGTATAGAAGAAACAACTTAGCCAAATAAATTCCTTGAAAAAAATTTGATAAAATCACAGAGTGTAAATCATTTTTTTTTCATAAATGTTAATTTTTTTGTTTTGTTTTACTTCTAGATATGTTGAATGATAATACACTGCAGGCAGATAAATGGTTTACGTTCCATAGGTTCTATGAAAATGTTAAAGTTTAACCTATCTCCCATTGATATTCACATGCTGACTCTCATTCAAGGCAAAGTCTTGAACTTCTATGTAACCAGTAGTCCCTTAAATATTTGTCTCTGTCACCAGGTACCAGACTAACACAGCCAACAAGATGTTGTCCACCATTGTCAACATTCAGCCCAAAGATGCTGGCAGTGGTGGAGGTGAAACGCGTGAGGCTGTGGTCTACAGGCTGGCAGATGATATGTTGGAGAAACTGCCCCAGGATTATGTTCCACATGAGGTAGGTCTCATTTGATGTGTTAAATGTTATGTGTATGACATGGTTGAAAGGTATGTGAGTGGCTTGACGTAAAGGTAATGTTCATTTGCATGGGATCCCTTTTTTTATGTATAAAAATACTGTAAGAAGTAAGTAAATTTCCCCATTCAGACCATGTTGGCCTATGAGGCGAGGGAAGCAGCGTTTTCTAGTCTCTATAGCCACGACATTCAAGGGGATTGTGTGGCTAGCACAATACCCAGCAGTCTTTACTTCACCCCAACTGATGTCAGGTACCCATCAGAGCTTGTTGTACTCAGGGACACCCTCAAGCCACGGGAAAAAATCCCTGCCCTAACAAATACTTGAACCTGTTACTCTCGGTACGTCAGGCCAACCCGCATGCTGGCTGCTCCCATGAGAATACTATACAAGGGTTTATTTCATTGGTTTATTTTTTTTTGGTTTGTCAGTTATTGTTCTCACTATGTAAAAAGAGTTCTTGAAACATCATTTAACATAAAACATCTAACACTTTTATCTTCTCTTTGTGACTAAAATTCTAAATTTTGCCTTGTCCAGGTTCGAGAAAGATTGAAAAAAATGGGCAGCCTGCAGCCACTGAATATCTTCTTGCGTCAGGAGATTGACCGGATGCAACGAGTCATTGGGTTAGTGAGGACCACACTGATGGACCTGAAGCTTGCCATTGATGGCACCATCATTATGTCTGAGAACCTTAGGGATGCCCTGGATAACATGTTTGATGCAAGAGTCCCCAACAACTGGAAAAAAGTATGTGACGCTCAGACAAAATCTGATAGTGGTGCAGGAAATAATGATAAAATATAGATTTTTTAAATGTTTGTTGCTTTAGCTTTATATTATAATGAAATAAAACATATGCCTTTTTTTATTAGCATAGCTAATACAAGGATATGCTAATATACCAGATTTAAATGCCTGGTAAGATGAAAGACATACCATATATACTCGTTCTATAGCCCGTTCGTTCATAAGCCGACACTTTTGGAAGGGAAAAGTATTAAAAGTGTATAACCCGATCGCAAGCCGACCCCCCCCAAAAATAATAGGACAGCTTAAACAAAAAGGTACACATTTTTTTAAAGCTACAAGCTAAATTGGATCATGAATCATTATAATTGTTTACTCTGTACTGCTTATCTTTGTTTTTGTGCTCTTTGTTATGCAAGAGTTACTGGTATTTAAAAACAATTCTTTTGTAAACAGTGACGAAAGCGCGTACATTAAAATTCGTTGTTGAAAACAAAATTTGTAAAAAAATTTATTAAAACGTTCACAAAATAAATAAAAGGATTAAATAAGGTAAGTGCAGATTTTTAATATTATATTATAGCTTCTGGTAGAACAGTCGAATCTTGTAGAATGTAGAAAAGGACATTGATAATCTACAATAACAACACCGATATTCAATATCCATGCAGAAATCACCTACGACCCACTCATAAGCCGACCCCCCAACTTTTTCCCCAAGATTTAGTCCAAAAAAGGTCGGCTTGCGAACGTGTATATACGGTAGATTACATTGTGATTAAAGAGAAACATCTTTTTTTAATGTGCATTTATATGACATGTGAAGGAACAACATGCTTAAAATCACTTCTATTTCTATTGATTTTATTCAAGACAAAGCAGCTTTAAAAAGAGCATTGCTAAATATATAAGATCATGTATGTCTAGAGTGTTTTGGAGAAATGGAAAAAATTGTATTTGAAATTATTTGAAAGTATGTGTTACTAAGCCATTTTCTTGACGTTGTCAGGTTTCTTGGCAATCCACAACTCTGGGCTTTTGGTTTACGGACTTGCTTGACCGCAATGCCCAGTTCAATTCCTGGCTCTTTGAAGGTCGTCCAACTTCGTTCTGGATGACTGGCTTCTTCAACCCTCAAGTAAGTGAAGGCTAAGTCACTGGGGCGGTGTAAAAATTTTTTAATATCAAGTTGCATTTAATTATTTAGAAAAAATAATCGAATTACAAATGTAAATTCAAAAAAGAGCTACCAGATTCATTACTGGAGAGTATTCAAAATTGACAAGAATAACAACGATAGTTAAATCATTAAACCTTGAAACACTAGAGGATAGAAGTCATTAAACCTTGAAACACTAGAGGATAGAAGTCATTAAACCTTGAAACACTAGAGGATAGAAGTCATTAAACCTTGATACACTAGAGGATAGAAGAACAAAGAGCAAAGTAGTTATAACACACAAGGCAATTATTATTACTTGGAAATACAACACAAAGATAATCTCATAGAACCTTCAGTTAGAGATAAGGATAAAAACACTTGTTGTATTCCCTATGTAAGAAAATCCTACCTCTTCCCGTCGTGAACTCGGGCGTGGAAAGGGTTACCTGTTGAAACCAGAAAAGCCAACACACTTAAAACTTTAATAAAAATGCAAGACATAAACCATGGATTAGCGTAAGACGCAATAATCTTCTGTGTAAAAGGATCGTCATTAGTAACTAGTTGTATGTTAAATATGATTGTTAAGATTTCATGATCAGTGTAAGTTTTCTTCTGCAGGGGTTCCTCACAGCCATGAGACAAGAGATTACAAGAGCACACAAAGGCTGGGCACTAGACACTGTCTTCCTGGAGAATGAAGTGACCAAGCTCATGAAAGAAGACATCACCAGTGGCCCAAGTGAAGGTACATTGGATATTTTAAAAATCTTTTGGCCTGAATGAATTTTTTTTGCATGACTGTACATCAAAAATTATTTTGCTCATTATTTTCTATTTTTATCTTATTATTTGTTAATTTAAAAATAATAATTGAACTCTTTAAATGTATTTAAGTATTTTTTAAATTATTTGCTCCTAAATTTTTATTTTATTCACTGAATTACAACCCAAAAAAAAGTCAATAAAATTAAACAACCCTGTAAAATCAAAGTTTTTGACTATAAATCCCTTATATATGAGACAGAACTTAAAGTATTGGTACGTTCAATATAATATGCAACGGGGGACAAACATTTACAGACTGAAACCGACTGATCTCCCCTTGCTGTAAAAAAACTGAGGAGGTGTGGTCATCGATGGCTGGACTGAACTCCAGCACGGGGCGGTGAACAAAGCAGACGGCTACATTGAATTATTTAGAGATAAACTGAAAATGCATTAATTTAATTACGGTACATTCAATTGATCTGAAATTTTGATACAATGCATTGTTAGGTGACACGAGTCTATGTGTAAAATATCAGCTCGATCGCATCATGGGAAGTGGGTAATTTTTTACTTTTGTTTTTCCTCCCGCCCGTGAACGACAGAGATCACGACAGAGATGATGACAGACAAGATTTCAAAGTTAATTTAAGGGATTTAATAAGGAAATTCATTCCATTAAAAACTTTTTTTGTATTTTATTGGTGTGGAATCATGTATGGATAAGCTATCTCATTGTTAAATATTGTTATTTTATTCATTGAAGACTTTCAAATGATAATTACTCCTGCAGTAGACCAAAATCTAATCAAATCACATTTATATATCCACTCTCACAGGTGTGTTTGTATATGGACTCTACCTGGATGGGTCCGGCTGGGACCGTCGCAATGCCCGCCTCATTGAGCCCACCCCCAAAGTTCTCTACACACCGCTTCCTGTTGTACACGTCTTCGCCAGCAACCAAGAGAAAGCCCAGAGCTTAAACGTGTACAGCTGCCCTGTGTACAAGAAGCCCAACCGCACAGACTTAACCTACATCTTCCCACTAGCACTCAAGACCAACAAGACCCCAGATTACTGGACTCTGAGGGGTGTTGCCTTGCTTTGTGACATCAAGTAAAGAATTTCAGTCCTTGTCGTCCTAATACTCTGACACTGATTCCCTATGAAATTTTTTTTTCAGTTTTAAAAACAAAAACTATCTGATTCCAGTCATTACAATTCAGATTTATATTTTCCTTGACTTGATCTTAAGAAGTTGATGAAGCAATTTTTATTTTATTTTTCATGAAATTTGTAAATCACTAAAATAAAATATAATAATAAAAATTCAATATTGGTTTCATTCTTAGCTCTTGATTTATCAAAATAAAAACTCAAATGTATTAATGTGCCTGAAACAATTATAATTGTGAAATTATCCTAAAATAAATGAATCATAAAAACAATTTTAAAAAAACAAACTGTTCACTGCATTAAGATCTATGGTAAATAGACTTATAAGATGAGTTACAAAGAAAAGCCACTTTACAAAAATTTTATTATTTCAGTGATTGGTTAGTACCTAATATATGGTGTGTTGAATGATTTGTATATTAATAATCAACTGTAATTATTTATCTGAAATAGATAACAATGTAGACCCATTATTAAATGTTAAGCTGCTTGCAGAAACAAAATTAGAGGCTCATGAGCCACAGATATATCTGTACATTAAATCAGTATTGTTCAATAATTATTTTAATTTTTACATTTCACTTCAATGTTATTTATATTTATTCACAAAGTTGTTCAAAAGACTTTCACATCACACATTTTGACACGAGAATAGAGAATACAAGTACATTTATTTTCAATCACCTTCTCGGTATGTGATATATGAATGCTGTTTTAATTACTTCTGTCCTAAATGATTATTTTTTGTTTATATAGCATAAATAAAATACATTAAATTATTATACCCAAGTGTTTCATTTAGTTTCCAAAACAATACAATGCATTAACTTATTTCTGTAAATATCCTGAATATACATTTCTAAGGTGAGACTTTATCATAAAGTTAAATAAAGTTAAGAATCTGTTAAAAGAATTTTTTTTTAAAGTCAACACTTTGTTATTATTATTATTATTATTTTAAATTAAAATAAATAAAGAGCACTCTTTACAACTTTAAAGTAAAACATTTTCCACATGGATATATTACAAACTGAGAGAATGTTTGCCCTTAAATGATTATGTGTTAAAATACTGACTGTTGAATAGATTTTGAACATCAGTGGATCAGATGAAATATTGCATCAAAATTAAGTATTATTTTCTTTAAAATAATTAACATATTTTACTCAACTCCCAGAGTGTGAATTTTTGTTCATGAACTTTGTGTTATTGGAAACATCTATTTTTTCCCCCTTTGCATATACATTTTTTTGTTGTTGTTTAACTTGACAACTGATATTTTTTGTTGATGTTTACCTTGACAACTGATATTTTTGTTCATATTATCATCTGTATGTTTACAGAAGTATATTTTTTGTTAAAAATATTAATTTGACATGTGTGCTGTGCATTCTTAATGATAGTTCATTGAATACCAAAAATGTTAAGTTGTTTCACCAAGTATTTCTGTGTTGCTGGACAGTATTAAAGATTGGAATAATAAAATAATTTTAAAACTTCGTTGTGTGTATCTGTAAATTTATTTTAAAAGTAAATTTTAAATGTGTTTCACCTTTTTAACTGGTTAAAAAAACAACACAACTTTGGTGTTAGAGTGTTGAGGTTGGCTTAGGTTTGCTGAATGGCTGACCTATTTATAACAAACAACTTGACATTTAATTCACTCAGTTTCATTCCTACTATCCTTCAGATTGCTTCTACATTGAAAAGCAAATCATTTTTCACATTAGTGCATTGAGTTTTTTGTTTGTTTGTTTTTCCCCATGACCGCATGGTCATAGGGGGTTCTAATGTTTCCATTAAAAATTTCTCGGGGTTTGGTAGACCTAGCGGCGCCCATGTCCTCTCCAAGTCAGCAGAGGACTTTTTAGCCAAAGTCATTCATCAAGATTTTTGTTGCGGCTTAGCGCACTATTGACTTCGCTATCCAGCCGCCTATTGAGTTTTACATTTCTTCAAAATTTAAGTGTAAAAATTACTTGTAGTTAATGGGGCCAAAATCTAAGCTGCCAATGTTCAAAAAAAGGGGGGAGGGGGGGTGGTGGTGGGTGGGAGACACTACTGGTATTTAAAATACACTAGAAATGTACACACTCAGCGGAAAAGTAGTCTTAATTATTTTTTATTTTAAAGTTGTTGAAAATATGTACACAAACTTTATTTAGTAGCTCTTTGTAAACGATGATTTAAGCTTGTACCTCGGGTTGTATGTTTTTTTTATTTTCAATTTAAGTCTTAGTTTGACAATAAACGGATAATTGCCTCGGGCTACAACTGCCCAGTTTTTGAAACCTTTTTTACCTTAAGATCTTGGAGAGATATTCTAAACTAATTGCAGAAACAGATATGGTCTATTTGGTTAGCCATGTCTGGTGATATCCATGTCACCTTGTGGATATTTCTATGCATGAGTGCTACTCATTCGTCGTGAGTCACATTTTCTTCTTCAAGGCCTGAGTATAGCAGCAGTTCCCCTTTGCTGAACATTATCTGACCTGATCCTGTCCATCGGGACTCACTTAGGGGCCATAAATGACGTCACGCGATTTTTGACCCCCTCCCCCCCTCGTCACAAAAACTTAGACCCCCCCCCCTCTACAAATACGTCACAAATCTTTGACCCCCCCCCCTAAAAAAAAACAAAAAAAAACCCACTTTATTTTCTATTTGAAAATAAGTATGTTTCAAATCACTTTTATTGTCATTAAAGTATTTATTATTTATTTAGTGAAGATCTACAATGTAATATCGTAACCCGCGTGAAGCATTTTTTAAAAACGTTTAACCGGCCTTCAGAAAACGAACTGTGTTAACATCCTTAGATTATATTTTATTTTAATGCATAAAAATTAAACATTGACTATTAATCATCATGGTTAACATCTTTGTTTAGAAAAAAAAATTATTTAAAAATAACATTTTTAAAATGTATTTTTAAAAAATCCCTCAATTGACCGACGGGCATCCCGTAAGAAAGAGGTCGACGAACAGGGGTAAATAACCTCATTTTGGGGTCAAAAAGGGAATTCTTGGGGGCAATGCAGACTCATTTGGGACATAAAACATCCACTACAATCCACTAGATATATTAAAATACGTCATGTGTACGTGTACGCTTTGAACATATGCCCATTATTGAACCGGTTCCTTCCAGAAAATGCATTTTTTTAAAATTTGACAACTATGTAGATTTCTTACCTACGTACTATACGAAGACACCTAAATCTACCCTACTTTCATTTATATTGACACGTCACACGAGTGACAATAATCTTAATCCACATGACTTTTCTGTATCACGTATCCTTTCTGTGATATTTAAAATTAATGCTTTAAAAACTGAGCTAAGAAGAAAAGTTGTTTTGTGCTCCTCTCGAATTGCAATGTCAAGAATTTGATGCATTCAATAAAGTTAATGAATACTTGACTAATTTTAAAGCGGCTCATTTACCATTATATCTAGAACAGTGTTTCTCAAACTTTTTAGTATGGCGGACCGGCAGGAATTTTTTCCATTGCACCAGGCACTGGTGCACTATTTTCCCTGCACTGACAATTTTTTCTGTCCTTTTTTTGAGAACATCTGCGGACCGGCAGCGGATGGCCCACGGACCGGCACTGGTCCGCGGACCACCACTTTGAGAAGCACTGATCTAGAAGACTAGAATGGCCAGGGGCGTTTGACCAAAAACCCTCGAACAAATATATCAAATTTAAAACGTTTTTAATTGTATCAAATAGATTCCCTCCCCCGTCCCTCCCCCGTCCCTCCCCTTTTAAAGAAAAAGGATATTCCGTGTCGTTTTGACTTAAAATATCTACACATAATCCTATTCAGATCATTTTTAGCCACTTGTCTTGCTTGTAAAACTCACCAGTATCATTTTCGGGGGGGGGGCCTAACGACGCTCCCCCAAATTCCCGACTCATGTGAGCAGGACCTAGAGTCTGAGGGTTGGGGGGGGGGTAACGCACACATAAACTTGTATATTTTGGGGTAACGGGCAAACAATTTGGACGACTCCTGCCATGAGAGAACCAAACGGAGCTGCGGTTACATCACAAATGCTTAAATGTCAACATCAAACGACGCAGTGTAACAATTTCATATGTAATCTTGTGGATTCTCAAACTTAAGGATTATAATTAGATTTAATTTTCGTGTCTTGATAGCTTACGCCAACCAGCGTCTGATGGCCTACCGACCGGCACATTAAGAAGCACTGATTTTTTTTTAAAAAAGAGAAATATGTCATTAAATAAATTGTAAGGGACCAAATATTTCAGTGAAAGTTTTATTTAAAGTTACCCTTATGATGTGACGTCACATTTCTTCAACCCCCCTCCCTCCCCATCGTCACGCATCGTCACAAAAGTGTGACCCCTCCCCCCCCCCTAGGTGCGTGACGTCATTTATGGACGGCCCCTTATCCCTAAGATGGTTAGTTTGTATCTTTGCATGTCAGCAGCAACTTGGGCGGTTTTTTCCAGTTTCAAACATTGTTCTTATGTGCCATGTTCCTAGACTGGTGGTGGTCCTACTGGGGAGCTTTTTTTTTACTGGTTTGATCAGGTACTCCTTGCACGTCGAAATTCTAGGCGGGAAAAACGAGGATTTGAATGTGTTTGCTCATGTATACAGAATATGAAAAGTGTTTTTATCCCAATGTCTATCGGAAGGTTGTATATATTGTATTATTAGTTGCATTTTTAAAAATAGTTTAGCAGTTGCAGGCTAGTAGAGTTATTTAGAAGTATTATCGCGGCCAGTCATAATGCAATACATAAGCACATAATAAAACCAGTCTTGCCAATTGGACACCACCCAATGGTGTAAGGGCGAAATACGTCAATGTAATGACGTTTTCAATGGCTTTACACGTGTTACGACATTAGAGTGCAGACTTACACTAAATACACATTTAAATAAACAAGGCAAAACGTCAAGCCAGGAAGGACCGTATCCGAAACCCTCCTGAAAGGATCCCATCCATCTCTTGTCCGCCAATTTCGTGCTAGAATAGCGTTAATAAGCCACCAGAGGACACACGTGGCTGCCTAGCACAGGGACACGGTGGTCGAGTGGCATGCGCGCTCGGCTGGCGTACCGATGGTCACGGTTTGGAATCCATGTGAAGGCAAGGATTTGCCTAGGGCGTCCCTGAGTCCACCCTAATGGGTACCTAACACTAGTTAGGGAAATAAAGGCGGTTGGGTAATGCGTGGACAACCTCATATCCGTGGACGTGGCCTGTGAACGCTGCATCACTTGCAAACAGTAAGGCATGGTCTGTGGAAGCAATAATCTTTTGTATAGAAGGAGCGTCTGTATAGATAAGATAAGACAAATACAACTATGATGAGGGTGATCATCGTCGAACACGACGGACGAACAACAACACACATTTATCATAAATCATAACTTCAAAATATTAAACGGACCATGGCCTTAATTATTCATTTTACAGTTAGTCTTGAAAGCAGGGTTGCCAGATTGGCCTTTTAAAGGCCAAATTCTCAAAATTTGGCCTTTTTGAGATGGTTTGGCCTGAAATTGTTTGTTTGGACTTTTGGCCCCTTTTTGGCCTTTTTTAATGAAAACAAATAAAAATATATAAAATATATATAAAAATTATCTTTATGACAACAAATAAAAAATAAAAAAATCCACCATAAGTCCATAACTTGATTAATTTTCTATTTTTGAATAGCTTACGTGATGTTAACCAATCTTTCAAGTTTAACGAAGAGGCCATTAAGACAAAGTTAGATATTGAGTGCAGCTAACACTTTTAGAGTCAGGGCTGAGCTTTTCCTTACAAATAAATAGTGTAAGAACTTCATCGTGTCACAAAGAATGCTGATGACTTGACATCTGATACAGTTTATAATACTGCAAATAGCAGTCTATAGGAAAAGGAAGACCTGTAGCTTTTCTTTCAAATGTGTATGTTAGCATCATAGTCTATTTATTTTGTGAATATAAGCATACATAAGAACATTGGCATTTACACATTTATTAACCCTTTTCTCATGGTTAAACCTTAATTTTCAATAGTTAACTAATTTTCAGCCTTTATATCTCCATAAATGAAGTCACGAGATTTTGGCAGCTTTTTCACTGCATTTTCACCCCCCCCCCTCGTCACACCACGTAATAAAGAGCTAGACCCCCTCCAATTTAACGCCACAAAGTGGTATGTTTTATTTAGTGGCTTTTATTTAGAGTTGCAATTTTTGATGTGACGTCACAGTTCTTAAAAGTCCCCTCCCCTCATCATACATCGTCACAAATCTGTGACCCCTGCAGCCCCCTTGGTGAGTGACGTCATTTTTGTCGACATTTCATATAACAAAAGTTTGGCCTTTTTTGACCGACAGTTTGGCTTTTTACCCAAATTATAATCTGGCAACCCTGCTTGAAAACAATTCAACACACACAAAGTAGACCAATGTTAACACGGGCTGATGTTGTTGTCATGTCGTGTGCTAGAACTTCTCGCAGAGAGTAACGAGACGAAAATTAGAAACTGTGAGAAGTTGCGATCGATCCCTTCATTAACAATGTGGGGAAGGAAAGGTCTTCGTATGGTCACATCAGCAGTAAATATTGCTGAGAGAGTTTATCTTTTCAATCATACAATCAGAGCCAAAAGGTGAGTACCGCTAACAGTACGGATTTTTTGTAGGGCCCGCGAAAGCCTGTGGTAGGCCTAATATCGAAAAAAATCAATAAATTTATGTTAAAGGTGGATGTTTGTACCTGAATCAGGTCTAAATGTTGGTTAGGTGCGGCCCCTGATGTTTCATTTCTTGCAAATGCGGCCCTAACCCTAAAAAGTTTGCCCACCCCTGATTTATATATATATATATATATATATATATATATATATATATATATATATATATATATATATATATATATATATATATATATATATATATATATATATATATATATATATATATACATAAACATAAACATATATATTAGGGCTAGTACTGATTATTTTTTTGTTTGATTAATTAAAAAAAATTAATCGATGAATCGATTAATTTTCGATTAATTATATTTTATATGACGCATATATAATCCCGTTAAGTGGCAAAATCATTATTTAGCGAAATCGCTTAGGTCGCGGTAATTCCATGGCTGCAACATTTTGTGACAGAACACCGCAAATTCACTCTGCTATGCAAGAAATAAGGAAGAAAAACCTTTTTGTTTATGTATGCACGTCTAAATAAATAATAGATCCAATAATACAAGGGAAAAGTATATAGGTAACAAAAATATAAATTATTAATAAATTTGAAAAAAAAATATTAGAAAAATTTTCTTAAAATGAAATCGAATTTTAATCGATCAAATTAATCTATTAAAATTTTAACTATTAATCGATTAATTAATCTTTAATTTCCGCTGCCCCAATAGATATATATATATATATAAACATGTATATATTTATATATATATATATATATATTAGGGCTGTTAACGATTAATTTAAATTTAATCGTTAACTTTTGAAAAAATAACGATTAATTAATCGTTAATTTCGATTAAAGCAAAAAATTGAAATTTGTGGTGTCATAAGTAACATTTATTAAAATACTTGTCGAAAATAGAAATAACCCCTGGAATGTCTTCTTTATATGACATCTTTTAGCTAACAACGCAGACAAGTGTATTGACATTATTTGGTTTAAGTGATGAGCGGATCTTATTGTCTTATTGACAATATATATAACCAGCCGATATGAACAATTCTTCACATAGCTTTAGATTGTCTCAGCTGATGTTTCCGATACTGTAGTGGATGTTTGGTTTACGGGTGATATGTAAGCGAAGTGTTAGAACCATGGTAGCAATGTTCCCTTTAAGCAGCGAGGCTGCGCAGATATTTGACCAACGCCACGCTTGAGTTTAGAATCACCGCGCAGCAAATTTTGTTAAATATTGCACAAAAAAATGGACGTTGTGCAACTTTGCACACGAGTTTTTTTAAAACTTTGTACACTGACCAACGAAGCTTAGACTTAGAGGGAACATTGCATTGAAGGCAAACGATTTCTCTCAATGGACACAATAACCTTTATCAACATTTTGAACATGCATGTCAGTCAATAGTTTAAAACCATAAATGTTCATGTAATCGTCCGGAAATTTGTTTATATTTATCGGCCGAAATATTTTACTTTTTTGACTTCCAGTACATTTATAAGCGGTGAGTCAATTAATCGTTAAAAAATGAATCTTTAAAATTTTTAACGATTTATCGTGAAATTAATCGTTAATTTCCGCAGCCATAATATGTATATATATATATATATATGTTATATATTGGCCGGCCAATTCGCGAAGTGGCCGACGTGTCTGGCCAAAGCCCGAAGTACTTACAACTAACAATTATAATTCGGGCTTTGGCCGGCCAATTCGCAAAGTGGCTGGGTAACCTTGGCCAAAGCCCGAAGTGGTAAGGAATAATGCCCGGTTAGCAGCAGATCAATGGCTTCTGGTGTGTTGGCATGTACGGGGTAGGAAAAGGGTGCCACGCTGTGACGATATTATTGCGTTAGTCTTTCCTTTTCGGAGAATGTCCAGACATTGCCTAGTTTGCTTATGCTTAAAGCCAGCCCTATTTCAGAGTGAGTAATGTATTACTCGTATTTATAACGTCACAATCAACGTTTCCATTTGAAAAGATAAGTCATAGGGCACGTATTACATGTGTCGTGGGGTGTAATAACACAATACTAAGTATACCGAGGCTATCAACTTATCATTAATTGTTAGCTACTAGTCAACCTTCAATCTGCTCATGACTTCTTTTTTCGGGCTTTGGCTGGCTAACATTGGCCATTTCGCGAAGTGGCCGATTTCGGGCTTTGGCCGTAACATATATATATAAATATATAGTGAATTTAAGTGTGTTTGTTGGGTTGTATGTATATACTGAAGTTGTTACCTGTTGATGTAACAAATATGTTTATCAGCGGTGGGAAACAACAATATCGATATATAGTTTATTGGCGTGATAAAAATATTCGATGGTGTACCCGGAAGACTGGAAAAACAAAATACGAGTGGTGGACTGTGGGTGCAATTGAAATTGTTGAAAATGACATATGTGGAACGCCTGTTTTGGCAAGTAAATTCATCGCACTATTAGCCATCGCCATTGTTTCATATATGTTATCATTTAGCTGAAATGACTAGCCCCAAACCCCAGTACCATAGTGTCAAATTTGTTTATATACTGGTCAAATGAACGAAGAGGCTTTTCGATGAAAGGCCCTTCAAATAGCCACCCCACCCCCCAAACACACACACACACACACACACACACACTATACACGCACAGAGGGTAATAACAGCCAATAAAATAATGGGGATGAGACTGCAACCAGGCTTTTAAATTAGTGAATGTATAACATATAAACATGGTATTAGTTAGCCTGACAGGACGTGTTACGTCCTGTCAGGCTAACTAATACCCTGTTTATATGTTATACATTTACTAATAACAGCCAGCAATCTTAATCTTGTTTGAGCATCTTTATTTGCCTAATGATATAATATACTTTATATGTTTATGATTTTATACTTCCAGACTTTTACCAGGATCTTTCAGTCACTTCCATGTCTCTAGTAACCAACATAAACAAACAAACCCACCAGGCGATGGGCATCACAAAGCTGACGATGGGAAGGAGAGAAAATTTCGTATGAATGAAAAGTTGAAGACTGATGGCGTCATGATCGGCGCGGGCACAGCGGCGGTTATTCTGTTTCCTGTAGCCGTGGCCGCTGCTGGTTTCGGTGCGGGTGGCGTCGCAGCTGGTAGTGTGGCGGCGATGATGATGTCAAAAGGCGGGTAAGTTGTTCATGTGCTGGAACCGTGACTCATGCCGTTCCTATCTTACTGAACTTCTGTCCGTCTACTCACCCACTCGTCAGCTACGCTCTTCTGCAGACACACGTATTCTCTCTGGTCTCTGTTCCTAAGACACGCACTAAAAGATTTGGCAAAAGTTCTTTATCTTTTTGTGCAGCAAAACAATGGAATTCTCTACCATTACACATCCGTAGTATTCCAACTACCAAGGCCTTCAAGATTGCACTTAAGATACATCTTTTCAAAATTTATTTTCAAAATTAATGAAACAACATTTCTTTTAAAGATAAACGTAGCTTATGTGTAACGTACTGTCCTTTATGTGGTTACTTTAAGGATATGAATGATTATTTAATACTTATATGGGTGTTATTATCTTTATGTAAAGCGCTTTGAGCCCAGTTCCTTACTTGGGTACAGCGCTATATAAATTATGAATTTATTATTTATTAATTATCATTCCGATGTGGCAAACTACCCTGAGCCGATGTGGTTTGTTGTGGGGAAAAAAGTATTTTTTTTTAGAAACCTTGATAATAACATTTCATTATGGCACATCGCAAGTGTATCTAGTTTTAATAGTTCTTATTAAATAGCTTTTTAATTAACAAAGATGTCTTATGGGAAACGTTCCCTCTAAGGTTCGTTGGTCCCAGAGGCGGCGGTAGGTACGCGCGAGGCCTGGTGCAACAATGACCCCGCAGGGCCAAAGTACTGGTAACGATCGCGAACTATCAATATGCCCAAAAGGTCATAATATCGTGATTAGATCAATTCTTGCGCATACTCAGTAGTGCAATATCTGCCGGCTCTTTTGTTAATAAAATGTATTTATGTTCGCTTTTTATGAACAATAGTTTCTGTTCGAAAAATACCGTAACGACTTACGTTAAAATGCAATTTATTGTACAAGGCAATATTTCAAATGCATGTTTCTAATCGCAAGTACATTGTGTACATGATACATGAAGTGTACTTCGACATGCAGGATGACATTCTCATATATCTTGGTTAATTTAATAATAATATAATTGTTTACAGTGAATATAACTTGGACGAAATATTCTCAAGTCTGAAACTGAAACGGGGGGCCCCCCTAAGCGCGGGGCCTGGGGCGATTGCCCCAGCTGCCACCCCCAAATGCCGCTCCTGGTTGGTCCACGAGCAAAATAAAAAAAAATCGTGTGCAAAGTTGAAGATCAGATATTTTTGTGTGTGCACAAAATCATATATTATACAGTCCCTATCAAAATTTGCTGCTGGACAATTCAAAACAACTACATGCATCATTCAGATATTTGAGCGGCCACACAGCCGCACAGCCGCACAGCTAAAAGGGACATTGCTTATGGGATAATTCAGCTCTCCCAGCTTATCTGACTGGCTCCCATTCTCGGAGAATTAACAATCGTGGAATCTGCATACCAGCTCCATTCAAAGCATAAAAACAGTGAACTCTTCACAATTCTCATCTCATTGCTTTTCAAACATTAATTAAATAGAAAAATATGGGTGGGGTGTATTTCCAACACAGTTTCTTCAAGTCTCATCCATATTCCAAATCTTACTTGCAGAGAATATCTTATATTCCAAATCAGACGTTGGCATTAAACATCGATCAACTTAGATCTTGCCGCAACAAATGCTTGAAAAAATGTTAACTAGTGCGGGTATACATAAATAAAAGGCTTGTATTCCCCTTTTGACAGTCAGTCATGTGCATGAACCGTGCATGGAAAGGACTTGCAAACCCCTGCTACATTAATAAAACATATGCTTACTTCACACATAGGTTAAAATTAAGTGTTAAATCGTGTTTCCTTGCGCACTAAGCCTAGACAGAGGCCTTTCCATAATTTTAATTTCTTATTGCCAGAGACTAGACATTATCTTCATGTCACTAGAGAATGCACCAATCTTTCTTGAGAAATACATCTAATGTAAATCACTATTCGGTCTCTTTGCCTAGTGGATGCTTTCATGTACATTTCAAATATCTCATTTGCAGCCATCGGGCTTGGTCACTTTGTGAGATCACGCTGAGCCTTCTGTGGGGCCAGTGATACACAATGTTAACTTTCAGTGTTTCTAACCTTACTTTAAGGCAGTAATGGCGAACGGTTCACCGACAAAACGGCCACGGACAAAACGGCCCCGGACTAATAGATGGACTAAAAGTAAAATTTCCTATCAAATATTTAATTTGTATTCTTACTCACCTATTCAGTGTCAGGTTTTGCTAATAATAAATAATAATAACGACATCACAATAGGGAATTTAATAGCCTTTCCGCGAAATGGTACCAATCGTGGCTGTTTGTTAATAAGAAACAATATAATAACATCACAAGATATAATTTTACAATTTTAACACTTTCTTTAAGGGTGAAAAAGCTTACAAAAGCTTAAAATGAAAAAAAAAGTTTTAGTAGAAAAATTTTAACAATTTGTATGGGGCCGTTTTCACTGGGGCCGTTTTGTCCGGGGCCGTTTTGACGGGTCACCATGGCGAACCTATGCCACGCGTGTCACAGACGGCGCACAGAGCCTCATCAGCCGGCACGCAACTAAAATATTTATTTTGTTAATCAAACTACTTTGTTGGCACTTCGTGTTGTTATTTTACTATATTTATAAGTAGATTTTAATTGAACTTTGGGCACGCGGACCAAAAAAAAAGGTTCGCCATCACTGCTATTAAGGCATCTTTTGGTGCAAATTAAATACAATTAAAAAGTTGTCAAGTATTATCTATAAACAAATTTAAAACTTATATGTTTTAGAAACTAGCATTTTGAAATTAAAGTATTTTAATCTCCATATTAATCAGGTTAGGTTATATTGAACACGATGTACATTTTACCCTATAACTGTGTGAGCGGTTACTATAATTTTGTGAGTGTGTTACTATAACTGTGTGAGTGTGTTACTATAATTGTGTGAGTGTGTTACTATAACTGTGTGAGTGTGTTACTATAACTGTGTGAGTGTGTTACTATAACTGTGTGAGTGTGTTTCTATAATTGTATGAGTGTGTTACTATAACTGTGTGAGTGTGTTTCTATAATTGTATGAGTGTGTTACTATAACTGTGTGAGTGTGTTACTATAATTGTATGAGTGTGTTACTATAACTGTGTGAGTGTGTTACTATAACTGTGTGAGCGGTTGCTATAAATGTGTGAGTGTGTTACTATAATTGTGTGAGTGTGTTACTATAACTGTGTGAGTGTGTTATTATAATTATGTGAGTGTGTTACTATAACTGTGTGAGCGGTTACTATAACTATGTGAGCGGTTACTATAATTGTGTGAGTGTGTTACTATAATTGTGTGACTGTGTTACTATAATTGTATGAGTGTGTTACTATAATTGTGTGAGTGTGTTACTATAATTGTGTGAGTGTGTTACTATAATTGTGAGAGTGTGTTACTATAATTGTGTGAGTGTATTACTATAACTGTGTGAGTGTGTTACTATAACTGTGTGAGTGTGTTACTATAACTGTGTGAGTGTGTTACTATAATTGTGTGAGCGGTTACTATAATTGTGTGAGTGTGTTACTATAACTGTGTGAGTGTGTTACTATAGCTGTGTGAGTGTTTTACTATAATTGTGTGAGTGTGTTACTATAACTATGTTAGCGTTTACTATAACTATGTGAGTGTGTTACTATAATTGTGTGAGCGGTTACTATAACTGTGTGAGTGGTTACTATAACTGTGTGAGCGGTTACTATAATTGTGTGAGCGGTTACTATAACTGTGTGATTGTGTTACTATAATTGTGTGAGCGGTTACTATAACTGTGTGAGCGGTTACTATAACTGTTTGAGCGTCTTACTATAACTGTGTGAGCGGTTACTATAACTGTGTGAGCGTGTTACTATAACTGAGTGAGCGGTTACTATAACTGTGTGAGTGGTTACTATAATTGTGTGAGCGTTACTATAACTGTGTGAGCGGTTACTATAACTGTGTGAGCGTGTTACTATAACTGTGTGAGCGGTTACTATATCTGTGTGAGTGGTTACTATAACTGTGTGAGCGTGTTACTATAACTGTGTGAGCGGTTACTATAACTGTGTGAGCGTGTTACTATAACTGTGTGAGCGTGTTACTATAACTGTGTGAGTGGTTACTATAACTGTGTGAGCGTGTTACTATAACTGTGTAAGCGGTTACTATAACTGTGTGAGTGGTTACTATAACTGTGTCAGCGTGTTACTATAACTGTGTGAGCGTGTTACTATAACTGTGTGAGCGTGTAAGCCTAGATGAAGCCAACTTCATTTATCTAGAAAACATAGTGATGCACTACTGTATTCTGAATAACATTAATTTTGCATATTCATTTACTAAATTTACGTCAGCTCAACGGTTTTAAATTCAACAAAATTTGAATTAACTTCAAAAATTTAGTTTTAAATACCTAAAAATTGAAATAAAAATTGCTTCTAATCTAATATACCTGTTTGTTACACGTATCTGCTTGCTTGCTGAAATGTCAGGTTAAAGAGAGTTTTTTGAACGGCAATATCTACCTGTGTGGGAGGTATTCACAAGTGGCTTTCTACTCCAGCCAAACTAAGTTATTATGTCAAGTGTTCTGTCACGAAGTAATAGTAATTTCAATGTAGATGCATTCTGCGGATACTACATGTGGGTAACCTGGCTGTTATTATCCCTATATGTATGCGGTTATGAAGTAGGTGTGTGGACAAGCAGTGTTAAAATAGTCTTGGAGCATTCCCAAATGCTATTTCTTAAGACTGCATCGCATGACCCGTTCCGCAGATTTAAATATTTTTTTTTATTCATCTCGGCATTAGGTTATGATGATCGGGAAAATACTAATAAGAGGGGCAAGGGTTAAATCACAAAATGAAGTGCATTGTTACTATTTATACTCAAATTAGAATTTAAAAATAAATTACTATCTCAACAGACTTTGTGCAGTTGTGGCCTCTGGTCTTCAATCAGTTGGAGCAGCTGGGCTAGGTGCTAGCGGAACTATTATAACTGGTGCAGCTGGTGCAGGAATTGGACGAGGGTCTCAGAAGGCTTTGCGTTTTGTTAAGGAAAAGTCCAAAACTGTTTTCAAATCAGTTTCAAAGAAAGGAGATGCAACTAAACAAGGATGACATCACTATGGCGTTGACGTTGTTTTTTGTTGTTGTTTTTGTAAATAATAAGCCTTACAATTTGTGAATATGTACTTTTGTTTAAAATATTGATATTAAACGTTTGAAGAACCAAAAATGTTTTAGATATTGTAATACAATTTTGTGAATGCTCTTTTTTTGGTTTAAATCACCAAATTAAAAGAAAATAGTTATTTATTTCCTTTTATTATTTGGGTTTCATTTTTATGTGAATTAAAAAAAAATTTTTTTTGGCCCTACAGCAATTTAGAGTTATGTGAAACTTTGTAACTTAAAATAACTGTATTGATTGAAGTTTTAATCTTAAACGTCATGAAGTATGATTATAAGTATATTTTTCTCCAATGGTCCTTGGACCTTAGAGCGGGTTAGAGCCATTCAAGAAACGATCTTTAACCTCATTGGACGAGCCACGATAAAAAATTGTTATGGACAAAAATGTGGGAATGGGACTACAGTAAGACTAAGTAACAAGGAAGTTATTGAATAGCGTATGGGTAAGACTAAGTAACAAGGAAGTTAATGAATAGCGTATAGGTAAGACTAAGTAACAAGGAAGTTATTGAATAGCGTATGGGTAAGACTAAGTAACAAGGAAGTTATTGAATAGCGTATGGGTAAGACTAAGTAACAAGGAAGTTAATGAATAGCGTATGGGTAAGACTAAGTAACAAGGAAGTTATTGAATAGCGTATGGGTAAGACAAAGTAACAAGGAAGTTAATGAATAGCGTAAGGGTAAGACTAAGTAACAAGGAAGTTATTGAATAGCGTATGGGTAAGACTAAGTAACAAGGAAGTTATTGAATAGCGTATGGGCAAGACTAGGTAACAAGGAAGTTAATGAATAGCGTATGGGTAAGACTAAGTAACAAGGAAGTTATTGAATAGCGTATGGGTAAGACTAGGTAACAAGGAAGTTATTGAATAGTGTATGGGTAAGACTAAGTAACAAGGAAGTTATTGAATAGCGTATGGGCAAGACTAGGTAACAAGGAAGTTAATGAATAGCGTATGGGTAAGACTAAGTAACAAGGAAGTTAATGAATAGCGTATGGGCAAGACTAGGTAACAAGGAAGTTAATGAATAGCGTATGGGTAAGACTAAGTAACAAGGAAGTTAATGAATAGCGTATGGGCAAGACTAAGTAACAAGGAAGTTAATGAATAGCGTATGGGTAAGACTAAGTAACAAGGAAGTTAATGAATAGCGTATGGGCAAGACTAAGTAACAAGGAAGTTAATGAATAGCGTATGGGCAAGACTAAGTAACAAGGAATTTATTGAATAGCGTATGGGTAAACCTAGGTAACAAGGAAGTTATTGAATAGCGTATGTGTAAACGGTAAACCTGAAAAAAATGAAAACAATAAACCCATCAAGATTCTTCCTCAGCGAGCAAAAATAATCATTAAGACGTACGTTTAAAAAAAGTAAAGGACAAAATTACACCATGAACGTTGTTTGGCTGCGTATTTTTAGGATTAATAAAATAAATAAAATAAATTATTTACAGAGTCTGATTGCTGCCCCACCTCCACATTTTAAAATTCTTTTTCCGTTATCTTCCAACTGTTGCTTGTTCTTTGTTGACGTTATTAATTTCCTGAACATGTCTTATATATATATATATATATTTTATTTTGTGACTATGAAAAAAACCTAGAAAATATTTAGCTGGCATGTTTTAAAATTGTGCAATAAATCTGTATACAAAAGAAAGGTGTTCAAATCGTTTATTTAGAATATGAAGAAATAAATTTATAAGACATAAATAAACTAGAAGTCTTCGTGCAAGCATGGTTCATGGTCAGAGGATAAAATATTCTGTTTTTTAAATAATAATATATATATATATATAAATCCACAAGAATTTGTAACAATTTGAAGAGCTCATGTTGTAACTGTTGGTTATTTTTATACAGTTGTGAGTTGTGGAGTATTGTTATCGCGTAAGTAAACGTCTGAATCACAACACTTATTAGAGAAGTTTATGATATGTTCATAATTTTTTTCTGCAAAAGACAATTTAGATATAAGAATAATCTATTTTGAAGAGGGTAAAACATGATAAAAAGTTGTTACGACCTTCCAAAAGAGGCCGTCCATAAAGTACGTCACGCTCCAGAGGAGAAAGTGTGACAGGGGGGAAGGGGGATCCGGCCATGTGTGACGTCACAGTGTTTTATATTAAATTTTAATTATTTTGTTAATAAAAGACGAATTTTTGTTCGAAAGTATGACGTACTTTGGGGGGGGGGTTTCCGAGATTTGTGACAGGGGGGACGGGGGAGTTAAAAATGGTCAAAAATAGAGTGACGTACTTTATGGATGGCCCCAAAGTTGTCTTGTATTTACGATTCATCTTTTAATTAGTATCTTGCATAATAGCAAAGGTTTAAATTTACCCAATATTTAACATTCAAATTCCTTAACACATAAAACCATAATTATTTTTCACAGATTTATGTTAAAAAAAAGTTATTTACTTGTACCTCCTTTTTTTAAATGGAGAAAAACAAAAGAAATCAGCACTCATATCTTAAAATAGAATGCACTTTTAAGTTTTCATACAATTACAAAATCTCGCCAGCGAGACTTTATGATAAAAGATGATAAAGTTAAATTTTCTAATAATTACTACACACTTAATACATGATGCCAATTTTTAAAACCATTTTTTATGTACAAAACAAAACACATAAAACAATATTTTATAATTCAATTATATCATAACACATCAATATCATTTGCATGATTTAACATAACAAATTAATAAAGATTTACATAAATGATTTCAGCAAGGAAAAAAATATTCACGCATTTGGCTTATCTTGGTGAAGCTAACATCAACAAAACTTGAACCCGTCAAAATTTTTTTATCACATTTTATTCAGATGAGTGCTTTGTGCGTTACATTTTTCTTTTGGTAGTTAACAAAAGTTAATAAGGGAATGTTGTTTTTCTTTAGAAAAGATTTTTTAATTGAACATAGGGGTGAAATTCAATAACGCCCCTGTCAATCAAATACGACTGACCTAAACAAAATGAGTAAAAAATATGTTTTAATGATAAAATAAAATAATATATTTAAAAAAAGTGATAGGGTACCTGAGATGCGAATCGGACACTTATAGTTTGATTTTTTTAGACAAGAGACATGATTAGAAAGCAGTGGCGTAGCTAAGGATTTGTAGGGATCTGAAGGCCCGAGGGACTTGTCCTCTTTGGGGGGCCCTGCATACATGGCGGTGGTGTAATATTTAACGTAAAAAAATTAGGACATTCCTTTGGGGGCCCTTGTGGGAACCCGGGGGACTTTCGAAATCGGACCCCTCTCCCCCTCCTTTAGCTGTTAGAAAACTAGAATCAATCAATAATGACGGCTGCACATAACGTGGCAAGCAATGGTGGCGGCATTTGCGCGAATTTCCCATTTATTAATTTTTGTGCTTCTGAACTTTACTAGGTAATTTGTAATGTCCCAAACCAACATGAACCATATGTGTATAACTTTATTTTACAACTTCCATCAACATTACGCACCAAACGTGCTAGAGTGGTTTTTAAGAATCTTATATGGCCCTGACATCGTGAATTTTAACTGGATTATTTATAATCGTGTTACTTTGTCAATAATAATTAGAGACTTCTGTATTTTGATGTATTCGGATTATCTAATCGATTTCCAAGTGATTAGTACTATTTTAAAGACATATGTTAAAATGATCAATACAACAAACGTTTATAAGGAAATCCCCAAGTTATCAATCAATATATTTATCTATCATATTCGTCACAACGTTTGAGTACAATACTTTGTTAAACGTCATATTCTATTTGTTTATACATGTATACTACGTGTTATAACTCACGTCATGCACTAGCATCGTGTCAATGATAACATTAATAAAGTCTATACATTACAATGTCCTCACTGCCCAGGTTTATGTCACTAAGTAATGTTATAATTTCAAGAATAGAAGATATGCTTTATTTACATCTTTTTTAAAAATTGAATTTTGGGTAATGAGACATTTACAAAAAAAAATGAATGTTGTCAGATCATATTAATTTTGTAAGAAACATACTATCGCAGCAGCTGTGTGTCTCGTATGTTTGTTTCTATGGTTGCCTCTAGCTTTCAAACGATATCCAGCCCGGTTGTTATCTGATTGACTCAATCAGTTATCACTTTTTCATAACAATTAGACAGCCTTTATCGTTAAACCGGTTACTAATCTTAGACATTGGTTAATAATACATTTTTATATGTATATGTACATATATAGATAACGAGAGAGATGATAAAAACATACAAACTATTTATATTTTAACTTCTAATTCAACACGCTTCTCTTCGTAATCTCTGACCATCTGCTTAAAAGTTATCGACTGTTTATATTTCTTTGAATGGTCTCACCCAGAAGTGGGGATGTACATAGAGATAGACGCTCGACCCGTCTTCCAATCGTCAAGTTACTGTAAACAACAAAGATGGTAAAATACTCAGCCTTACAATGCACTGGAATCCAGCCCCGAGGCACTGTCCACGGCTGCTCGCAAGCGGCTCAAGAGCACCTGAATTTGATCGGCCTGGGCAGTTTCTGCTGCCTCCTCTCCGCGGTTGGACTTGAACCCGTGACGCGATGACATTTTCACATCGGCCTTCAGCTTAATCTCATCGAGAACAATCTCACGCAGTTCACCGTCTTGCATTGTGGGATACCCGACGTCCACCGCGCTGTAACGACACGACGGTGATGCCCCTGACTCGACCGGGCTCGGGACAGTCAGATCGTCCACATTATCTGTCCAAAGGCGTAGTCTTTCTTTTCCATGCAGGGGGAACTTTCCGCCGCTGACTTGGCAAACGTTTGGCTCTGATTTCCACCGAGGCAAAAAATGCTTCTCGTAAAGCTTTAAATGAAGGGTTTGTCCCGCGCCGCGTTCTAGATTGGCCTTGACCTTTCTAAACCCGGAAAAAGATTCGCTCGTCGTGAAGATTCGCCCCTTTTCGGCCAGACAGACCCCGGTAGCAGCTCTCACCGGGAATAAAGCCGTCAAGTGATGTTTTATAGGAGAGAGGGACTGCGACTTCTTCACCGGATGCTGTGCCTTGGAGTAGAGCTGCCGGCAAGTGTTGGTTCCGGTCACTGACGACTCGTCCGTCTCATCGGTCTGCTGCGATGCCTCACAGCTGGTGCTCGCGTCACTTTCTCTCTTGGTGACTGGTCCGTGGTCCACGACACGGAGTGTGAAGACGTCGTTGAGTCTGCGGAGCTTCAGTTTGAAGTCCAGCTTTGAAGAAGACGTGTCGCCACGGTTGTGACGTCTGTAGGCGACAATCTGTTTGGGAAAAAAGATTGAAGGTATAATTATGTTCTCAAGTTTTCAAATTAGTGTGAAGCACACATAAAATTTTTCGTCTTCATAAAACGGAGTGCACACAAGGTAAAATGTTAGCAAATAATAGTGTATACTTCTGTGAATGTTCTTCTGTGTACAGATCCGCCCATAAAACTATTGAATTGCAATCGTATAGGTTTCATCAGCTTAATACGCATATAAAAAAATCTGCACGATAAAATAAATGCTTAAAGCTGTAGCAGCGTACCTTTGGCACAAAGATCAGACACTGCGTCATCGTTGTCACCAGCAGGATCATGCTGGACTCCAGGGCGTAGTTGATTTCCGGTTTGTCCTCCGTTGCCATGACGACCACCACACCCACCGGACTCAGCACGACGACGTTGTAGATGCACAGTGCGATCCACTTGGAGTCGTTGAGGTCGGGACAAGTCACCTGGTTGTGTCATAGGGAGCAACAAGATATTTAAAAATAAAATACTATAACAATAGAGAAAGTATTTTTAAGCGTTTTCGTTGAAATACAACGTTCCCCCCAGTAAATATGTAAGGTGAAAGATTGGCCGAGCCTCCATGCTACATCAACAGATGCACTTTCATATTTTTAATATTTTTTTTAAATTGTGTGCGTGCGCAACCCAACCATTTAATGATGGTCCTCAAAGGTGACCTTTTGTGGTCAGAAGAAATATACGTTTACCTTAAATTTCCAAAATGACTTTGGTAAAACAAAAACAACAAAGAAAATGTAAAATAACAACTTCAGAAGTCACTGTTTGTCTCTGACTTTTACTGTTGATCATAGTAAAAGCCAATTTTAAAGGTTTATTCTCAAATGAAGAGTGAAGGTGTAGTAAATACACGTGTACTTCGCAAGATACCCGCGAACGATTTAAAAGAAAATCAATTTTGACATCATTATTTGAACTATTATTCTTTTTCGCCATACAAAGCCCTCTCGGGGTTTTCGTAGATATCTTACTTCTTTGAAAACTCACAAACGGATGCAATGAAGAGGTGTTGAAAACTCATGATAATGTGCTGTCTTTTCACATTTTTGTGTCCATAAAATTATCATCATTATTAGTATTATCAATTTTTAACCCTAACCCTAACCAATTTTTGTTATCGTCGTTATTTTAAATTATTCTCTGTTTGAGGTGGGGGTCGGTTTATGATGTTTACACGCTAAAGTCTTTCTTTACTTAGTTAATGAATACAAATCTTTCACGCCGCTGCCTCTAGAGCCAATTTAAGACATCTATGACAATCTTTGGGATCAGCGTCTGACTTAAAGATGTTTCTTACCTTTCTCGTCTGCACAGCCAGGAACGTTCCCAATAAGATGACCACGCCCTTGAATGGCGATGAGCGCCCAAAGAAAATGGAGGCGGTAGGTGGAGTCACACCTCTGGAACTGGTTGATGTATGCGATATCCGTGTCGGCGATTGGCTGCATAGGGCAAAATAACTTGAGGGAATACGTTTGGGTGTGTACCCTTGTTTTTTTTTAAAAGCTAAATGTAATACACAAAATTGGCAAAAACAACTCTTGTAAATCGAGTAGTTGATTTTTTGTAGTAATTTTAATAAAAAAAATGATCGTGTATGTAATAACAGTACTTGTAAGTGTACAATGTTCTATACAAAAATCTCTAACGCTTCGTTTGCATCAACGCATGTAAAGGCGTGCACACCAACAAACCGTCACTCACCGCTGCCGTGCTAATGTTGACCAGCGTCGGCTCTTGAGGGGAGGCCACCAGCCAGCCAACTAGGGTCAAGGTGTTGATGACCACCAGGACGGCCACGATCAGGAACAAGCTGCTGTCTCGCAGCATCTGAAAGTTTGTTAGAAACGAAAAGTGACTTCGTGCCAAGATACGAAATTCGCTGTTACATATCGAAACAAACAATTTAACATATCGGCCAGTCAATCGAAGTAATGCTTAAAATTCAATAGTTAATATTTAAAAATAATAAAACTAACAATATTTATAGAATATTAACAAAATAATAATATTTTTATTCTAAAAAACCCACGGTTTAAAGTATTTACATTAAATATGATTCATTAAAATACTGCCTTTGGTGTATGTTGTTTGTTCCATTGATATAATCAATCCTGTGATGTACAAAAGTTTGGACATTAATTTTTTAATTAATGGGTGGGGTGGTTGGATATTTGGGATTCCTCGGAAATGCATTGATTGATGGGAAAGTGACTTCCATTTTTTCGTAGATATTTTGTAGCTGCAACCGTTTGATAGACTAATTCCAGCTGGCAGCTATAGTTGTTGGCAATTTTTTAAAAAAATACCCTTATATTAACTTCACGGTCTTGTCTATTTGTCGTGCTTGGTCGCGGGAAAAAAAAAGACCCACTTCCCGTGATGCTTTCGAGCTGAAATTTTGCAATAGACTTTTGTCACCTAACGATGCATTTTCTCAAAATTTCAGATCAGTCGAACGTACCGTAATTAAATTAACGAATTTTTTAGTTTATCTCTATGTATCACTTTTTAACATGCACATCTTGTGCTAGTCTGTCATGCGGTGCTTAGTATATTTAACAACATTTGTAATATTTTCCTGTGGCACAGTGCGGTGCGTATTATATTGAATATACTTTTATAATATTTTCCCGATCTGTAAATGTTTATGCTAGTCTGTCGCACGGTGCATATTTCACTGACTATTATCAATACTTTTAGTTATGTCTCATATTTAAGGAATTTATAGTCAAAAACTTTGTTTTTACGGATTGTGTAATTTGCAGGTTATTTCAAGTTTTAATATAACGACATAAGATTCAGACCCATTAAACATGCATAGTTTTAACGATGTATATTTCCTAGTGATACAAGTCAATTACGCAGCTAGGGGTGGCAATAAGATCTACTTTATTATGTCAAAAGCTGAAAGATGAATGGGTACCTACCCTTGTGTTGAGGACCTTGTGTCCCGCTGTGAAGATCTCATACACCCGCCACGTCTTGGCGAATAAGGCGCCGAAACTCAGAGAAAAACTGGAGACGATAGTGAAGGTTCGGACCTGTGGGATGTAGGTATTAGTGACTGAAGTTTATCGGGACTCTGAACTGGTAATTAAATTACACGATTATAATTGGAAGTAATCATAACTTGATTAAAATGGCAGGGAGACAAATAAGATGATTATAATGACAGGCAAATGGTACTAACTCGCCCCCCCCCCTCCCCCATCTTTTGTTCTCTCCTGAACACTAGCTATTTCTACGAACTTGTTATATCCAACTAAAATTAATTTAAAAAAAAATTATCCTTGGATTTTCTTACTCAAACAGAATTCAACAAACGAAGTTTATTTACTATTCAAAACATGTCCCGTCAAAAAAAAACCCACTGACAACTACAGCTAAAAATACCCCCCCCCTCCCCATATTTTATATCTCTAAATCCATACACATAAACCCATGATCCATTGATGTATTTCCCCTCACGTCGTCATCAAATGCCGTCACTGCACACACCCAACCAACAACGAAACACTATTTCACGCGCCATCAATTGACCGCGAACCTTACCCCAAACAACAACGCCACCTACCACACAAGCTGGCCGAGCTTCATCTCCCTCCACATCCAGCAGATATATGGTGCTGTAGGCAGTCATACAACCCACAAGGATGATGTTGTTCAGACGAGGTGACGACATCTTGATAATCCTAGACGTGAACAGGAAATAAGAAATAAATGTCATAATATTTAGAAAGAAGTGTCAAGGCAGTCAAATATGAATTACTATTGCATTCATTAAAAAATACCTCTTTTTAAAACATAAGAATGAAACTATAAACATTTTTAAATAATAAAAATTAAAAAAAAACAATAAAAAAAGATTAAGACAAAAGATTATTCCACTAAAAATCAAAAGAGTATAAAGTAGGCCCCCCACCCACCACCCCCCCCCCAAATAAAAAAAAATCCAAACAAACAAACAAGAGTACAACAACACAAAAACAAAAAACAAACAACAACAAAAAAAGCCACTAAAAGCGTAGAAAGTTAGCCAACTAAAAACCAAAATGTTATATGCGTAAATAGCCAACCAACAACCAAAAGTGTATAGAGTTTTAGCCAATCACCAAGACAGCACTTACCTGTGAGATCTCTTAGTGATGTTAAACACGAGGAGTCCAACGGACAGAATAATTCCAAGACTTGACAGTATCCAGAAGGTGTACCGCAGGTGGCTGTCAATCCGGACCGTCCTTAACTTGTACTGCAGTCCGTCCACCGGTCGTTGCCCTGAAACATGTAAGGGAAGGTGTCCAAACATAACACTTTTTGTGAGCTGGTTTGAAAACACAAAGAGATACAGATGCATCATGGACATAATAAATAATGACACTGCACATTTTGTTGTGCATGAAAGCGCCTACGGTAGTGTGGGGAAGAAACACAAACCATTTCTAATGGGAACAAGGGCATTTGGGGAGAATAAACACTCTAAGTGGGTTTTGAATTTCGCCAGCTAACAAATTACCTTAAGGCAAGAAGATTAATACAATGTATCAATATACATAATTTGCAATGTATGTCACGTCCCGTCTGTCCTGTCCGTGACGCTACTAATTTTAGAAAGCAGCGCACCAAATTACTGCCCCAAAAAAATTACCCTTTTCGAGCGTCCGCATAAAATTGTTCAATATGGAAATAAATGAATAAAATAAAATTAATAAAAATAAATAAAATAAATGAAAGTTCTGTATTTCATTATTTTTTAATCTGATGTGTATTTATTTTGAAAACTTCCGTCATTTTACGTGGTGGGGACGTGGTGGTCGAGTGGCAGCGCACTAGACTGGCGTACCGATGGTCACGGGTTCGAATCCGTGTGAAGGCAAGGGTTTGTTCCCGGGGCCTAGGGCGTCCCTGAGTCACCCCGCTCCGAATGGGTACCTAACTACATAGTAGTTAGGCGGCTGGGTAATGCGTGGAACCCACAAAGCCGTGGCCTGTGAATGCTGCATCACTTGCCAACAGATCATCTGTCATGGTCTGTGGACGCAACTATCTTCTGCATAGAAGGAGCGTCTGTATTGATAAGATAAGAAGATAAGATTTTTGACGGGTGATACACGTTGGACTTGCTTGAAATTTAACTCCAATCCAAAATTTGAAGTAGAAGCTCCATACATTTTTATGTATTTCTCAGAAATTTAAAAATAATAATTAAATACCGGACGCTAAAATATCCCGCTTTAAACAAGGTTTAAAATAAATAGACGATACATGCCGACTTGACCGTGGTCTGCAACACTAGACGCTGCTAATACATGCCGAATAAACAGTGGACAATATACGCCATACTGACCGCGGTATATAGCAAAGGGGGTACATGTACTAGTTTTGCGTCACCTCCACATTGGGGGTAGATGTACCTAATGATGTATCGACGGAGTAGGTATTGGCCAAGCTATAGTTTTGATCGAGGTGGTATTGGCCAAGCTAGATCTGGTCGAGGTGGTATTGGTCAATGTAGTTTTGGTCGAGGTGGTATTGGTCAATGTAGTTTTTGTCGAGGTGGTATTGGTCAATGTAGTTTTGGTCGAGGTGGTATTGGCCAAGCTAGATCTGGTCGAGGTGGTATTGGCCAAGCTAGATCTGGTCGAGGTGGTATTGGTCAAGCTAGATCTGGTCGAGGTGGTATTGGTCAATGTAGTTTTGGTCGAGGTGGTATTGGCCAAGCTAGATCTGGTCGAGGTGGTATTGGTCAATGTAGTTTTGGTCGAGGTGGTATTGGTCAATGTAGTTTTGGTCGAGGTAGCTTTGATCAAGTTGGTATTGTGGAATTTTAAAGTTATTTCATTCCTATAATAGTTTAGTTCTAATAATTGATAAGAATTTCACGAGGCCATTGGCTTCATCATTATCTGTCTCGAAAACAAAAACTCACACTAATTCGATTTAAGGACAAGAAAGTATTTGATAGTTTTATATTAAAACTCAAAGGATAGCCCAACATATAGAGTGTGGATTAAAAAAAAATTAGTTTATTTTGTTTTGGAGGAGGAGGTTGAAATTTGATCCGGTCGAGCCATTTTACTAATGTTTCACTACCTCACCTGACGTCCAGTTAATCTTGTCGGTGTCCAGTGAACAGTTCCATTTACTCGAACGGTCCAAGTGACAGGTTCCCAAAATTGTAAAACTAGGTGGTTTGACTGTGATAAATTGTAATCAAGGTAATTGTCAATTAGCGCTTTACTGATACAGGCTTTACATAGATGGATATGAAAGTATTTTCAAAATTAATTGTGATATCTTTAAGAATATTCATTCATTGATAAAATATTACAGTGCAAATTACTGTCACCCCCTCCCCCCTGCATCTGGGGTGATTTCTAACATTGTTAAACATGAAGTGCATCTGACGTGATCTCTAGCATAGCCAAACATCAAGCGCATCTCACTCTTGCCTACCATTGTCAAACCTCAAGATTTCAATGCCGGGTGTTCGCTCCCCTTTGTTGTTGAAGAAGAATGGACCAGAAAGTGAGTTAAAAGACACGTTCATCATTCCAGCCTGGAGGAGATTCATAAAATTCCTATCTTTGTACTTGAAGTCATCCAGACGTCTGCTGTCACCTGTGCGGTATACGGTGTACATGTATGAACGAGGATTGAAGTTAAATTTTAAAATTGTTTGTTTAATAGCATACAGTTTCATGTAGATGGCTGCAGACAACGTTTGATAAATGTTGGGGTGCTGTATGCGTTAATGAATGTTTTACTGAATATTACTGTATGTGTCACCGAAATGTTCTACTGTAATTAAACTAAATGTATTACTAGCCGTTGTGTGTGTGTGTGTCTTGCGTATAAAAGAGAGCTGTTCAGAACCGAAAATTGGTGTGAAATGTTAGTGTTTGTTTGTTTGCTCACTTTTATGCGTGAAGTGTTCGGGTGTTATTGTTCAATGTAGTTTTGATATAGTAGGGATTGATTAAGGTAGTTTAGTACAGTGCTTCTCAAAAATGTTATTATGGCGGACCGGTAGGAGTTTTCCCATTGCACATTGAACCGGTGCACTATTTTCCCTGTACATACGTGGTGGCGACACGAGTCCCCGCCTAGAATACAGCCCTAAATTATTTGGCATGAATTTGCTTAGTTATATGCTACATGTCATCCAACAATTTTGAAAAGAATAATCACTTGTCTTCAACTTATCATTATGGTCGTGGGCGGTAACTAATTTACTTCAACTATGTTCTTCATCGTCAAGGGCTGGAACTATGAATTGTTTTCTAGAAATGTTGCTTGAGAATAAAAGGATAAAGGGTGTCAAATGTTAGGCCTCAATGAAAAAAAAAGATAGTAATAGTCAATGATAGCCTCCATGATTATGTGAGTAACAAAGTCAATTTTAATTTTGTTGAATTTGTTTCTACGTTCAAGCTACCAATCTTATGAAACACTAGAAATCGAAAAATAGCATATCAGCTTAAAAAACAAACAAACCCATTTGCACCACGATGTTTGCATTTCATTTGTATCCCTAAATATAAGGATCGAAGTTAAGTGGCATGCCACTTACTAAAAATAGAGTAGTGCAAAACCCTTACTCATTATGTGTTAAAATAGTTAAAGATTATCATATAGATAACCTTAATATATTAATTTCATAGCTTATGTAAGTATAAATAAATGCAATATTTAAGTATTTTTTATTACAATTTAATTTTTTGTAAACGTTGTTCAAGTTACTAAAAAGAATTTTTTTAGTAGCGCAAGTTGATAAAAATATGTTTCACAGTATCGTAAATTAAATTCCCAATGAGTTTAAAATAAATTGACAATTTTTATCTTGTCACATAAATTTTCTCAAGAACAACGCAATTCATAAAATATATTTATATCGGTGCTTTGGGGTGCAGCAATTGCTGGCAAATAAATTGAAATGCACATCAGATATTGAAAATAATTTATTTTATTTAAAGATATAGTGTTCTTTCTCATTGACAAAATATAGTGCCAATTTGTACACTCATACTCATATAGTTGAAATATAATTGTATTATTTAATTATATTTGGTCCACGGACCACAACACTGAGTAGCACTGGTTTAGTAGAGGTGATATTCGGTGAAGGTATTCTTAGTCGAGGTGGTATTATTCAAGGTAGTTTTGATGGACGTGGTATTATTCAAGGTAGTTTTGATGGACGTGGTATTATTCTAGGTAGTTTTTTGATGAACGTGGTATTATTCTAGGTAGTTTTGATGGACGTGGTATTATTCTAGGTAGTTTTGATGAACGTGGTATTATTCTAGGTAGTTTTGATGGACGTGGTATTATTCTAGGTAGTTTTGATGGACGTGGTATTATTCTAGGTAGTTTTTTGATGAACGTGGTATTATTCTAGGTAGTTTTGATGGACGTGGTATTATTCTAGGTAGTTTTGATGAACGTGGTATTATTCTAGGTAGTTTTGATGGACGTGGTATTATTCTAGGTAGTTTTGATGGACGTGGTATTATTCTAAATAGTTTTGATGAATGTGGTATTATTCTAGGTAGTTTTGATGGACGTGGTATTATTCTAGGTAGTTTTGATGAATGTGGTATTATCCTAGGTAGTTTTGATGGACGTGGTATTATTCTAGGTAGTTTTGATGGACGTGGTATTATTCTAGGTAGTTTTGATGAACGTGGTATTATTCTAGGTAGTTTTGATGAACGTTGTATTATTCTAGGTAGTTTTGATGAACGTGGTATTATTCTAGGTAGTTTTGATGAATGTGGTATTATCCTAGGTAGTTTTGATGGACGTGGTATTATTCTAGGTAGTTTTGATGAACGTTGTATTATTCTAGGTAGTTTTGATGAACGTGGTATTATTCTAGGTAGTTTTGATGGCCGTGGTATTTAGTTGAATAAGAGTGCTGTAAACGGTAAAGCTTATTTCTATTGAACACTGTGGTTATGTAATTAAAACATATGCAATTGTACGTTAACATCTTATGATTCAGTACATAATAAATAAACACATTTAATTTCCACTCACTAATATTAAATGATCAACTTTACACAAAATCATGGAGGAAAGGGTGCGTGGTTGCGACATAAATAAATTTATAAATATCTTGAAAATGATGGGGCTTTCAAAAGACCGTACCTGTTTTGATGAGGTGTGCCAGCGTGTTATTCAGGGCCAGTGCTATCGCCCACACCGCGTCATAAGCTTCCGGTGCCCGGTGCTGGTCGTACAAGGAGCCGTCCTCGTAAAAAGTGTCGTTGTAGAGCTCCAGGAACTCAGGGGGCATGTACTCACGCACAGCTCTGTGGGCGAATCGTGTGTTTGGAAATGTCGGAAGTCAAAGAAACGGTATCATTGTGTTTACAACAAAAAAAAACAAAAAAATCAGGTCACTTGACTCTCGACTCTCGGATGCCTTTAAAATTACAAACGTTTATTATGTTAATTGTGCGAGAAATTAAGGGGCAATTGGGGAGAGAGAACAACAAAAAAAGAAGAGATTTTCTTGCTTACTCCAAGAGTTCTGTCCCGTTGAATATTGTGGAGAATTTGACGGGCGTTTGTCCGTTGGCAGCGACAAATTTTTTATCCCTGGTTACGGCCTGGGACCCTACAGTGAAGTAGTTTCCAACCACCTGGGGATAAATCAAATATGGTCCCATGATTTAGAACTTATGGATGTCAGCTTTAAAATGTTTGCTTCGATTACAGACATATTTTTAAAGAAAAAGAGGGGGGGGTATTGTCATTTAAATAGAGCTATTTCCTCAGCAATAAAATGATGCTGAAGGTAATGAACTTGTCTAGCTAACCTCACTTACGATTATGTTTTTTTAAAAGAATTTTTAAAAAAAGTTTTAAATGATTAATTATTAAATTGTTTCTTATTTTTGTAAACATTAAAAAAAAATTGTAAATGTTTTGGCTTGTTTTTTTTCCTAATTAGTTATGCCATTACGGACATTTGGATAGTGAAACGCTGCTTACATAAACGAAAGATAGTTCAAAGGAAAGGCGAAAATAGTTTCTTCGAAATTGGTCTAACTATGTATAATTAATACAACCCTCAGATAGACATCAGGATAAAAACAACTTTCTTATTTAATATGCAAGAACAAACACACAAAAATTCTCGTTTTTCCCGTCCGGAATTCGGGCGTGGAATGGGTTGCCCGAAGAAACCAAGAAAACCAGCACTTTATCAACATTTAAAACTCTATTAAGAATGCATGACTAGACAAAAACCATAGATAGCGTAGGACGCAATAATCTTCGGTATAGAAGGACCGTCTGTAACAGATAAGATAAATACTGAATTATTAATTATCACTATTATTTGCTCATTTTTTAATTTGAGATTATATTTTCTCGTCACACGAACGCATGAGAATGTTGGTATAATAGTGTAGTGAGACATTGTGGGTGTCCCTCTCATCGAACTTCAATGGCAAATAAAATAAGTAAATAAGTAAATAAGTATAGTTGAGTGTAATAAAATAAGTAAATAAGTATAGTTGAGTGTAATAAAATAAGTAAATAAGTATAGTTGAGTGTATTAAAATAAGTAAATAAGTATAGTTGAGTATATTAAAATAAGTAAATAAGTATAGTTGAGTGTATTAAAATAAGTAAATAAGTATAGTTGAGTGTATTAAAATAAGTAAATAAGTATAGTTGAGTGTAATAAAATAAGTAAATAAGTATAGTTGAGTGTAATAAAATAAGTAAATAAGTATAGTTGAGTGTAATAAAATAAGTAAATAAGTATAGTTGAGTTTATTAAAATAAGTAAATAAGTATAGTTGAGTGTATTAAAATAAGTAAATAAGTATAGTTGAGTGTATTAAAATAAGTAAATAAGTATAGTTGAGTGTATTAAAATAAGTAAATAAGTATAGTTGAGTGTATTAAAATAAGTAAATAAGTATAGTTGAGTGTATTAAAATAAGTAAATAAGTATAGTTGAGTGTATTAGAATAAGTAAATAAGTATAGTTGAGTGTATTAGAATAAGTAAATAAGTATAGTTGAGTGTATTAAAATAAGTAAATAAGTATAGTTGAGTGTATTAAAATAAAAATGTAACGTCTTCTTACTCCGCTACTTTGTGAGTCGTCAGATTAACGTCATTGAGAAAATACAAATAATAACGAGATGCATCGCAATGTATCGTCCCATAAATAAAGAAATACATTGAAGCGAACAAACAAGCAACACAACTGAAGAAGAGCAACACATAACCAAACGCCTCAATTTTTTTTTAAAAGACGTTTTTTTTATGCGACGAAGAAGAAAAAGGAAATAAAATGGAATGTAAGATCAGATGTAAATACCATTTTAAGTTTCAAAACAGTTTCTTTTCGTACCCCCCGTCCCCATCTCTTTTTTTACACACACTTTGATATCAAAGTATTGAATACAAATTTAAAAAAAAATAATTATAAAAAATACTCAAACTAATTGTGTGATAAAAACAATGAATTAACACTTTATGAATTGACTTATTAATGAATTATAATTAATATAAATATAATTTATACTAGGTTGCGCTGGGGCGCCGTAGCGCCAACGGCGCCCACTTTTTTTCAAAAGCCCAACTAACTTATCCTTATTTGATAAATACTTAATATTAAACTTACTGAAATGTACACAAAGTATTTTATAATAGGGGTTGCAGGGCGCCTACGGCACTCACTGCAGCTGTAGGGCGCCTAAGGCGCCTACTTTTTTTTGTCAAAAGCCCAACTAACTTATCCTTGTTTGATAAATACGAAATATTAAGCTTGCTGAAATGTACACAAAGTATTTTATAATTATAAATCCTCAAATCCTATTTTTACATCGTTCCCTTTTCCAAAATTAAAATATAAGCTGAAACAATGATGTAATATAATTTTTTTAGCGCGTCTTTAATTTATAATTATTTTGCAAACCTTTTTGCGCGCCTTCCGATGCACGCCTAGTATTAAAATATAAGCTAAAAAAGTACGTCATTGCGTTATACATACATCCAATGAATGAGTGAGTGACTTGGGCTATTATATTATTTACTAGTGTATCACCCGTCAAAGATGACGGAAGTTTTCAAAATAAATGCACATCAGATTAACAAATAACGTAATACAGAACTTTAATTTATTTTTATTTGACTCATTTATTATCATATTGAACAATTTTACGCGGAACGTTCGAAAAGTGTTATTTTTGGTGCAGCACTATAAAACAAAATCGATCGCAGCGCCACCTAACAGCATTACATCCATACACGCAGCGCCACCTAACAGCATTACATCCATACACGCAGCGCCACCTAACAGCATTACATTACATCCATACCGACAGCGGGAATTATGTATATTGATACGTGTGTTACTTTATGTGCACCGATGAAGGCATTAGCCAAAACGTCTACTTTTTGTAAAAGTCAATTAATAAAACTTTCATTTAATGTTTTGAACACACAATTTGTTTTTTATCTTTCATTTCATTTAAAAGCTTTATTGCAGTCCTATTCTATATAATATAATATTAAGTAAAGTCATGTGCTTTGTCGTGACCTAAAAAATCCTGGTCGACAGGGTAGAAAAGTTACCCAAATTTCTTCTCTTTAAAACAATAATTTCGTAGAATCGATTCCTGCGTTGGTGGATATCATATATGTGTTACAGAAATTCCCCGAAGTTCTGACATTCTATAGCACCGGTCGTTTTACGCCCCTGTGGATATCAGCTTTAATTTAGAGCTACACTCAGCACATTCGTCCTCAAGGAAGTTCATTGGGTACACATTTACCCCCACCCCCCACGCCCCGTCTACAAGTAAAATGTATATTTAGTCTACTGATATGATAACGTAACCAACCTTATGGGGCTAGAGTCCAATGGTTCTCGTTTGTTTTAAAGTGCATGAATCTTATCATATATGTGTATTTAAAAAAGAAATAAAATATGGTTGTTAAATTCAAATGCAGTCAAAAATATAATTTAAGCTTCGATACTATGTTACGTTTCTTGTGAGACATATCTACGAATTTTTATATATTATAAAAAGATAACAATAGCTCCACTGCCGCCGTGTAAGATTTAAATATTGATTTTAAAAAAAATGCTTAACTTATATTAAATGCTTAAATGATATAATTTTCAGTTGGATACCGACGCAAGGTAAGCATTTATTCCCCAAAATTTTCCATTCATTAAAATGAAAATTAGCCCCGAAAAAATGTGTACAAGGTACAAAGACTTTCGCATCCGGCTGTGTAGTATGAGACACCTTCGGCTAAGAAATACAGTTATAAAAAAACAACAACCAAGCTGTTCTTTTAAGTAATCCGCGTTACACAGGGTTAATGGCGTCAAGATTCAACCGTTGCAATATCAATACTTTAGAAGATTCACGTTAATCCATTACACCGGTTGACCTGAGTCGTATCTCATGTAACTGTCACTGGATCTGTAAGAGGGTCAACGATCAACATTTTGTATATCACTTCTCACAAAGGGAAAATCTTATGTCCTGGAATCAGTGAACGGCCATAAATTGAAATTCTACTATTTGACACTAAAGCTAGTGTTTGAACCCCATTTATCCCGTCTATTTTATGAGATATAAACAGGTATGAACGTTATAAACATGATTCTTGTTGGGATTTGAGAATCAAGGTCGATTTTAATGAACTGATCACAGAAGTTGGACGAAAATATCGCGCTTGCATATTTTCAAGTGCCGATGGAGGGCCGACAACTCCCTTTTTCTACGCTATGAAAAATAAAAACACAAGGTCAAGGATTTGATACACGTTCGGATTCAACGAATTAAACAACAATTATTTTATAGGTGACGTCATTGCTCCCACCCCCTTCCCCACGGAGCTGACACAACACACGTATCACATACCTCCCGGATCTGCTCGGATGTGCAGTTGATACTGGGGTCCTTCATGTCCATCCAGTGACGGTCGTAGAACGATGGGAGGATCCACACGAGCTTCTTGTACCAGGGGTTGGTTCGGTTCTTCTCAGATACCAGGTTGTACACCTACATGCAAATGTATCACATTTTACACCTACATACAAATGTATCACATTTTACCCCTACATACAAATGTATCACATTTTACACTTACTAAGAAATATATCACATTTAACACCTTTTACCGAATAAATTGTACAACATCAAATAAATATATCAGATTTTAAAATTTCAAACAAATATATCAGATTTAACACCTTTTGCCGAATAAATTGTACAACATCAAATAAATATATCACATTTTACACTTTCAACGAAATATATCAGATGATACTCTTTCAAACTAATAAAATATACAGCTTTAAACAAACTTACCCCCAAAAATGTATCTTAGTTTACTCATTAAAACATTTATTTTAGAAGTCCAAGAATTCATGCTGTAAACGATTCAGGCCAACCGCTCGGAAAACAGAGTGGGGTGCGGGCGACCAAAGGGATTCTATTCCTGGACCAAACAAGAAGGGGGTTCTTCAGGGTCCTCCTAAAGGGCAAAGCTGCGCACACACACACTCTGTAGTATGGTCCCACATGTGTACTTTAGTTAGAGGCTCACAAGTAACCCATTGTCTTGGCTTAAACTCGCCCTTGTACCCTATTGTCTTGTGTCACCTTGTACCCTATTGTCTTGTGTCACCTTGTACCCTATTGTCTTGTGTCGCCTTGTACCCTATTGTCTTGTGTCACCATGTACCCTATTGTCTTGTGCCACCTTGTACCCTATTGTCTTGTGTCGCCTTGTACCCTATTATCTTGTGTCACCATGCACCCTTTTGTCTTGTGTCACCATGTACCCTATTGTCTTGTGTCACCATGAACCTTATTGTCTTGTGTCACCATGTACCCCATTGCGTTGTGTCACCTTGTACTCAATCGTCTTGTGTCATCTTATACCCTATTATCTTGTGTCACCATGTACCCTATTGTCTTGTGTCACCTTGTACCCCATTGTCTTGTGTCACATTGTACCCTATTGTCTTGTGTCACCTTGTACCCTATTGTCTTGTGTCGCCTTGTACCCTATTGTCTTGTGTCACCATGTACCCTATTGTCTTGTGTCGCCTTGTACCCTATTATCTTGTGTCACCATGAACCTTATTGTCTTGTGTCACCATGTACCCCATTGTCTTGTGTCACCTTGTACCCAATCGACTTGTGTCATCTTATACCCTATTATCTTGTGTCACCATGTACCCTATTGTCTTGTGTCACCATGCACCCTATTCTCTTGTGTCACCATGTACCCTATTGTCTTGTGTCACCATGCACCCTATTCTCTTGTGTCACCATGCACCCTATTCTCTTGTGTCACCATGTACCCTATTATCTTTTGATACATTGTTCATTCTTTTCTGAGGCCCACTCATACCATGTCTTTTGGGATCACATCTACCCTTTGGACTGGGACCTTAATCTTTCTGACAGCGGGCCTGACGAATCTTTTAATGATCTTACCACGCACATGACCTGCCTGGCCTTGTCCTCGTACATGCTGGCTATGATAATTCGTGCATCATTAGCCTGGGGATAACAAGAGAGTTGAGTTGGGGAGATAATACGGGAAAAGGTGAACTTTTGTAACAAAAAAAACTTAGTTCATTAGTAAAATAAAAGACTGTTTCGTTTCTTTTGATAGGTTCAAGCCTTACAGGTAATCCGATAATGAGATTGACGGATTCGGTTGAGAAAGACCGACAGCTGCGAAAGACTGAGCATGGGAGGGGAAAGGCCACGAGTCGGTTTTGACAGAGGATCGGGACTGAGAATGTCAAAGGCTATTAGTTCCACTGATGGTGATGTTTAGGTTATTTTAGTTATTTTGTTTTTGTTAGTCTTAGAATAAATATGTTTATTAGTTCCATGTTAAAAAAATCAGATAACGTTACAGAATTTTTACGACGTAATGTAGGTATCTTCTAACCTTGAGATTCTTGACACTTATGGTCGGGTCGTTCGTGAACATCTCTCCGCTGACCACATCCAGACCCTCTTCTCTCAGATCTTGTTTCATGTACTCGTCCAGCTGTTTGCGGGTGGGGGGGGGGTCAATGAAATATGAACTCACAATAATAAACCGACGTGAGCTCAATACAATAAATAAAATTTAACTCACTATAATAAACCGACGTGAGCTCAATACAATAAATAAAATTTAACTCACTATAATAAACCAAATTGAGCTCACTATAATAAACCAAATTGAACTCATCATTATAAACCAACTTGAACTCACTTTAACAAACCAATTCGACAATCCTATTAATTTTAGTTTCCAAAGTTTTCTATTGAAGACGTTACAAAAAATAAAATACAATAAATAACTCAACTAAATCCCGCCTCCTTGCCGCCATTTGAGTTATCAGACACAACTCTTTAATACGGTTACATGTCAAAAAGGCGAAAACAAAAAGGGCGAAAACAAAAAGAGCGACGTCAAAAGGGCGAAAACAAAAATAGTGCAAAGTAAAAAAAGGCGAAAGCCAAAATGCGTGATACCAAAAAAGGCGAAAATAAAAAGGTGAAAACAAGAAAGGCGCATTAAAAAGGCTATTAAAAAGGGCAAAAGTAAAACTAAGTGAACTAATTGCACCTGAGATTAAATTCAAATTTATTAGAAATTTTCAATCAAATGTTCACATAATAATAGTAATGTAGTGACAATATTTAAACATGATAATGTAGTGTAATATCTATGACAGGGCCGGCTTTAGGGAATTGGAGGCCCTAGGCAAAGTGAATTTGGTGGCCCTAAATGTAATAGAAAAATAAATAATAAATACGGAACGAATAAAATTACACAATTAATTAAAAACTACCTGTATTTATATCTAAATCAACAAATAACTGAAATTTATACAACCGTAGTCGTGCAGATGTCATAAACCTTCAACAAAAATCAATTTTTCGTGCTTTGATGGCAGCAAATTCCGCAATAAATTGTGAATAATCCAGAGACTAGACTATATCTCGTTCGATAGATATCATTGCCAGACTGTTCAGACGTTCTTGCGTCAAAGTAATTCTCAAATATTTTTTAATAGTTTTTTTTAAATATTAATTTCAATTTTGAAAAACTTCTTTATCCCGATGCAACAGCAATCAGAGTTGTCAATGCTAGCTACATTTAGAACAGCAGCATTCAAACCATGATCATAATTAAAACGGAAAGCATCAAGAGAAGACGAAACAGTATCTGGAACAACATTGGAAAATATTTGAAATTCCCTGCATAAATCCTGCGGATCAATATCTGAACCAGATGCATCGGTGAGCGCAATATTTCAAATCCATGCACCATTTCATGAAATCGTTTTGGTTGAATTCTGCAATTTTTTTGAGTTGTGCAAAAAAAAACAAACAAAAAAGACCAAAAGAACGTTCCATTTGCTCAAAACGTGCAGTCAATGACATAACTGCTTGATCTTTTAAAAAAAACATTTAAAATTCCACTCGATATTTTTCCTTTGAATCTGTCAACAATTCAATTATGTTTTCATCGTCAAACTGTTTGTGCACTTTCTGTCTTCTCAAGCTTGTGGCAGCTGGAAATATGATTTCATCTGGTCCCATCTCTAACTCTTGAGCCAATTCTGTGGCCGAAATTTGAGCGGATACAAATCCATTTTCTTTGATTTTTTAATGAAATCGTTTACACTTTTTATACATTCCAGTGCAATGTCAAATTGCATGTCTTTCGATTGCATCAATTTGCTGATTATATTCATTTGAAAAAATAAATGGTACCAGATGACCAAAGTTACCAGAAATTGAAATGTTTTTAGTTATTTCGCCAATCCAGTTTCTTCGGTCCTTGCTTTTGCATCGTTGGTATTTTCAGACACGTCCACCAATGCATCGTACACTGCAGCTGTTTGATAACGACCAGCTTTAACAGTATCGATCCTGTATTCCCAGCGTGTATCGGAAATAGGCTTTATTGTCAGAATTTTTACATGAGTTTTCAAGATCTTCCATCGCTGTGTTGAAGCACCAAACGAAACATAAATTTGATGCAAAATTCCAAAGAGTGTCGCTGCAACCACTGACGATTTCGCCCATTCTCCAAGAATTAGATTGAAACTGTGACATCCACATAAAATGATTTCAGATTGAGTTCAAGTAGACATTTTTGTACACCACGATTGCAGCCTTTCATATTCGCTCCATTATCATATCCTTGCCCTCTGCAGTTCTGGAAACATGAATTCAGATCTTCAAGCTTTTTCAAGCATGCTTCCGCGAGACCTAAACCAGCGCTGTCGTCGACAGCCATGAATCCCACAAAATATTCATTGATTTCTACTGGTGTACTCACAATGTTGCATATTCGCAAAATCATAGTTATTTGTTCTTGGTGACCAGCATCAGGTGTGCAGTCCAAAATGATGGCTTTATATTTCGAATTTTGAACATTCTTTCTAATTTTTTCAAGGTGGCATCACCGATCAGATTAACTACCTCATTTTGAATTATTTTGCCCATTCAAGTAATGAGCATGAATTCCTTTGTTTTTATACGTCTTAAATGATCTTCTAGGCATGAATCGTAAATTCCTAACAATTCAACCAATCCTAAAAAAATTCCATTGTCTGGTTGAAACAATTGATCCACAGTGCAACGAAGGGGTAAATTACATTCTGCAAGAAAGTTCAGAATTGAAATGATTCTTTGTAAAACATTGTTTCAGTGCTGAGTCTCTATTTGCATAAGTTTTTGAATTTCCTTGTCAATTGTCTTTCCTTCCTTCAACCGATTTTCCAGTTCAATCCAAGCGCCGATAGCACGAATGTGCTTCATGGACAATTCATAGATGAGAATTAACCCTTTTCCAGTCACTACTTTATTCTTGTCTTGTTCATTTTTTTGGTACTTTCAAGATTCACTTAATCCCTTGTGGAATGCACCATGAAAAGAATTTGTGTCCGTTTACGTGGCTGTGCGGAACACGCGTTCTGAAATGTCACCCCAGAATAATAACCCAAACGCCTTGGAAAATTCGACTGAGGGAGGTTGGAAGCCAAAAATCTTCGATTTAAGGAGATCTAAAATACAATTAGTCTTATGGAATTTGACCGGGATCTAACATTAATTCGATAAAGGGAGGTTTTCGTTTTAGAGAAGTTCGACTTAGCGAGGTCCCGTTGTATTTTCCAAATTAATTATAATTACTAGGTTTTTAACCTATATGTTTTTCATTCTGTCCCATCGAAGGAAGTTGTGCAGAATGAAAATGCTTAAAAGCATCGATTAATTGAATTTTTAAATTAACTTTTCAATGCGATAGGCTCAAGGTCTAAGTCGATGATTATCTACTTATTTCATAAATTTTCAGTATTAGGGAGATGATGATGGGGGGCGCGATGGTCTAAGTGGTAGCGCACTGGACTATCGAACCAAGGCAGATCCCGAGTCGCGGGTTCGAGCCCAGGTTCTGGCAAGGCCTCTGGGGCATTGTGCTGGCCACACATTCCCCTGCTCGTTAGTGGTGGCCAAAAAACTTGTGAACGCTACATCACTTGCCCCATAGTCCGTCATGGACTGATAGGGGTCATATTAGGGAGATGATAAAAACCGAACATATCAAAATAAAACAAAAAAATTAGCCATGCCAGACTACTAAGATAATCTTTTATTATATTTTTGTTTAGCTGTTGTCGTTTCTAATCTGTGAAAAAAACATAATTATACTTTGAGAAATCAGTGAAGTTTCGTCAAATAATTTTAGTGACACAAAATTTCTACATCGAAACCCATGCTTAGAGACTTTTTTACATTTTGCTACTTACAACTTACAACAGCATTTAAATTTAACTTTTAAATATTAAATGTTTAATACTTAAAACATTTCATATTCAACAGTTGTATATTTAGCGTAAATTTAGGTTACACGTTTGTCAATCTTCTGAAAATGTTTCAGGACAGATGAATTTAAATTTATAAATATTACAATTCAAACATGAACTATTTAAAAATAATCAGTGGGTAAATGTTGTCGTAGACTCGTAGTTCGCTCTCTAATATATATTTTTTCACAAGTCCTGTGCGAGGCCCCCACTAATCGGAGGCCCTAGGCGGCGGCCTAGTTTGCCTATGCCTAAAGCCGGCCCTGTCTATGACTATACTAAACTTGAAGTTTAAAGTTATGAGCGATGCCGCTCAGGAAATTATAACCCTAACCCTAACCCCTAACCCTTACCCTGACATGATTTCGCATTTTTATCTTTCGCCTTTTTTGGGTCGCCGTTTTTATCTTTGCCTTTTTTGGCTTTCACCTTTTTCATTTTCGCTCATATTGTTTCGCCTTTTTTTGTTTTCGCTCTTATTGTTTCGCACTTTTGACGTGATACCCTTTAATACACCTCCCTTTGTGAGTAAAAAGTGATTCATTGGGATTACCCCCCTCCCCCCATTTTACGTTGAATATATGATCGATGTGTGATTCTCTGAATAGATCTTTGCTAGTAATATAACATCTAACCTCGGGACACCCAACAAACTTTCTGACCAATCTTTTCCTGGTGTATTACAGTGATGAATACGCCATCTCCGAACTACACAAATTATTCTCGGGGGCTCTAACATTTCTTAAGGTCAATATGACTTGTGATTGTTTATCTATGATAGTCACTCAATCTATAAAAAAAAATTATTTTGCCCTTTAAAAAAAATCACTATATTTTAATATATAAAATACCAGCGAAATGTCACTTAAAGCAACAAGAATTAGTTCTGACACAGCACATTATTATTCTGGGCTCAATCTCTTCCTATTTAATCCCTAATTAATTTTCTCTCACCCCAGGGTGGTAGAATAGGATATTGCCCCTCCCGGTGGACCTAACCTTTTCCCACCCTTCAACCTAAGAAAGATGTTTTCAATTTTTACAAAAATATGTAATGTTTTAGACCGATTCCACACCCCCATACGGGCGCCATCTGCTTTTTACGGAACTACTTAGTGCAATTTGTAACCTCCTTCCCATCACATAATGAAATGAATCCCAAATTTACGACATTGAATAATATTTTTTAAAAAAATGAAATTATTAATACGCCATAGTGAGTGCATATGAAAATTAGTTTCTGCCCCTGCTACATCATGGTCACCTTTAGAAGTAGTTAAATGTAAACAAAAAAACAACAATATAATCTTCTATTAGCTATCACACATCCATCGCAAAACTCAACAAGAACTTCTCACTATACGTCATTTAGAAAGAACAGAACTATGTCATGAATCATACAATTTTAAAGAAAACGTTTGTGTGTTTTTGTTTGTGTGTGTGTGTGGGTGGGTGAGTGTCTGTGTAGGAGGGGGGAGGGGTAATGACGTCATACCGTGGAGAAAATTTTGTAGTTTTGATAAATGATGTGCACTCGCTTCCACTGGAGTTCCTTGAACAGCTTGACCCTGGCCACCGTCAGAGTCTGTTCCGGGGTCATCACGCGGAAGAACGACCGGAAGATGTCCTTGTTGGACAGGTGAGGCGAGACGGCCGAGTAGGAAATCTGAAAGTGGAAACAAGAAGGACTCAGGATTTAAGAACCGAAGTGTTTTATGAAAAGTCTGATTTTTCTTCATTGATTGTCTTCTTTATAGCAATAGCGTCTGTTACATACACAAGGAGGGCCGTCCATAAAAGGCGTCACGCACCTGGGGTGGGGGGGAGGGGTTCACACATTTCTGATGGCGTGTGACGAGGGGGAAGGACTGTTTAGGAACTGTGACGTCACATCAGAACGCGCAACTTTAAATAAAAGTTCAAGCTAAATGTTTTCTTACCATTTATTTAATGACGTTTTAAATGGCTTCACGCCTGTTATGATATTATAGTGCAGCCTTACAATTAAATAGATACCTAAATGACTATGCAGTGATTTGAAACATGCTCATTTTCAAATAGGAATTACGGCTTTTATGGGGGAGGGGGGCGAAGCTTTGTGGCGTGATATTGGAGGGGGGGGGTAAATTTTTGTGACGACGTGTGACTTGGGGGGGATGGGATGGGGGAAAATCGGCCAAAATCGCTTGACGTCATTTATTGACGACCCTATAGATACACAAAATAAAAAAATGAAAACAGGATTGCTAAAACAAGCACGCACTCTGCTAGATTAATAAATCCCCCTCCCCCCACACTTTTCTTTTAGATTGTCGGTCTTTGTGTGAACGAGGTCGTCATATCACTGCCTTTGTATTCATTGTGTGTGTTTTATATGTGTGTGTTGGTGTTTTGGGTATACATGCAGTGATGGTGTGTGTCTTTGCAAAATGTTTGGATATGTGTTTATTTCTATGAATTAGCCACTTATTTGTAGGTCAAGGTTGTAAAATTTCTACAATGTTCTCTTTACCCGCGATAACTCATTTAATTAAGATAACTTTCAATGAAGAGCGTCTAAAAAATTGTTATTATGTTTGTTTTTAATACACACATTAATTATTTAACCTGCAGACAAGTAGAAGATAAGATAAATTTAAAAAAAAATTATTCACAGAATATCGTATTTACTTTCATATTAAGAAAGAAAATACGATTTAAAATGATTTTTAAAAACAAATTAACCCACAAACGTTTTCCATCAACTAGGTGGTCCAATGGTCAATTTTCACAAAGGTTAGAATGATAATGCTATTGTTCGGCATCTGGGGGATGGGTGTCTAACAAATTGTCATTTTCATTCTGTAAGTCCCATTTATCAATCTACACAAATATTTGCTCATAGGACTTTTATGGTGATTTTAAGGAGCCCCATGTTTGTTGGTTAGGCAGATTGTGTGTGTGTGTGTGTGTGTGTGTGTGTGTGTGTATAAGTGTTTATGTGAGTGCGCCAGTATTTGTGTGTAGGTTTCTTCGTGCGTATATGTTTGTTTATGTGAGTTTATGTGACTGCATATTATTCTTCCCATGTGCATGTGTGCGCCTGTATTTGTGTCTGTTTCAGCGTTTGCATATATGTGTCCGTGTTTAGGTGTTTGGATTTTGGGATGTCTGTGCGTGCGAATTTTATGGGACATATGTGTGCGCGAGTGTATTTGTTATAAATGTTAAAATTCGGACATTTATAAATCTAGCGAATTCCACTCTTTCAAATTTACTGAAAAGTCTGAGAGGGAAATCTGTACAACTTTGGAATAGTATTTCAAAATTCATATTCAACCATTAAGAAATGAAACTAAAAAAATCACATTAAAATACAATATAAAACTATGTCTTGTATATTATTTGCTTTGCTGTTATTTTTAAGTCGCAGTTTGTCAGTTTTAAAGTGTATCGCCCACAGGTTGACCTTGATAGGATAATTGAAATGTATTGACAAACTTTATTAGCTTCATTAATTATCAGTTAGCCCTTTTTGTTATTTCACAAAGAAGCCAGATTACCTTTATTTATTACCATTCTTTCAAGTCTGTGAAAGTCCTATCAACTGAAATAATCGATCAATAATTAATCTGAAAACAAGCCGACCATTCTGTAATGACTGGATTTTACTTTTGACGTTTATTTTCTAAAAATCTATCTGGCCTTGGATCTTGGGCCAGTATTTTCACACGATAAAATTGATTGGGGCGAGGGTAGGGGGTGATCAAACGAACAAAAACATCAGTGAGACTCCAAGGGCAAATTTTTTAAAACCAACGATGCGAGTAAGTTACGTGCATGCCATTAGGCTTTTAAAAATTTTAATTTTTTAGGAACGAAACAATATACATGATCCTTGGCTAACTACTTTCTTATATAACAGACAGATTACTATCTCGGACACTGAGATTACATCATTATGCCAAACTGTGACTATTGTCGTCTAGAATGCCGTTTAAGCACGATTTATTTTCTGATGAAACCAGTTTTTAAAGTATAAATTTCATGAATAAGAACAAAACAATTTGGATCGCTCTTTTGAGATATTTTCAATGTCATGAATTGTCAGTAGAGTGAAGTCTCCATGACTCAAGGCATAGTAGGTTTTAATCAATTAATAATGCAATGAATCAATTTTGAAGAAAACTTTTTGATAAATAAAGTATGTTGTGTCATTACTAATCAGATAGATGCGGGTAATAGAAACCGAACCCCTCTCCCTAACAATTGGGTCCGTAGTAAAAGGAACTATAAAGGGCAGTGATTTTAAGATTTTACCCCTTATATGTTACAGACGCTTCTTCCATATAGCAGATTATTGCGTCTCACGTTTATTAAATAGTTAATAAAACGATAAGATTCTGTCTCCTTGCAGGGCATTTTTAATTTATAGATTATGAAGGCGGGGCATTTTCCGGGTGCCCTCCCCTCTTCATCGATTATCGGTCCTAAAGACACAGCAATGTACTTTCGTTTTTTCCAATTCATGAGGTATCTTTCTGATAAGAGCGAATTTGTGCATATAATTAACCATCAGGTGGGTTTCAAAAATAGATGTTTGAAAAAGAGATTTCTGACTGCCGCAAAGGATTAAAACAAACCAAAGAATAAAAAAACAAACAAAAAAAAACAACACACATACCATTTTATCCAAACCTTGTAGAAATAGCTACTTAGCTTCTAAAACCCCGATGCGAGATTGATAACAAAATAGGAAAAGTAGTATTATACATAGGGCAATAAATTATAACTAGGAAATACAACACAAAAACAATATAATACAACACTCAGATAGGCATAGGGATAAATCACTTTTCTTGTTACATTTGCAAGAACAAAGACATCCAAATCCTTCTTCCCGTCTTTAATTCTGGCGTACAAAGGGCTGCCTGAATAAACCAAGGACAACTAAAACACTTTCAACATTTAAAACTTTATTTAAAATGAAAGACTTGACGTGCACCATGGATAAGCGAAAGGCCCCAATAATCCTGTGTATAGAAGGAGTGACTGTAATATGTAAGAAGACGACTTTCCAGGGGAAACTTCTCAAGTTTCTAATACGCGTTGAAGCCTGGGCCGTTCTTTGTCGTAATGACGATCGAACAAATAGAAGACCTACCTGTATGAGTCCCCACAAGCCAGACACCTGGGCGGTGGCCTCGGTTACAGGCGAGCACGTGCCTCCCAGTGTCATGATGGACGTCCGGTTCGGGTTGTAAACCTCGGAGTAGAAGGCATCCAGTCCCAGGGATTCGTTGCACTGGAAAGGACGCAAAGAAGAAATGGAGTGGACAAGGGGAATCTTGGTATTAAATTGTTTTTTTTAAATCTCGGGGAAAAAAATAAACAAACAAAAATGACATTTTCCAAGGCTTTGTTGGTGTGATAGGTATTGGTAAAATCTGTTTTTATGGCCTCGGGAAGCGACGGCGGAGATTTAAGAATAAATACATGAGATGACTTGAATAGAAATCTGAGAAAAGATACCCCACGTGGAAATGTGAAATAGATGAGATTTAAGTGGTTTGTTTTTACAGATGTATGCCGAAAGATTGATGTGTATATGTGAACAAATTAACATGTTAAATTTAGCTTTAAAAAGAAAGTGAGAAGGAGCAGGGCCAGCTGGAGGAGGTGAAAGCGGAGATGGAGAGATGGTAAGGAAACAGAGAGGCATGGAATGAGAAATAGAGAACTTACCGTATATACTCGTTCGCAAGCCGACCTTTTTTTGACAAAATCTAGGGGAAAAAGTGGGGGGGGGGTCGGCTTATGAGCGGGTCATAGGTGACTTCTGCATGGATATTGAATATCGGTGTTGTTATTGTAGATTATCAATGTCCTTTTCTACATTCTACAAGATTCGACTGCTCTACCAGAAGCTATAATATAGTAATAAAAACTCAGCACTTACCTTATTTAATCATTTTATTTAGTTTTTGTGAATGTTTTAATAAATTGTTTTACAAATTTTGTTTTCAACCACGGATTTTAATGTACGAGCTTTCGTGACGTGTACCAAATACTTGTTTTTAAAAAGTACCGGTAACTCTTGCTTAACAAAGAGCAGAAAGACAAAGATAGGCAGTGCAAAGTAAACAACCATAATCACCGATTTAGCTTGTAGTTTTAAACAAATATGTACCATTTTTTTAAAGCTGTCCTATTATTTTTTGGGAGTCCGCTTGCGATCGGGTTATACACTTTTAATACTTTTCCCTTCCAAAATGTCGGCTTATGAACGAACGGGCTATAGAACGAGTATATATGGTAAGTGGGATATGGATAGGTGGTGAGAAAGAGAAGAATGCAGAAAAAGCTAGAGAGAGGAGGAGAGAGAGAGCGCGTGCACTGGAGCAACATGACACAGAGAGGAAGAAAGAAAAGAAAAGACATAAAGACAGGGATATAAAGAGCAAGGCAGACAGATATAGGAACCTCGCATTAGCCAGGGGAAAAGAAAATAGAAACGAGAAAATTCAGATTAAATAGGAGAAGAAGAAGAGAGCTAGAGACCGAAATTTGCCTCCGTTTGTTTGTATGTCAGCGTGCTACTTACGACCGTCTGTTTGTATGTCAGCGTGCTACTTACGACAGTCTGTTTGTATGTCAGCGTGCTACTTACGACCGTCTGTATGTCAGCGTGCTACTTACGACCGTCTGTATCTCAGCGTGCTACTTACGACCGTCTGTTTGTATGTCAGCGTGCTACTTACGACCGTCTGTATGTCAGCGTGCTACTTATGACCGTCTGTTTGTATGTCAGCGTGCTACTTACGACCGACTGTTTGTATGTCATCGTGATACTTACGACCGTTTGTATGTCAGCGTGCTACTTACGACCAACTGTTTGTATGTCATCGTGCTACTTACGACCGTCTGTATGTCAGCGTGCTACTTACGACCAACTGTTTGTATGTCAGCGTGCTACTTACGACCGTCTGTATGTCAGCGTGCTACTTACGACCGACTGTTTGTATGTCAGCGTGCTACTTACGACCGTCTGTATGTCAGCGTGCTACTTACGACCGTGTCGTGTGCGTTGATCTTGAGCTTGTAGCCAGGCAGAATGTACGGGTGCTTCTCATTGATGTCTTTAACAGCCAGCAGAGCTGCCGGCAGGTAGGACATGCCTGCTGGGTACACACCTGGGGCGAGGAGGAGAGGGCTAAGTAAAGGACCATTCTAATGTTATTTATTATGTCACATTCTAATTTATTGGGGCACAACCTGCAGCAAAGAGGACAGGATTAAGTTGGGGACCATTCTAATATTAGATCACATTATATTTATGGGCGCACACCCGCAGATTAAAGATGTACAATTATGTTATGGACTATTCTTATTTTATTTCACATTCTTTTTTTTTGGGCATTCACACCCACAGAGCAGAGGGCGTAGTAAAGTTAGAGACTGGTTAAATATTAACTAACAAACTATGGGTACCACGTCTGAAAGCGCTTATACAAAAAAAAGCATTAATATACATTTCTGCCTATTTTACTGAATGAATACATCTCCTACAATGATGATGTTACTGTACTTGTTTTTTGGAGATTTATAAATATACTTCTTTTATTATCCATTGGAGTAATAAAACAAAAACAAAATCAATTAAAAAAACAATAAGCTTACACATATTATAGCTGCACATCTTTGTTTACTTTTGTGTGTGTATATTTCTTTGTTGAAGGAATATTACACCATTAATAAGACTTGAAATTTGTATCTAATGCCATATAAATTCCTTTATTTTCATGTCAAAGAGAACGAATGTATGATCTAGAAAGCATTTCGTTACTTGCAGCTTAACATTATTGGTATTTAGGAAAAACGGCAGTTCTCGCCTTGGCCTCGCGGTTTGAAGGTTAAAAAGAAAAAACGAAACAAAAAAACGCGATGCAAGTCAAAAAAATGCGAGTCAGCAATATTCAAATGACGATACTAGTCACGAAGTATCGATTACTTCAAATGACGAAAAATGTTGCCTAATAATAATAATAAAATAATAATGATAATAATAATAATAATAAATAAATAAAAAAGGACCCCGTTGCGCCACGCCCCTTCACACCCCCCCCCCTCTTTCTTTCTCACCTGTCATTGCAAACAACCCGATAATGTTTATTATTTTGTAGAGAAGAGATGAGCCACCGTCTCTGACGTCTGCTGTGGGCTCCGGTGCACAGGCTGACGTTCTCGTGGCGGGGGGCGTAGCCTCTAGGGACGTAAGCATCACGTGAAGTGTCGTCCATAGAAACAGGGCGCGCGTTCTGTGGGTCAGGGTCATGGTCACAGAGGATGAGACAACTCTTCGTGAAGTGGATGTCGAGAGTGGACGAGGGTCATAAAGCGGTTACGTAGTCCAGCTTGTCCCAGATTGCCAAAGAACGAAAAAAATGTACGGGATATTGTTACAACTCACGAAGTGTTGCCCTGTTGTCAAAATGTTATTGATTGCGGGGAAATGCTGTTTTGTTTTTAATAGATAATTGATTCCTGTGATAGTTCTGCAACAAGAAAAAAATATGCATAAATCTTAAGGAAATTTTTTTTTCCTCTGAAGAAAAATAATTATAAAGAAAATTCTATAGGAAAATGGCAATAACATATTTGAAGAAAGTAACTCAAAAGAAAAAAAGCTTCTATTTCACCAGTTAATGTAAAAATAGGTTTCATTCATATTAGATTTATTAACAAATTTTAATTTTTTAAAAATCTTTAATAAAAAGAATACCATCAATTATAAATTATCAATGAAGTCGCAGCTTCTGATTTAAGTTTTAGAGATTTTCCCCCCAAATGAAATCAAATATTTTACAACCCAAGACCTTTTATATGTTTTCTTCCTATTGGCACTCAAACTAAATATATATCGACGAGAGAGCGTAATCATTTTAACATTCCTCAACACACGGGGGATTTTCCCGAGACCCCATACCCGCCCATTCTCCCCGGAGCGCCTGTTATCTGGTGTAAAACTCTCCAAGCCCTAATTTGAACTTGTTCCAGTTGTCAGTATCTGTCACGATAGTAATATTCCCAGCCGGCATGTGTCGTGGATTGCACTGATCATAAATATTCCCGTTAAGTGGCGATATCCGGAAAGAGAAGCAACCCGTCGCTGGCTGTAATCCAGGAAGTCCACCAGCTGGAGTTGTATGTGTTTGTTTGTTGGCGGAGGGGGTGGGGCACTATCAAGGCATTGCCTGTTTTACTTACTTGTAGATTTTAACATCGGGAAATTTTTTTTAGTTGCATAACCAGGTAACGCGCCACGAAGAGTGGGAAAAAAATGTTTGATGATTTAAATCACGATTCCATCCTACCAACCAATAAATAGTTCCTTCCACAATAAGGCTTGTTATATTCCATCTTGTTTCGTTAATTCGTCACACCATTGATTGCCAGTTTTTATTTCTTTCCTCATCATGTCCTCAGAAGATTGTAAATCTTATGGCTTATGACAAATACAGGAGAAGAAATGTTGGAAAAAGGGTTGCTTCTTTTAGTTACGAAGTTGGATCAGGGTATACCACTTTAATTAAGTTACGGGTTATTATTATTTTTATTGTAATTATTATTATTATTATTATTACTACTACTTCTACTACTACTAGGCCTACTACTATTAGTATTATTATTATTATTGTATTGTATCATATTATTATGATAATGGCGATGATGATGAAAACACCAATGTTTTTGTAGCGTCAAATTTATCAGAGAAAAACATTTTTAAAACATAGTTTTGAGCACTTAAAAATTCAAATGAAAATCGACAATAAGAACGTGAAAATTAATCCAACAATATTCAATAAATACATAAAGATTTGAACTAAGGAAGTTGCAGAGCGTGGCAGTTTTTATGAATCTCTTTATCAGCGTTTTAAAAACCAAGTGGTTTCGTATTTTGTAAAATTATTTCAAGACTTTTAAGCAGACACATTAGAATCACTTTTAGTAGAAATGAACACCTGGTGACGTCTTGCCCGGCGCTCGATATAGCCGTGAGGGAGGCGGGCGAGTCCCATGTGAAGACAATGTTGTATGGCAATGCTCAGCAGATGGAGCAGATTGCCGAGGTTCTAGCCAAGGCCTTAAGAGATTAGTCTCAGGCCTACAGAATATGTGTTTAGTTTAGTTTAGTAGAAATGATTAGTTTAAAAATGTCTAGATACATAGGCTAACAAACAAATAGAAATGCATAGATAGATATAAAGATAAATTGATACACAGACATACATTCAGGCAGATAGATGAATGGATGGGCGGATAGATGGATGGGTGGATGGATGGATGGATGGATTACTGTATGTATGTATGGGTGGGTGGATGGATGGATGGATGGATGGATGGATTAATGTATGTATTTATGGATGGATGGATGGATGGATGGATGGATTAATGTATGTATTTATGGATGGATGGATGGATTGATGGATGGGTGGATGGATGGATGGATGAATGGATGGATTAATGTATGTATTTATGGATGGAGAGATGGATTGATGGATGGGTGGATGGATGGATAATATGCGAACTACACAGTATATCATATCTTAGCCTAAATCATATAGCACATGACAACCGTGAGTGAATGGCCGCGTTAGTAAGGGATGGAAATGGAAAAAAAGGGGGGGGGGATTCTTCAAATACGAAGAATCTCAAGACCGAATGACATCGATACAATGACATCACATATATAAAGGTTAGTTTTTTTGGTGTTTTTTATTTATAAATATATATATATATATATATATATATATATATATATATATATATATATATATATATATATATATATATATATATATATATTAGGGCTGTTAACGATTAATTTAAATTTAATCGTTAACTTTTGAAAAATTATTGATTAATTAATCGGTAATTTCGATTAAAGCCAAAAATAAAAATTTATGGCATCATTAAACTGAACATTTCTCCCGGACATTGAAAATTAAGAATATTTTGAAATACATTTTATGACAATGTGTTGATACTTGATCGGATGTTTGTGCTGAAGGTGGTACGTCAGCGATGTATTTGATCCTTTAAAAGAGAATTTTTTATGGCAGTGAACACAGTAAACATTTTCACCATCTTCGACTTTGCCATCCGCAGTTAGCTTAAAAAACAATTTTTTTGCTCAACTTTCTAGTTATATCTTTAAATTTAACTGCGCTGATGCTGTCAGCCATTTTTTAGTTGACATTCGCCGGTCCGCATAAAGTAATAACATAAATTATAATATTACGCGGGAGAATTTTGTACGTAAAAAAATTTATAAATTTTTTATAATTATTAATAATTAATTATTTATTAATAAAAAAAGTATAAATATTTTAAATATTTTCTTAAATTTTAATCGAATTTTTATCGATTAAAATATTTTAATCGATAACAATTTTTTAACGATTAATCGAGAAATTAATCGTTAATTTCCACAGCCCTAATATATATATATTTATATATATATATATATATTATTTATATATATATATATATATAAACATATTGAAAGTTTAAAATTTCAAGACAAACGATTGGAAGAAATACAAAACGTCTAAGCAATCTTGAACAACGTCATTGGAGTTTATCTTTTCCATAAGAGTACAATAAATGCGTCATCAGTGAACGGATCTTTCTTCATCTTCCTTCCTGATAAAAGAAAAATGGGCTGGGCTTTTATGAGAAGTAATCAAGCCATCGTTGAACCACACGCAAGACTTCTTACAAAGATAACGAGTTCGTGAGATTTAAGGAGAAACCTTTGGGTTTTTTCCCCCCCCTTTCTTTTTTTTGGGCAAGATGTCATCGAAAATATGGAAACTGGGGCGAGAGTGCAATACAACTATTAACCAAGTTGTAAAATTATAAAATAGTATTAACTACATTCAAGGTCACTCACAAACACAAGAACAATGTTGCTATTTTGAAGGAAAAGCTAGAAGTAAACTTCGTTATTTAAAAAAAAATTGTTGTCTCATTCTAGAATTTTTTTTCTAATATGACATTTTTAAATCCCTTATATTAACTTCGCGGCCGTCTCTGTCGTCATCTCTCTCTCTCTCTCTCTTTCTGTCTCTCTCTCTCTCTCTGTCTTTCTCTCTGTCTTGGGCGGGCGTAAAAACAAAAGTAAAACATGACCCATTTCCCGTGATCCGATCGGACCCGTCTCACCTAACAATGCATCGTATCAAAATTTCAGATAGATGGAACGTACCGTAATTAAATTAATGCATTTTTAGTTTATCCTTATATAACGTATGTAATTCAAATTCACGGATTATTATTGTTTTATTTCCACGTGAAAGTTTGAGTTGACGCGTAGACGCGACCCATCGAAGTTTCGGCGTGCTTTTGTTTACATTTTACGTGTCATGCTGAGCTCGGACCAGCGATCGGTGACCAGACTTTTCCACTCCCCCCCCCCAGGGTTATGAAGCAACGTTGAGTTAAGACAGATTCAGTCTGTAAATGTTTGTCGCGTTTAAAAATAATCAATACTGTTAGTTATGTCTCATATATAAGGGATTTATAGTCAAAAACTTTGTTTTTACGGGTCTGTTTTATTTTCTCAATAACGTTGGGTAGTTTAAGAAAAAAACATTTCAATATTAAGCCATGTATACCAATAAGTATTTTCCGTTTATAGTTTCCAACACGACTTTAATCACTAATTGTTTTATTTAAAAAAAAATGATTTTGGATAGAGGAGAGTTGTAATAGAGTTTTGTTCTCCTTGACTAAACGTCTCCGTTGATAGTCGCGATTTAGACCACTTAATTTGGAAACACAAATTCTCCTTCCCCGAAGACAAAAGATAGCGACATATTTTCCACGACCCATTGACCTGGTTTGAGGGACCATCTCCCCGATTGCCGTGACAGCTGGACAGATAACTTCCATCGTGGTCGCGGATTTTTCTGACACATGTCACAGTTTGCAGAGGACTTATTGAAGGAAGTGTCTAGCGACTCATGCCTTAACCCCCCCCCATCTCCACCCTTCCCTTGGTCGGCTCTCAGACGGTAAAAACTAAATTTTTGAGATTCGAATCACGTCACGGGGAAATAAATGGTCATGTTATTTGACGTCCAGTATTAGAGGGAGGATTTCAAATGTCTCGACATACATGGGCGCGGAAGAGAGGAGGAACCAGATGGGTGTGCGATTGGGAAATGAGGGCGGAGTGAAAAGGACACCCATGGCAATAGTATCCAGATTATAGTTTAAAGGTCGGGGAGATTGGATGAGGGGTGGATAAGCCATGGACCCGCGTGCCGTACGAGACACGCGTGTTGAAAGAGGTGGCACGTGAAAAATATCTCTCACCCCGAGGCAACTTTAGCACTGAGCTCATCTGCGATGTCTTAAGTAAACGTCGTATATATCAGACTGAGAATATTTGGATTTGCATACAAATGAAACAAATGAACTATATGAGGAAATTTCTTCCAGCAATCGGATAGTTTTACTTGAAGAACAATTTATAGAATTATAGACAATTTTCATGCAATTTATTTTTAAAAAGTCACTAAATTATATATTTTTATTTAATGAGGTCAATTCTATTGGTTTATTTACCATACTCTCTGTAAGATTTTGTGCTGACTTGTGTTAACGAATAATTTTTTCTCTTTATCTGTTTAACTCAGTAGCAAATAATCTGTTTGAATAATAATCAATCATGCTATAGAACTTAAACATTGTTTCTCGTTATCGTCATTGTAAAATGATTAGGTCCCTAAAGCAATATATCATGATTTAAATGTTCTGGCTCTTGTTATAATAATTTACCCAACAAGCCATAATCTTCTGTACAGAGGGAGCTTCTGCAATGTATAAGATAAGATAAGAGATAGGACTTTCATTCAAAATAACTTATGGACTTGAAGCGAGGTTTCAATGAAAAAAATCATGAAAAATTGGACTTGGCCAGGAAATCCTGAGATGAAAACTAGAAATTAAGAAAAATACTGTCATTTATATTTGTAAAAGGTGGATTTGTATAAGTAATATTTTTTTTACCATATTTGCTTTCAAAGAAATATTTCTTTCACTTAAACTCAAACAAATCTTTCCGATCTTCAGGATATTTGGACATTTTAATGATCTCAGGACTGAGCTATTTTCAAATTATTATTTTTCTGATGTGTGTGTGTGTGGGGGGGGCGGGCAGGATTATCATATTGCTGTAAAGAATTTTGTTCGTATAACTGTCAGTACATCTGAGGCTTTGCGAAAGGATGGAGGGAGGGGGGCGAGGTACATATGTCCCTTGGCGCCTTCGTACATGGGCGATTAAACAAGGCTTACGACGTCCCGTTATAATAAGTGAACAAGTGTAATAAATAGTGGAGGGGTCGCACAAGTTATAGTTTGTCCCCCGAGAGCAGAATATCCTAGCTGCGCCTCTGCGGGAGATTTATCTGAATATACGTAAACCAACAAAATACTGGCAGTCGTTTTCTATTGTTTATTTTATATTTTGTATAATCAGGAAACTAATTAGTAGATACTTATAAAACACAAATATGAAAGATACAAGGAAAATCGAATGGAAACCAAACAGAACAACGAATCCTTCAAATAATCGCTCTTCTGTTTCTCTAATAGGGTAGTTAAACGATCATCAGAAATCCGATGACTAAATCGGTTTTGAAAGCGATAATCGGTTTTAAATTTACCAAACCGATAATCGAATTTAACTCGGCCGGATATATGAAGTGAAATCCCACCGGAGCCGAAGCTGGAGCCGGATTTGTAAAAATTGCCGGATTCCAGATTTGCCGGAGCCGGAGCTATTATATTTTATTGCACAACCTGCCAGCCGGATTTGGCAGGATTTATGAAGTAAATTTCTGCCGGAGCCGGATTTGTAAAAAGTGGCTGGATTCCGGATTTTCCGGAACCGGAGCCGAAATCCGGTACACCCCTAATTTCTATTAAGCCAGCGTTAAAACGATGATCGGTTTAAAATCGGATTTACATAACCGATAATCGGTTTGCCAAAAAAAAACAACAACGAAATTAATAACCCTACTCTCTAACGATGAGGGTTAATGCCTTTCCTTTCGCTTACTTTACTATATTTTTTAATGCTATCATTGAATGTGTTTTACTTCTCAGCTGATCCGTTAACGTCTTTATTGAAATGAGTTATTAGCTCTTCTCTAACAATTATATTTCAACATGTAGAAATTCATTTCATAAACAGCGCATGACCCCCCCCACCCCAACTCACCTAATTTTCCCGTGCCGAGGTCAGCGCATCTTTGAGCCCAAAGGGGCAATTACTACTTACACTCACTACGGGGCCGCCCATAAATGACGTCACGCTCTCTGAGGGAGGGAAGGGGTGTCACACATTTGTGACAATGTGTGACGGAGGGGGGGGCGGGTTTTTTTAAAAAATGTGACGTCATATCAAAACGGGCAAATTTAAATAAAATTTCCACTTAAATATTTGATTGCTTACAATTTATTTAATGACGTTTTACGTGGCTTCGCGCGTTTTACGATAGCAGAGTGCAGCCTTAAATTAAATACATAATTAAATGACAAAAAAGTGAATTGAAACATGCTCTTTTTCAAATAGAGAATACGGCTTTTATGGGGTTGGGAGGGAGGGGCAAAGCTTTGTGACGTCATATCGGATTTTTTTTGGGGGGGGAGGTCTAAGTTTTTGTGACGACGTGTGACGAAGGGGGAGGGGGGGGGTAAAAAAATCGGCCCAAATCGCGTGACGTCATTTATGGATGGCCCCTACGTGAAAAGATGTGAAGGTTTTTTTCAAAGGTACTAACGTGATGCTGTGCACGTTCGATTCTTTCTGCTACCTCCCTATAAATACATTGGAGATCAAGGAGTTTTCACTTCAAAGACCACACGAAAACAAAGTGCAGAAATCAATTAATTAACCAAATAGATTTGAATTTGGAAATCTCTTATTAAAACACACAGACCTATTTGAACACGTTTAACTTTTTTTTATGTCACAGAAATTCTTACTGGCAATGATGTCTTTTAGATTTGCGTCTGTGTAATCGCGCAGCTATCAGTCCGCAGCGGCGCAGCAGTTTAGCGTGACCATGCAGTGAATTTTTATAATGATAATATTTACGTGTGTTTGTGGAATATATAATTTTGCACAAATGAATTCAGAAAAAGTTTACAGACGAGTTTATTAAATTTTGTTTTGCACACAGACCAACGAAACATATTGCTTAGTGGTATGAGAAATTATAACTTTATACCTTGAACATATTTAGAGCAATTAAACAAACTTTAAAAAAATTTATACTTCTCTCTATATCGATAGACTCTACGAATCTGAATACATTTAAATTGTTTGACGGGTTATAAATATGGGTGTATGGGAGTTTATGGGGAAGGGGGCATTACTAAATATATTTTAGGGGGTTTACTGACAAAACGGCCCCGGACAAAACGGCCCCGACAAATGGGCTCCGACATAGGTATGGCATCTATCTGTCCGTCTACGAAAGACGATAGATTTATCTTTGTTATTTCCAGCTCTTGGTATGGCTGGTGAGACCAATCCTTGAGTGGAAGTCTCTTCTGCACACGAATGCAGTGGAGCAGTGTTGCCTGGCCTTCCTCCTCGCTTTTTTAAAAACTGCTTCTGCCCTAGTTTGCTCTTCTGCTCTTAGTGATCCTTCTTTCACTAAAGCCCGCCACGAGGACCTATCCTCTGCCAGGTTTTCCCAGTTTTGTATATCTATACATAACGGCCCCGACAAAACGGCACAGGTCTAATAGATGAACTAATAGTAAAATGTTCAATCAAATTTTATATTCGTGTTTTTACTCACCGATTCAGTGTCAGGTTTAGCTAACAAGTAACAATAATAATGACATCACACGAATGAATTTAATAGCCTTTACTCGATATGGTACCAAGTCAAGGTTGTTTGTTGAAAAGAAATAATATAATAACATCACAAAGAATAATTTTACAATTTTAACACTTTTTTAAGGGTAAAAAGTTGACAAAAGCTTAAAATGCCAGTTAACTTTTTGTTAAAAAATGTAAACATTTTTGTCTGGGGCCGTTTTTACCGGGGCCGTTATGTGGGGTCACCATTTTAGGGGTTTACGGCTAAGAAAAGTTCCCTTGACCCCTGGGTTTACGCTTTGACCCTGTTTAAGTGCTCGCAACGCTATTGTTGTATTAACAAAGATATGAGTAAACAACACACTTTTTTCTTCTTCATCCAGGCAATGAGAACCAGAGCTCTTCAAACATACGGAGCTTGTTGAGCCGCTCTTGATGGCTATTTGTTTCAGCCCGTGTTAATCTGATCAGCTATCAATGCGATTGTGTTATTGAAAATTTTGCGGTCACTACCTCGGCTTTTAATATGATAATCATGCGGGGGGTGGGGGGTGTGGGGGTGGTGGGGAGGAGGTGGGGGGGGGTTAGAGAGTATTCGTCGTGTGAGTGAAAACAAACCAGCGCAACATTATCTGTAATACGAAATGGTCCTTTCATCTAATATAATAAAGAAGAGAGGTTTTTTTGTTGTTGAAGATCTGAGTACAACATGCAATCATTGTTTCGTTAATTGGACAGTGATTAATTAGAAGCAATCGGTTTGAGAGTATTAAAGGACTCGGTTAAATGCTCCATGTTAAATGATTGTACGTTCAGCGAACTGTTGTGTGAATTTCTTGAAAGTATATCTTCTCTTGTTTTAAAAACATGGATCTGTGCATTTACTGAAGAATTGTAAAAATTATTTGACAGTTAATATGAGTATTTAAACATGGTTTCTGACAAACTTTTATGTGGGGGATAAAAACTGTATTTTTGTTTATTCTTTCAAAATGGAATTCCCATTCTAATGATTTTTATAAAAAAATACTTACATTCGGGTATGATGTGGCACAGTGGGCGGGGAAAGCCGTTAAAAGAACATTTGGAAATAAAAGTATTCCTGTGTGTATGTTAGGGGTGGGGAGGGAGGGGGAAATGAGGTATCATAGTCAAATGAGTTAAGGGAGATTATGTAGTGTCTGAGGTAGGGGAGGTTATTAAGTCTCTGAGGTAAGCTACGTTATATTTTCACTGAGATAAGCTAGGTTATATGGTCTCTGAGGTAAGCTCGGTATATTGTGTGTCAGTAAAGGGATGTTACAAAGTCTCCGACGTAAACTAGGTTATATTGTCTCTGAGGTAAGCTCGGTATATTGTGTGTGAGTAAAGGAATGTTATAAAGTCTCCGACGTAAACTAGGTTATATTGTCTCTGAGGTAAGCTAGGTTATATCAGGGGCGGATCAAGATTGCACGGGCCCCCTGGCTGCAATTCCACCTGGGGCCCGGTTCAGCCACCTTTATTATACACTATATTAAGTTTGGGGCCCTTAAATCATTTGGGGCCTCTTGCTTCAGCCCAATGAGCGACCCCCTTAATCCGCCACAGGGTTACATTGTCTCTGAGGTAAGCTAGGTTATATTTTCTCTGAGGTAAGTGGGTTGTATAGTCTCTGAGGTAAGCTAAGTTATATTGTGTCTGAGGTAGGGGAGGTTATTAGGTCTCTGAGATAAGGTGTGTTATAGAGTCTCTGATTTTGGGGAGTTTATTTCGTTTCTGATTTAAGATTTGTGCCAGAGCTGAATTTAAACTTATCTTCACCCGGATTTCATAGGTGGCTCGCTGTTTGGTCTTGAAAGTATTTTAAAATAGTGGGGCTTGGTATCGAAAGTACCATATAACACTATGTTTAATTTTAATAAGTATAGTATAACATTGATATTTTGTATGGGAAGGCATCATATAAAATGTTTTTGGCATTGCAAATTTTTTATAATAGTGATGATTTGTAATTGGAAGTATATCATAACATTACAGTTTGATGTAAGAAATACTTTATAACATTGGCATTTAGTATTGGTATCCTATAACATTTTTGGGGTATTGGAAGTATATTTTAGCATGCAATTCTAAATCCTAATAGTTTTGATTTGTAATAGAAAGTACTTCATGACATTATAGTTCCGTAAAAGAAGTATCTTATAAAATTGATATTTAGTATTGTAAGATATCTTATAACATTTTTTAGTATTGGAAATATTTTATAATAGTTTTGTTTGGTATCCAAAGTATTTCATAACATTATGGTTGGTATAACATTGATGTTTATTATTGGAAGGTGTCTTATAACAATGTTTTTGGTATTTGAAGCATCCTATGGCATGAAATTCTAAGTCCTAAACTGAACACTTACAGTAACTACTTATTTGCTACCTTTTAAAGTTGAATATTTATAAAAAAAATAATGTTTTAATTTTTATAAAGAGTGATGATGACAGAAACACACACACACACACACACACACACACACACACACACACACACACACACACACACACACACACACACACACACGCACGCACGCACGCACGCACGCACGCACGCACGCACGCACGCACACACACACACACACACACACACACACACACGCTGATGGGACGAGGACGTGTTTAAAGACTTGAATTCTTTCTTACTTACTCGTAAGTAAGCTAACACGTAAGACGACGCATTGAAGTAAAATGACAAAAACATCAAACATAGGCGGTAACAAAACTAAATTTAAAATACAAAATACAAATTTAAATTTTACCTGGTTCATCGTTCGTTTCCGTTCTTTACCCTAAAATTCATGAAAATACCTGATTAATTTTATCTTTACTTTATAACGAACTTTTATATATACATTTATATGAAGAAAAGAATTGACATCACGTAGAAACACTGGATTAACACGAGTGAACAATTGGAAACACAACACCAATACTCTCCGAACGTTAACATGTACCCCAACCCCCCCCCCTCCGTATATGTCCATCAACAGGTGGTAGACAATGTTTCCGTCTCAAAGAAAGGGTTCGAGATTATCGGGACAGTAGCAGGATTTTGGAAGATATGTGTCATAGCTGGACGTTAACCTTATCTAGACCCTGTTAAGTCAAATCCAAACAATCGACTTCGGTTACACATTTACAATGTCTAAACAACAAAGAATTTGGGGTGGGGTGGTTAAATATATCAAAAAAATAAAATTAAAATGAATTTTAAAAAAAAAGGATTTTTAAGCGTTAGAAAAATGCCGTTGAAGTGAAATTAGCGTATACAATGAAATATAAAAATCAAGTTTGAATTATTAATGATAATTGGTTATTAATTTTCATTAATTACTTGAACTGCTCTGTTATACTATAGCATACACATTTATTTGGGCTACAGTACTGTTAATAATAGTATTAACTGGACCCTTTAAATATTACTTTAACTCTTTAACGAGGATTGATGATTGCTTGGACCGAACGTTAAATGAATAAGTATAAAATAATAAATATTTAAAAAAATTGTTTGGACCATTATAGAGCCCAAAAGGGCAAGAAATCGCAAGCGACGCACCCGTAAAATATTATCCAAAGGGGTAACAAAAAGAAAGGTGCCCGATGCAACATTGTATGTCAAGCTATAGCAGCGAGGTGCCTAAAAAATAATAAATATATTTAATTTAGGGTTACTGAACGTCTAAATTAAAAAAAAAGTTAAGATTAAGAGGAAACTGTATTTGTTCGGAACCTGAAAAATGAAAATAGCCGGCGAGATAAAATAATTAATCCCACGTCCTTGCCTTGAAAGTCCGACTGCCTAATTCAATTCTTTAGTACAAGCCTCGCAGATGTCCCTGCTTATACCAGGCGTTATGACCTGAACTACGGTTTACAAATACAATCTATCATCCTCCGTTTCAAAAATGAATTTCCTTCTAAATGAGGCATATTTTAAATATGTCTAATAAAACATATACACCTAAATTTATTCACCAACCATTCAAGCATCCAGTCATTCATATCAATATTAAACTAATATTTATGTCTTACTAGTATCTGAGTTACTTCCATTTACCTTACACTTTTCCTACACAAAAGGCATAAACACAAATAAGAAACACAGAAATATAATTGAATCGTGTGTTATTTATAATATTGAGTACACTTTCATTTATTATACTGTACTAATTTATTCTCACTGGCTTTGACGTTTCTAAATTGACTTCCATTACCTTTCAATTATTCTGCATTACATGATATGTAACCTTACTTCTAAGATTACTTTTACACGAATTGTTATTATCTTATCTTATCTTATCTTATCTTAAAATCTTAAATGTTACAGAAGCTCATTTTGTACATAAGATTATTGCATCCTACGCTTATTCATGGTTTATGGCTTTGCTTGCATTTTTATCAGAGTTTTAAATGTTGATATAGTGTTTGTTTGCCTGGTTTGTTGTTTCTTTACCCGTATCTTATGTTTAGGCTGCAATCCTAGTGATATTCGGAAACTTAAAAAATAAAAATTACTCTTTTCAGTCTGCATACCTCAACTGAGATTACATGGAGAACGAATCATTACGATATAATCTCATCGTGTAATCTTAAAATGCGTCCATCACATTTAAATTTGTTTCAGAGCTACATGAGAGTACCATTACTGCTAGATATTTTACACGGACTTGTTATTTTCTTTTCTTTCACTTATACTCTATACTTAGCAAAATCTCTAAATGTTACAGAAGCTCATTTTGACTTAAGATCATGCATCTGACGCTTATTTACATGGGTGTTATGGCTAGCTTGCATTTTTATCGAGTTTTAATGTTGATTAGTGTTTTGTTTGCCTGGTTTGTTGTTTCTTGTACCCGTATCTTATGTTTAGGCTGCAATCCTAGTGATATTCGGAAACATAAAAAACTTAAAATTACTCTTTTCAGTCTGCATACCTCAACTGAGATTACATGGAGAACGAATCATTACGATATAATCTCATCGTGTAATCTTACAACACTTAATTTCGATTAAAGCTAAAAATTAAAATTTATGACGTCATACGTAACACTTATTAAACGTTCTTGTTGAAAATCTAAATAACACACGAGTGTCTCCTTTATATGTCATCTTTTAACCAACTACTCAAGTGTGTTGACATTATTTGGTTCAAGTGATGAGCGGGTCTAATTGACAATATAACCAGCCGAGCTGAACAATCATTGACATGGAACTGAGAGAACTTGTATGCACAAAATGGTCTTGGCAATGGTATGGCATTGTCGGATATCGGTTTTCATTAAGTTTCCACCATTGTAGAAGGTTAATGGATTAAGGAACTTTCATCTCCATTTGGTAACGCAGTAATTCATCAGAAGAGCTGTCGTCATTTTGTGTCTGTGAGTAAGACTCCATTAATGTCATTAGCTTAATACGCTTTTCATTTGGTTTGATAAGTAGGCGAAGTGTTAGAACCATGGTAAGCAAACTTTATCAACATTTTGAACATTCCCGTCAGTTTAAACCCAAAATGTTCGTGTAATCGTCAGGAAATTTATTATTTATAGGCCTACTTTTTTTTATAACTTTTTGACTTCCAAAAATGTGTAATTGATGGATCGATTAATCGTTAAAAAATATTTTAATCGTTGCAATTTTTTAACGATTAATCAAGAAATTAATCGCTAATTTCCGCAGCCCTAGTTTATACTATAAACTTTATAGTTAAACAAGAGCCTTGGAGACTGGGACAGGCTGAGTGTTGGCTTTCATTTTTAACTTATTTATCATTGACTAGTACTCTTACAGTAGTCAATTATTCAATACTTTCAACTCAGTATTTACATTTAAATATTTTACTTATATGATATAAGTTATATCATTGTAATAATTTAATATTATTTGTTGTTTTTATTCAGTTGAACTTTAAATGACAGTTCCAATTGTGATTTGATTTGCGAACTTAAAAATAAAAATGTTGCTGGTCTCACGTGTTATATCTTATTCAGCCATACAATTTTAAAACTCTAGTCTATTGTGAATATTATAATTATACAAAATAAGTTAAGTAAAAAGTTAAGTTATACATTAAATTATTAATATAGAACAAAATAAACAAATTAACAAGTGTTGATTATGAAATCATTCAAAGTCATGCAAAATAAAGTAGAACAATCAATTTCAATACGAGAAAAAAATATTAAGTTAAAAAGTTACAATTATAGATATTACTTTACTTCGCAAGATACACTAAGTTAACTAACAAAATATTAAACGTGAATCCAGAGCCGTCTTTACACCATTTTGGGCCCCCGGGAAAAGAAAGACTGAGGCCCCAACTTGCAGGAATAAAAAAATAAATATACATAATATATATAAATAAACATATTCCCATGGGGCCACTATGAGCATGGGCCCCCGGGCAAATGCCCAACAGGCCTATGCGGTAAGACGGCCCTGCGTGAATCGTCTGAATAAAAGAACAGTTTTTAGTATGGGTCTAGATCACGACTTTTTGTACACCATATTACACACTCAGTACAACACTGTTCGCTTGGTACATACTAGGCTACAAAGTTCGTTGAACTTCGTTCAAGTTCGTTCATTCAAATCATTGTAAAATGTTCATCCATCGTTGACGTTGACATTGTCACAAACCGTCATTTTAGATAGCAGCTACTATCCATTTTTTGGATAATAAATATTTTAATAAATACACCCTCTTAGCACTTACACTTAAATTTGGAGATATCCGGAATCCGGATTCGGCAAATATTAGGGCCAAACTATACGGATCCGGCAAATAGTAAAAAACTATCCGGCTGTTCCCTAATATATATATATATATATATATATATATATATATATATAACTAGTTTGTGCTGCGGCGCCCACTTTTTTCAAAAGCCGAACTAACTTGTCCTTGTATGATAAATACGTAATATTAAACTTTCTTAAATGTACACAAAGTATTTTATAATAGGGGTTGCAGGGCACCTATGGCGCCCACTTTTTTTTGTGGTCAAAAGCCCAAGTAACTTATCCTTGTATGATAAATACGAAATATTCCTGAAAAGTACACAAAGTATTTATATATATATATTTACCCTCAATTATGTTTGACTGTGTCCTAACGATAAGGGACATCGCTCTGCTTTTTTTAAAAATAAAGACTTAAAAATCATAATCATTTTGGTTTCCAGATTAACATTAACCAAACAACGCACGAACCTTTGACGTCAGCATTTGTGTTAAAACAGTTCTGACTGACTCAAAGAGTTATTTTTTGGTGCAGTAATTTGGTGCGCTGCTTTCTAAAATTAGTTAAAAAATCGTGTGGTGATTAGCACTGTAAAATAATATTATATAAGTACTTTGTGTACATTTCAGGAATAATACGTAATTATCATACAAGGACAAGTTAGTTGGGCTCTTGAAAAAGATGGGTGCCGTAGGCGCCCTGAAATAGTGGGCGCCGCAGGCGTCACGGCGCTGCAGCACAACCTAGTTTATATAATCTTTTTTTACAGTGCTAATCACCACTCAATTTTTAAACTAATTTTAGAAAGCAGCGCACCAAATTACTGCACAACAAAATAACTCTTTTCGAACGTCCGCATGAAAATAATAGTGTGGAAGGTGTTTAATGTTAATCTGGAAACCAAAATGATTATGATTTTTAAGTCTATATTTTCAATTTTAAAAAAAGCAGAGTGATGTACCTTAGCGTTAGGCCACAGTCATACATAATTGAGGGTAAATATATATATGACTAGTGTATTACCCGTCAAAAATGACGGAAGTTTTCAAAATGGATATATTTCAGTTTTTGTAATTGTACCTTTTGCCAGAAAGCCGCAAAGTAAATAATCAGAAAATGTATAGACCAAGAGAGAAAAATTAAATCTCTTTTCCATATTGAACAATTTTATGCGGACGTTTGAAAATAGCTTTTATTTTATCATTTTATTTTTTTCAGTATTTGTTTCAAGGCTATTTTTTAGCAGTGCGCTTTCTAAAATCTAACGTTACGAACGGACATAGCAGAGTATATATTTTGATTATATAAACGAATATATGTGTTGTGAGAAAACCTCCAAGCCTAGGCTTCGCGTTATATAAGTTTGCATGAATAATAATGATATAATCATGATAATAGTAAATGCATAGGGAATTACACACAGCATAAGGTGATACTACAGCAAATAATTTTGAAGTTCGAAGTATTAACAAATATTGCTGAGGAGTCAGCCGGACGTTAACTTGCGGCATTGAATAGTGTGCACCAATTATTAGAGCACCAATAATACAGCACAGTGCGTTAAAAATAAATTATGTGACTGTAATGTGATCCACATCAAGCACATCTGTGATTTGAAGCAGTTTAAGCTTCATTGATGATTATGACATGTCAGTTTATTCGCCCTTTTGTCCATACATTAGTAAAATAACATTACAAAAACATGTAAAAATAAAATGTAATTTTTACACATGTTAATAACAAAGAACTATTCATTTTGCATGAAACGTAGTAAGCAAAGTTTGTCACAGGATAACAGAAAAGATTACATTATCAACTATCAAATTATTTACAATTTAATACAAACGTGTTGGTCATTCACATAAACGTTTTTATTATTGTCAAGTCCGCGCCTTTTCAAGATCTATTATGACTTGTCAGTTTATGCGCCCATTGGTCCATACATTATTACCTTTACATTATCAAAAACATGTAAATAAATAATTGTAACTATTTACAAATATGAATAACAACGAACTATTTATTTTGCATGAAACCTTTGAAGTAAAGTTAATCACTGGATAAAAGAAAATCCGAAAGTATCAACAGGTAATCGTATATAAAATTTAATATACACGTTTTAGGATAAAACGTTTTCATTATTGTCAAGTCAGCACCCCTTCCGGTTCTATATTAAAAGCAAAGATTTTTTATTCAAAAGTAGTCTAAGATGCATTTAAATATTACATGTAAATATCAATAAAACAAAAAGTATTGTTGGGAGGAGTCCGATTTTAAATATGTTATTTTTTTTAACATACAAATATGTAATCTCAAAGTGCATAAAAGAAAAAACAAACGCTAAACTGAAGCATAAATGACAAATTTCATTTGCAGTAATAAATAATTGCTTTGTAGTTCAAAACGCATCGAAACTGGACAACCAAACGACAACCAATTGTAAATTTCACAAACCGAAAAACGAATATTATATATTAATATAGAAAATTAAATTTATAATTATGTACGTAATATTGACATGGACACATTCACAAAAACGGTCATTTAATAAAAAAAATAATATTAATCACATCACATAAAACATGGCTCTTTTTACTTCGTTCCCTTCACTCATTAATAAAATCTCAAATAATGACGTCACGTCACAATATTTTATCGCGAGAAACACATTTTGTTAATCTCGAAAGCAACATTTTTACTTCTATATATATTTTTTTATCGGGAGTTACCTCGCATAGCGTCACGGACAGACACTACAGACGTGACAGAGATTACAAATTATGTATATTGATTATTAGTTAAATTTATCGATCATGAAATACCGGCACGTCTGTCATGTAATATCCGGTTACCCATTAAAATTTTTAGCACTCTAAACAAACAATCGGGAATTCGTCTCACCTCAATAAATTCCGGTTTCGAATACCAACGTGTGTGTGTGTGTGTACATTTAAATATACAGTGAAACCCGGTTCTGTCGCCGGCCAAAGGGTGCGAAAAGCAGCGAGATATCCGATGGTAGATATAATCGAAAACCAATTGGCAACATTAACATGCGCTTTAAATCATACGCGTTTCACTAATAAGATACAGAAATAAAAATTTGGAACTACTTTTGAACCTTCAACTTTTGCTCATGATTAATTAACTTAAAGGCTTCTCTAACCAATGTTAAAAGACATTTTTTAACAAAACCATATTTTAAGTATGAAACTCTGGGGACAAGGTAGTAGTTTGAATAATAGAATCATACTGAGGTTGAATGAATGGTTTATCAAATCTAAAAAAATGGAACCTTCAGGAATAGCCACACTAAAAGGCTCAAATAATAAAACCTATAATGATAATGAAACTAAAGCTAATATCCTTAACACATATTTTGCATCTTCTTTTTCTGCCTCAGGCGACAAGGAAGTTTTAATAAATTTAAATAAAATGGAGGAAATAGGTAACATAACTGTAGATGAGATAGGTATACATTCACTCCTAAAAAACTTAAAAATAAACAAAGCTACTGGCCCAGATGATTTGCCTGCAAGATTATTAAAAGAACTAAGCAATGAACTGTCCCCAATCCTTGTAGTTCTCTTTCAAGCCTCTCTAAACCAGGGTAAAGTGCCCCAGGATTGGAAATTAGCTAACGTAACTCCACTCTTTAAGAAAGGGGATAAATCAGACCCTGGTAATTACAGGCCTGTATCACTTACTAGTATCACCTGTAAATTACTAGAACACATAATATATAGTAGAATAGTTAACCACCTTGACAAATATAATGCCCTATGCCCACATCAACACGGCTTTAGAAAAAACAGATCATGTGAAGCACAATTAATAGGTTTAATAGATGAACTATCAAAAGGCTTGGACAAAAATGATCAAATAGATACAATATTACTAGACTTCTCAAAAGCATTTGACAAAGTTCACCACCTTAGTTTACTTAAAAAACTTAACTACTTTGGAATCTCAGGTTCCTTACATCACTGGATCCAAGACTTCCTTTTGGGCAGGGAGCAAACTGTAATAATTAATGGATCTAAATCTGCACCAATAAAGGTTAACTCAGGAGTTCCACAAGGAACTGTGCTAGGTCCTTTACTCTTTTTAATTTATATAAATGATTTACCCAACAACATCTCAACAGGTACAAAAGTTAGGTTATTTGCTGATGATTGTATAATCTATAGAACAATTAAATCAGAACAAGATAGCAAAAGTTTACAAAAAGACTTAGATGAATTGATAAAATGGGAAACTAACTGGAGTATGTCTTTCCACCCAGAAAAGTGTCAACTGTTAAGAGTAACAAAGAAAAAGAAACAAATAAATTCAAAATATTACATTCATGGAAAAGAACTGACCCAAACTAAAGATGCAAAATACTTAGGAGTCTTAATAAATGAGAAACTATCATGGAATCCCCATGTCAATGAAGTTATTAAAAAATCAAACAAAACCTTAGGCTTTATAAAAAGGAACTTTAACAAATGTAATAGAGATATAAAACTAAAATGCTACCTCACTTTGGTGAGACCTGTACTAGAATATGCATCTTCTGTATGGGACCCATCCACCAAAGAAAACATTGATAAACTAGAACAAATTCAAAAAAGAGCTGCCAGATTCATTACTGGAGAATATTCTAAACTGACAAGAATAACACCATTAGTTAAATCATTAAACCTTGAAACACTAGAGGATAGAAGAACCAAGAGCAAAGTAGTAATCATACATTAAGCTATTAATTCTAATTTAGAAATACAACACAAAGATAACTTAATACAACCCTCAGATAGACATAAGGATAAAAACACCTTTCTTATTCCGTATGCAAGAACAAACACATACAAGTTTTCCTTCTTCCCGTCCGGAATTCGGGCGTGGAATGGGTTGCCTGAAGAATCCAGGAAAACCAACACTTTATCAACATTTAAATCTCTAATAAAAATGCAGGACTAAACACAAACCATAGATAAGCGTAGGACGCAATAATCTTCTGTATAGAAGGAGCGTCTGTAAACAGATAAGATACGATAAGATGGTTGTAAATCAAAAATTTTCAGGACAAGGCACATTATGGCATTTTATAATATCACCATTCAGGCTAGATAGACCTTAATTTAGTAACATTACATTGAATCAATTCCACAAAAGATCATTTTCAGGCCGTATTATCAAATAGTTTAAGGCTAATAAGAATGATACATGAATTTATTGTAGCTTCGGGAACTTCAGCAATTATAAAGAGGGCGTGGTCACTTTACTCCATTAAAAGAATAACAACATGACTGATATATCCTAGATTCCTAGATAAAAAAAAATGGAACATACATACATATATGTTTGCGATGCAAAACGGTAATTATATTGAAATAATTATTTTGAATTTATTTTGACCAACTGAAATCAGGGTTACGCTTTGGGTTTACAGAACAAATTTGTAAATTGACGGTTTAATGAGCTAGCCGAGTCGAGGTCTTACACGTGGAATGGCGTAAAAGCCCTGAGTCTAATACTCTTAGAGGTCTTTCCTTGAAATTCTCCGAGCAAGTTTGCCTTCCTCCCCTAGAGAAGAAACAAATAGAAATATGGGACATCCCCAGGGCTGTACTTTCTGAAGGGGCCGCCAGGACACGGTCGGAGGTGTCTTCCACGAAATTTAACTTATAAAGTAGTGGTGTGATTTCCTGTTTCGACTCGCTACAACCTCGGCACCAACCCGGCTAAGTATACGTGTCTAATGACCATAAACCGTCGTTAGATGGGGAATCATCAAGTGGCCAACCATAGGGAGTTTCCTCAGAACTGATGTGCGCTGAGGTCAAGATAAAAGGACATACATACATACATATATACACATATACATACATCAGCAAATCACGCTTTGTCAGTGAACCTTACTCTTATTCACAATTACTATTAACTTATCTTTACTCATATTTAGTGAAATCATTATATATTTTCTCGCAGGTCCTCAATTACTATTCATTCGCGACTTCATTTATGTAGAGACAAATCGAACCTCAATTTTTAAATATTTTTAAAAATACACGGGAACCACTCTGCAGTAACTTGATTAAACCTGATATTGCTGTGTCTACTGTCCATGTGCAGTTGTTATTATGTCAAGTCTTGAATTTTTATCAGCGTTTTGAAATTGATAGCGTGTTGGTTTTCATCGTTGTAGTTTTTTCACCTGTTAAATGAAACTAGTGAAACGTATAATTTTTTAATTATATTTTCAATTTATTTTTTTGTTAAAACCGACTGAACTCATTGTAATTTCGTGACGATTTTGAAAAAAAAATAAGACTCAAAAGATTGGTTAGTGCTTTTTGATAGATAAAACATAAATAATTCTTAAAACATAGGGTTATATCAACGTTTGCTGAACAAGAATAATACCAAGGTATCGATTCTTTAGAATTAAGTAGTGGAAAGTAAAATTAACAATTGATATTACAATATTAACGTCAGTGTTTCTTCATTTAAAGATAATGCACAATTAATAATTTATTGAAACGAAATCTTTCAGCCTTAAATTTCGATTTGGAAAATTTTTCAGCCGGGAATGTAATTTCGGCATCGGCATTTTGGGGGTGTTTGGGTTACTTAAAAAAAGTGTGGTTTGGGGACTCTTTTATTTATTTTATATCGAAGAACATTATCTTTTGCACGTGTGATGGATTCTTTTTTTTAAAAAAAGGAAACTTATGGTCCTGTTTCAGTAAGCAATAAATTAGGGGTGGGCAAAGTGCGGCCCGTGGGCTAGTTGAGGACCGCCAAGACTTTTAGAAAACCCGCCGTGAAGTGTGATAGGTTGCACTTGTTTAAAAAAAACATATTTTTAATTCAATTTCTAGCAGCTGGAAATCTAAATAATATGACATTAGCTCAAAAAATAAATATAATTGAAGTACCACTTTTGAATTTTATGTATTGATTTTTATGATACCAATCATTGCGTTTTCTGAAATGAAATATTTAACTAAGGAATACAATCATTTTAAACGTTGCGGTACGGCCCACCGGTAAAATCCGTTTCCGCAATGCGGCCCCCGAACCACAAAATAATTGCCCACACTTGCAATAACGCGTGCATTTTCTGCCCGAACCACAAAATAATTGCCCAGACTTGCAATAACGTGAGCACTTTCTGCCCGAACCACAAAATAATTGCCCACACTTGCAATAACGCATGCACTTTCTGCCTGAACCACAAAAGTCAAGAAACTTGAAAATAACACATTTACCCCATTTAGATCTTCTCGTAAAAAGTACATACAAATCGGAAATCGTCTACGTCACTAAATTACTCCGGGATTTAGGATAGCCGCGAACGAGTCTGCTGGTTGCTAATGCTAAGAGAGGATTGAAATAGGAAATAAAACAAACCCGTAAAACAAAGTTTTTGACTATAAATCCCTTATATATGAGACATAACTAACAGTATTGATTATTTTCAAACATTTACAGACTGAATCTGTCTTAACTCAAGTTTGCATCATAACCCGGGGGGGAGGGGTGGGGGGGGGGAGAGGGGAAAAGTCTGGTCACCGATTCGCTTGACCGAGCTCAGAGTGACACGTAAAATGTAAACAAAAGCGCCCCGTCGCTTCGTTGGGTCGCCTCAATGCGTCAGCTCAAAATTTCACGTGGGAAAAAAACAATAACAAACCGTGAATTTTAATTACATACCTCATATAAGGATAAACTAAAAATGCATTAATTTAATTACGGTACGTTCGATCGATCTGAAATTTTGATACGATGCATTGTTAGGTCAGACGGGTCAGTGTGCCAAATTTCAGCTCGATCGGATCACGGGAAGTGGGTCATTTTTTGACTTCTGTTTTTCCGCCCGCCCAAGACAGAGAGAGAGAGAGAGACAGAGACGGCCGCGAAGTTAATATAAGGGATTTAATAAAACAAACCCGTAAAAACAAAGTTTTTGACTATAAATCCCTTATATATGAGACATAACTAACAGTATTGATTATTTTCAAACGCTACAAACATTGACAGACTGACACCGAGTGATGTCCCTTGTCTTTAATAAATGGGGGTGGGAAGTGAGGGGGTGTCGGCACGACGGTCGGCGTCAACTCAAACTCACGTGGAAGTGGTAGAAAAAAACAATAACAAACCGTGAATTTTGAATTACATACCTCATATAAGGATAAACTAAAAATGCATTAATTTAATTACGGTACGTTCGATCGATCTGAAATTTTGATACGATGCATTGTTAGGTGAGACGGGTCCGTGTGCCAAATTTCAGCTCGATCGGATCACTGGAAGTGGGTCATTTTCGACTTTTGTTTTTCCGCCCGCCCAGCCCATGAGAGATGAGATGAGAGAGAGACGGCTGCGAAGTTAATATAAGGGATTTAAATAAAACAAACCCGTAAAAACAAAGTTTTTGACTATAAATCCCTTATATATGAGACATAACTAACAGTATTGATTATTTTCAAACATTTACAGACTGAATCTGTCTTAACTCAAGTTTGCTTCATAACCCTAGGGGGGGGAGGGGTGGGTGGGAGGGGGAGAGGGGAAAAGTCTGGTCACCGATTCGCTTGACCGAGCTCAGAGTGACACGTAAAATGTAAACAAAAGCGCCCCGTCGCTTCGTTGGGTCGCCTCAATGCGTCAGCTCAAACTTTCACGTGGCAAAAAAACAATAACAAACCGTGAATTTGAATTACATACCTCATATAAGGATAAACTAAAAATGCATTAATTTAATTACGGTACGTTCGATCGATCTGAAATTTTGATACGATGCATTGTTAGGTAGACGGGTCCGTGTGCCAAATTTCAGCTCGATCGGATCACGGGAAGTGGGTCATTTTTGACTTTTCTTTTTCCGCCCGCCCAGCCCATGAGATGATGAGATGATGAGACGGCCGCGAAGTTAATATAAGGGATTTAAAAATACCTCTTAGGTAAAGAATTTTTAAAAAAATGATTTACGAAATTAAGGCTTTTCTGGGGATTTGAATTTTGTAGAGATATAGATTTCAATGAAATATTTGTGCTAAGTGACTGGATTTGTATTGCAGAAGGAGGATGTACAAGCGTATCGTCATTTTCGCAGTGTAAACATACGCTCAGGTCTGTATCTTTCCCGTTCGAGGTCTGGATTTACTGGACCATGCCGAGGCCATTATTCTTCGTGAGCCGCTAATGGGTCAAAAGAGTTTTGGCTCTGGTGTCGGATCGAGCAGCCTTGTTTCATGTCTCTTTACCGTAATATACACCTACACACTTCAGATGACACACCAACATACATATTTTTGTTTAAAACTGGTATTGTAGTGTGTTTTTGTGTTTGGATAGTGGAGGATGTGTATTGGTGTTTAAATATATCCACAAGACAAGCAAAAGGGATCTTAATATATTGTATTTAAATTATTTTATATTTAAAATTGATATACCCTTAAATTTTGTTATTTTACAGGTTAAATTAAACACTTCGCGTTAAATTTTTAAAACAATTATCTGATCTAGCACAAGTTCGTGGTTGGGTGAGAAACTTGTTCAACGGTCCGAATAACCTGAAAGTGTGAGAATCCCTGTACTAACCCGCGGGTGCACATGAAAAAAAAATCTTCTTAGTTTTTCTTTATGTTTAATTAAAATATTGGTTAACTGCATGTCTATGTGTAGTTAAACTTGAAACTTTATATCGTGTTAGTTACCTGTTGTGTTAGGAATAATCTACTACACCTCCTAGTCGGTGTCAGACCAGATTGAACACAAGTACCAACAACGTAAATAATATTAGTCTACATAATAGTGGACTAAACACAAACACAAACCATAGATAAGCGTAGGACGCAATAATCTTCTGTATAGAAGGAGCGTCTGTAACCAGATAAGATAAGATAAGATAGTGAATCTGCTGTTTAGCGCCACGCGGATTTAGTTGCACATCTTTCCCAGTTTTTATAGCACGCAGTGATATCTTCTAGGATTGTGTAAGGTAAGGTGGCTATGTAGGATAACCACCCAATCATACCAAAAAACATATTCTAATGAATTGTGACAAGGTAAGCAAGCTAGGGGGGTGGATCTATCCAATGATACAAAACGGAAATCCAATACCTTGACAAGGTAAGTGATCCTCATTATCCAATAATATCAGACGCCGATATCCAATCTGACAAGGTAAGGGATCTACAGTAAATAGCTATCCAATGATATCAGTCACATATATTTATATCCAGATACATGCCGAGATAAGTGAGCTACAGGAAATAACTATCCAGTGAGATCAAACAAAGATATCCAATAACCTGGCAAGGTAAGTGAGCTTCTGCAAATACAAGAAATAAATTTACACTTATTTCATACCATTATTATCCAGTTACTTAAAGCCAAGCAGGCGTCAATTACCTCAAAGATCTACACAAGAATCTAATACAGACGTGTTCACAGTCAGATAAAAGTGATAAATTAAATAACTGTCCTATCAAACGGATGTCTTAGTTACCTAACCAGGTGAACGAGATTCGGTAAACGTTATCTGATGTGTTCCTAAGCTGATGTCGGGTTGACCGAACAGGTAAGCGAGATACGCTTAACTCTACCGAATGTATTCCTTTGCTGATGACCAGTTACCTGACCAAAGGTATTCCAATGTCTTCTTGTACTAATGTCCAGTTAAATGCCCAGGTGAGCGAAATTACAAACTATATCTAATATATTACTATCCTAATGTCAATATACCTGACAAGGTATTCCAAAGTCCTCTTACACTAATTTCCAGTAAATTGACCAGGAGAGCGAGCTACAGTAAACTCTCAAATGTCTTCTTATACTAATGTCCATGTAACCTATGACAACTCGATTTATTAAACCACCACCCTCCCTCACCATTTTATTTGTTTAAACCAGTCTAGGAGCGCACGGCTTTCCACCCCCACCCCAATCCACAAGTTTCTCGCTAGCGTAGCAATAACATGAAGAACCGGGGTGTGATATGGTCCAGAACAGAATTGATTAAACACATTTTTGGTTATCAGTTGTTTCTTTTTTAAATCAGAATTTTCTTTGTGAAGAGATCCAAAGGATTCAAAATCCCTTCTCCATTATAATCACCATCAATTTAAATGATAAAATAATTTTCGAGAAATACATTTTTATAAACATTGGAAAAAATCTCACCCCTTACTAGGACCAGATAGAAGGAACATTGCTTGCAAATGAAATCTTGTGTTAAAATGTTACTTTTACAAGTTAGGAAATTCAAATTGAAAGTAATTTTTTTTTAAGTAAGAGAGCTGATTAAATTATTTATTTATATTTTAAAAAAAATCAATTTGGCGTTGAGGTATGAGAAATGTATAAAGTGAATGTGTCAAAGAAAAATTGTAAAGACTCTCTCTGTCACTTGAGCGACCCTGACCTTGGGGTTTTGATCCGTCGATTCATAAATGTTCAGCAATGATGCAAAAAACTCTATAATGTAAATGTTCAATAAATATACCACCAATGATTGACACTGACATCTATAACAGTTCTTGTAAAGGCTCCATATACTATAGCAAATGTGGGATTTATTTCCAGGCCAAATTTCCCTGCTGAGAACCCCCCTCCTTACACACACCATGGACAAAACGCCCCCTCCCCCTTTTGTCTCTAGCGAATGTAACCAGATTGAAAATTCACAAGTTCCGTGTTTTCTCGCGAGATTAACCAAGAATCGGGTAAGGGTCAGTTAAGGGTAACTTTAGCGATTACCATTGTTTAACCAGCTCGTGGTTTCATATGAACATTTAATATCTTTCGTGACTGTTTATAAGAAAGCGGAGGGGAGGTGGGGGTATAGGGAGAACGATCTTCTACAGAAATTCTTACAACATCAATTAAGATATTTAAAAAAAACTCTACAACTGTTTGCATATGTCTAGAAAATATTACATCGAAAATGGAATTTGTATTCAGATTATGAATAACAATAAAAATGATGATTTACCTAATCATAATAAAGTAAATTTAACAATTTTAAAAACATGAACCATAAATTATGCATATTTTTTTTTATAGAATAACACTATTATTTCCTTAGAATTTATATGCACTTCTATATAATTTTAAAAATGACCATAGCTTGTTGCATAAAAATAGTTGTTGGCTTATTAAAAGAAGTAAGAACAACATATCTAAGAATGTGTCTGAATTAACTTCCTTCAAAGGCTTCATTCAGGAGTATTACATATCCAATGCGTTTAGTGAAAGTCTTCAACTTTATTACAGGGCCAGTTCCTAACTTACCTGCCTTGCGTATTCTCGTATGAAATTCCTCCAAGCTATTATAACAGCAACACAAATTGAACAAGAAAATTATTCCTACTTCCCCCCTGGGGCAGAACTACTCACGATTGTTATGCTGTTATCCACCTAATGGTCAGGCATGCCAAATATCAACTGGACAACTCAGTGGTGATAACGTGATCTTGATAGCGGGGCGTTTGGTGCATGTAAACATATGATGATGATAATAATAAAAAAAAAGTTATGGCAGAAATACAACGAATGAAGATTGACATTGGGTAAAAAAAAACAACACAGATTTTCTTTTAAAATAGGGGAAATAATTTTTTAGAGCGAGAGTGTTTTTTAAAAAAATAAAAAAAATAGTGATTCTTATAGATTTTTTTCTTTTGGAAGCGATTTGATCCTCTCAATTTTAAAACATAGACCACTAATAGGAGCAATAGTGATCAGAACATTCATCCAGTGGCCCTTATGAAATTATAGAAGCTGGGGAAAAAAAGAAATTTCCGCCCTCCCCTCGTTGTCTGTCCGTCGTGATTGACAAGGACGATTCTCGTCACATTAGCCATGTCCTTTGGCAGCACTGTGTGTCCTTTGGCAGCTTGGTGTGTCCTTTGGCAGCATTTTGTGTCCTTTGGTAGCTTCGTGTGTCTTTTGGCAGCTTGGTGTGTCCTTTGGTAGCTTATTGTGTCCTTTGGCAGCTTGGTGTGTCCTTTGGCAGCATTTTGTTCCTTTGGCAGCATTATGTGTCCTTTGGCAGCCCTGTGTGTCCTTTGGCAGCTTGGTGTGTCTTTTGGCAGCTTGGTGTGTCCTTTGGTAGCTTGGTGTGTCTTTTGGCAGCTTGGTGTGTCCTTTGGCAGCTTGGTGTGTCCTTTGGCAGCTTTGTGTCTTTGGCTTGTGTGTCCTTTGGCATCTTTGTGTGTCCTTTGGCATCATTGTGTGTCCTTTGGCAGCACTGTGTGTCCTTTGGCAGCACTGTGTGTCCTTTGGCAGCTTGGTGTGTCCTTTAGCAGGACTGTGTGTCCTTTGGCAGCAATTTGTGTCCTTTGGCAGTTGTGTGTCCTTTTGGCTGCTTTGTGTGTCCTTTGGTAGCTTAGTGTGTTCATTTGACAGCTTGGTGTGTCCTTTGGCAGCTTGGTGTGTCCTTTGGCAGCTTGGTGTGTCCTTTGGTAGCTTGGTGTGTCCTTTGGCAGCTTGGTGTGTCCTTTGGCAGCATTTTGTTCCTTTGGCAGCCCTGTGTGTCCTTTGGCAGCTTGGTGTGTCTTTTGGCAGCTTGGTGTGTCCTTTGGTAGCTTGGTGTGTCTTTTGGCAGCTTGGTGCGTCCTTTGGCAGCTTGGTGTGTCCTTTGGCATCTTGGTGTGTATTTTGGCATCATTGTGTGTCCTTTGGCAGCACTGTGTGTCCTTTGGCAGCACTGTGTGTCCTTTGGCAGCTTGGTGTGTCCTTTAGCAGGACTGTGTGTCCTTTGGCAGTAATTTGTGTCCTTTGGCAGTTGTGTGTCCTTTTGGAAGCTTGGTGTGTCCTTTGGTAGCTTAGTGTGTCCTTTGACAGCTTTGTGTGTCCTTTGGCAGCTTGGTGTGTCCTTTGGCAGCTTGGTGTGTCATTTTGCAGCTTGGTTTATCCTTTGGAAGCATTTTGTGTCCTTTGGCTGCATTATCTGTCCTTTGGCAGCTTGGTGTGTCCTTTGGCATCATTTTGTGTTCTTTGGCAGCATTGTGTGTCCTTAGGCAGCTTGGTGTGTCCTTAGGCAGCTTGGTGTGTCCTTTGGTGGCTTATTAACCTTAATCTTGCCCGAAAGGTGCGTCCAAATGTCGAGCAAGAGAAGGTTGGGATGCCGTCAGGAGGTTTTTGAGCGCAATCCTTCCTGTCCTGTAGTCTGAACTTGGCAGTCTGTTGTCTGTTTGCCTCACAGACTGCTGAGCCGTTCCGTATCATACAACGCCAGGTGCTCGGTCACTGGCTGCTTCCTCACAGGAGTCATGCCCAGTGCCGTAAGCCTTCAATCCGGTCTTGCGCATCCTCACTTAAACACTGAAAGACTAACCCAGATAGCAAATTATAGTAAAAAAACAAATGAAATTGATTTTTTCTTTATCTTCTGTTCATCATTACAATTCCTCCCGCAACACAAAACGATGTGGTTACCCCCACACTATAATTTAAGAACCCTCGCCTTCAAGGCTAGGGATCAATTTCACCCTACATGTATCAAGGAAATAAATCATTTGAAATTTCATTCATGACTTTCTTGTTAAATATAAAGGTGCAAATTCTGTCGATTCGTTATAAAAGTCTTTGAAAGATTATCTTGATTATGGGAGATTATTGCGAGAGTTATGGTTAATTAAAGCCAAAGCCGTTTATATGAAAATTACCTTCGTTCGTACAGACTCCAAATATTTATGGCGACGTTTGCAAATTAACTTTTAATCTCAAACCCCAAAACCGATGAACTGAGAGTTAAAAAAAATCAATGGCCCGCTAACATGTCAACAATTAAGTTGTCTAGACGTTGTGTTAAGACCTGTCATCTGTGAGCTTTGATCTATTGTGATCCCAGGCCAAGCAAGATATGGGGCAAGATTTGGTACGGAGCGGGGGATGGGGGGGGTCCAGTTGGATGGGGGATGTGGGTGGCCTTTGTGATGTATTCGTTTGAAGTCATTTCTTTAACCTAACTCACTTTTATTCTCTATTTTTCCATGTTTTGTGTAAAAAGGGGGAAAAAAGGGGGGGGAAAAGCGATATTTTATTGTCTTCTGATAAGATTTGGTGACAAGGCCAGAGGCCAATTTTAACTGATTGGGGAAATCTGTCGACGTCTGCTCTAATCTCTTCTCGTCCTTTCCAAACACTGATGGTGATGGTATACATCTTGTCCCCCAACTCTCCTTTAGGAATACAAATCACGGATCAGTGTCCTGGACTCAAGGATAAACGTTTATAATATCATTGCTAAATTTGGAAATTCCATTTTATTGACATATGTAATAGTGTATCTTTTTATTTTGGAAATACCTATTCATTGACATTAATAGTGTATACTTATATTAGGAAAATACCATTTTATGGACATTAATAATGTAACTTTTTACTCTGAAAGTACTTTTTTTTTAACATAAAAAATTTATCTATTAAATTTGTAAATATGAATATTAAAGACATAAATAAATAAGTATTTGTGTTTTTGTAAGATTACATTTTTAACACTGTAATGAAACAAATTTCACCTCTTAGTAAACGTTTGACCTGTTTTAAAAAAAAATAATTAATGTCTGAAATTCGGCGTCTTAAAGAAATCTTGTCAATGATATATCTTAGTCTACTCTAAATCATTTAATAGTTCATTAAATATTTCAAAATTGTTTTTTTTAAAACTAAATTTATCGAAGTCCCTGTAAATATGATTGGCTCATGTGACAACGAGCCAGTGCTAAAAATGAGTAAATGTATATATACTATAGTATATAAATCTACTAGGTTGTTCTGGGGCACCTACGGCACCCACTTTTTGCAAAAGCCCAAGTAACGTACGTGAATGTTATTGCATGCGTTCGAATCAGTGTGTCCGACAACCACAAATTGGTATGTGAATGAGTTCAATAAAAAGAATGAATAATTAAATTTTATTCATTAGATTCTAATTTAGAATGATTTATTTTTCACAACATTTCTCTATATATTCCTTTTCAAAAATTAAATATATAAGCTCAAACAATGACGTCATATAATATTTTACGGTGAGAAACTCCACAAGCTCTGTTAATCTCGAAACCAAAATGATTATGATTTTACGTTTATATTTTCAATTAAAAAGAAATATGCTGATTATGTCCCTTATCGTTACAGAATGACCTGGGCTTATATATATATATATATATATATATATATCCTACCAGCCAATGATCTATCCTACCATCCATATACCTTCAATATATCTGCGGCCCTTCAGCCGATCATAACGTCTTCTGATTTCCTTCTAATATTAACATTATCAAACATAATCGAAAACTTCACATCTTCAAATGTTTGACGTCATCGCTAATATTTCAAGGCCCCCAGAAACTCCACACCACAAGAGAGAAATCATCCTGATTTATGGAACCTTTTTTTTTATATTTTTTTTAAATTTTTATTTTTTATTTTGAATTTGCTAATCAACAATCAAGTCATCCAAATTGCATCTTTATAATCAATGTATGGCGCCAATCAGTCAAAGCAGGTGAAAAAATATTAAAATGACTTCTAACAACTAATATGACGCTAATTTTTTTTAACAAGGGATTTGGCTGTGAAGTAAAGTCCCCAACGTGCCAAGTATAAATATATATACGAAGGGAGAGAAATAAGGAATCTTAAGAATGAGACTTTGCCAAGGATACAGGCGCTTTTCTTGCATTCTATTTGAAGCACAACACTGAAAGTTGTATAGGTAAGAAACCAAGTGCCAACCTGGTATCAACCGCATCATTTCTATCTGAATAACCGAATGGATTTAACATTCTATTTCACGTAGGTCATTAGGGCATTAATCTATCGTCGACAAATATTACAGGGGAAAACTGTATATTTTCTCAGCGGCCATGGCATGTATGTACAAAAGCTTATAAAGATGTGTTCGATGTTTTCATGTTCTTTTTTTCTTTCAACTTAACTTTATAACCAACTTTTTTTTTCAAATAAGAAGCCATGAAATATATTTATTTATAATTTAAGTTTTCATCTACTTAATATCAAACGCGACGGCCTTGTGTATTTTTTGTGAATCGATTAAAAATGTAAATCGTTCTCTTTTGAACGTCCTAAACTCAACTATAACTTCACAATAACTAATAACATTTTGTGTACACATTGATCTGGAAAACCCGTCTTATATAACCCACTAAGCCAAGAATGAGAAAAGAACAGGAACTGAATTTGAATGTAGAAGAATAAAAACTCCCCCAAAAAGCACCAGGTGATTTAACTGGATAATGGGTTGGAGTGGTCTATTGACCATCGTCTCCGCTGACCTTTAACCACTTCAGGCACGAATGGGTAATCTTATAAAACAATGGTTTAATGTTGACTTGAACGGTAATTCTGTCCATTGATACGGCCCCTTGACAATACTTTTTTGCTCGCAAGACTTGGAGTTCTTGATTTAACAAAAAATGTTTTTGTTAACTTAGTGACTTCTCTCTGTACCTATACATTACTATAACAAAAGGAAATTAAATCTCTCCTCAAGTCGCCCCCCCCCTCACACACACGCGATTGCTTTCCAATTTGTACTCTGAGAGATAGAGACTTTGAAAAATAATTTATAATTATTTTTCCATGTACCGAGAACTTAAAAAAAAAGATAATACATGTATAACAAGGTAAGCAAATTTGCAATGTGCGTGTGCATAAATGCTCTGTTAACCATACTTTTGGCGTTAATGTATTTTACAGTTTTATTTTGCAACTCTTTACTAAACAAGATCCTTCAGTGTAACCAAGTTAACTTCTCAATAGCTATTCGGGAAACGCTGAGTTCAGCTTTTAAATAAAAATTTGAAAAACCGTAAAAAACCAAGTTTTTGACTATAAATCATTTATGTACGAGACATAACTAAAAGAATGTTCATTATAATACGCAGCGCAAGACAATCCGTAAATACAAAATTGCAGTTGTGTCGTAAAACATGTTTAATATAATGCGCACCGATCAGGAATATGTTTATAAAAAAGGATTGTCAAAAAAATACGCACCTTATTGTGCGACATGAAAGTTTGTTCAATATAATACGCACCACGACACTATAGCAAACAAATTTAACATGATACATAGAGATAAATAAAATAATCTAAAAATTCAATAATTTAATCACGGTACATGCGATTGATCTGAAATTTTGATACATCATTGTTATCATCGTCAAGAGGAGTCTGCCTGCAAAATTTCAGCTCACTAGCTTACGAGAAAGTGGGTTAAAAATCGATCCAAAGTTTTTTCGACAAGGGCTCAGACACCACGAGTTAATATAAAGGATTTTAAAAAATTGAGGATGTAGAGATCAAACCACGAAAAAAACAAAAACAACTCAGAATAAGTAAAAGTTCCCTTCAAAGGGCAACTAGTGTTATTAATGTGAAGACCAACGTGAGAATTAAAACCTGAATAAAGACAACATTCTTATTCTTGAAAGCACTTGAATTCGGTTTGCGGATTTAGCATTGATTCGATGAAATCACCAATCTTCACAAACAATCATGATTGTTCGGAATGCATCTTAACTTCACGACGTCCTTTAAATATTCAAGCTCTCAGTGTGATCCTTACGTAATCAATGAAGGAACCGACTAAACCGTAAAGGCGTTTCGATTCATCGCCTTCCTCCTGTCTCGTTGTTACATTATAGAAATCAAGACACACGGCAACTAGAAACACCGTCGGTGACTTCATCCGCCCTAACACTTGGGGTGTCCCAAGTAATCTATTAGACGAGTATTCCGCTTCCTGTTTCTACACTTTCCATTAAGTTGGCGCGCGTCGTCCCAGTGCATTGATTAAGATTAGTCTGCGAAACAAGACGGGTTGTCACCCCTGATTTTAGACCACGTCTTTAATGCGTTATGAGGTATTTTTCACCCACCGACCTCTACAATAATATTGTGAAATCAGTGCTGGCTCGAACTCTCTTAAGGTCATGGCCACGATCTCAACAAGACTCCAATGATTAGTCGGTGAAAGAAAAAAAACGACTTTTTTATTCTTACTGCTTGAAATTGTCCCGGAACAGCTTTGTTGAACACTGTCTCGTATAGCTGTGTGGGACGCAATCTTGTATAGCCAAGTTTAACCCCATCTCATATAGCAGTGTTTAACAGTCTCCCATAAAACTGCGTTGAATATTGACAAGAGCGGCGTTAAGAAGGCGTGTAGTCCTAATATTTCATCGGCAGGCCTCAGATAACCGGCGGCCCTTCGGCGTCAAGCGGTCAAATATTTTGATCGATTTCTTTGAGGTTTTTTAAAATTATTTTTTTAAAATATTTTTTTTTAAAAAGATGAGGATGATGACTCTAAGCGCAGGCGTTTGCATTCAATGGCAGTACTTCACAAACTCATTTGGCCTACCATCCCCTTTTCGGTAACCATTACTCAGCTTCTATATTACCATGGAAATATACTTTTTTTAACCTTACAAACCGAAATATATCTAATCTAAAACTGTATCTGCGTCCCAAAAGAAAGTAAACATGTAAATAAGACACATTGAAGCTGCATATAATACAATTATAAAAAATTAATACAAACAATATAACGAATGATGATATTTTTTCCAACGCCCTTAAAATACACACGAAGTTACATTCGCCCCTATGGCTTGTTGCAGACTCCACTCAGGGGCGGTATCTCCAGGTTTGAGATTCATTTTTCAGTGGCGAACGGCGTCAAGCCACGGCACTCGATTGTCATGTGTGTAAAACAAGAACAGTTGTTGTGCTATGGTTCTTTTAATATTTTCCCTTTTAAAAAGTTGGTTACACAATTTAGTGATGGTGTTTTCGAGCATTCTGCAGGATTAACAACTTTTTTTTTAAATTACGTTTTTTTCTGCTAACGGTTACTACTTTTATAATTAATATAAAAGTAGTAAAGGACTTACGCAATTTTCACTCTTCAAATTATCAACCCAACTTTTAATAGATATTAAAAGAGTTCTATTTCCATAGAAGAAAACAAATAGATTGAACTCATTTAGAAATTAAACGAATATTCTAGAATTTCAGAAACACCAAGAAAACTCCACAGAAGTTATTCGATTGTGGGAAATAAAGTTTGTCAGATTTTAAACGAGAACCCTCTTATTGATTGATGGTGTCCTGGACATAACATTGCTGCTAATTTTTTTTTCTTTTTTCGTACTGATACTAGCTTTTGTTTGTTCGCTAACGAAAGCTTTTCGCCGATTTGTTCTTCGTATTGTGGCGTCCTGCTAGGCTCACGTATACCCTTTTCAATAAAAAAAATTTCAAATCAGATTTTTCCTTGTAATGTGGAAATTAAAGAAAACCAAAAACAAACAAGCACGATGCCCGTTAATAACAGAACTACAACAGAGGGACGATTCATTCACCAAGACCCCATCTGGGAACTGTAGGTCTAGCAGCCCTCTAGATCTATGCTAGTTACAGTAATGCCCATTACTCACAGTCTTCTAATTTAACAAAGATACCCCCCTTTGGCCTTGCGGTGTTTAAGTATAGACATCGAATTACGCTACCGTTTCGCCTGTCAGCGTTGTGGCTTCCACCTGAAATTAAACCACTGAAAATTAATCCGTATGTGGTTGAAAAAAAATGCAGTTGTAAGTTTATAGTATGGTCTGGTGCTGAGGAGGTACATTCGGGTGTGGGCGGGAGTGGGGTTGGGTGGGTTCGGCCCTGAAACCCCTTGAGAACTTGACCTGATCAAGCCGTAGGACCAGCTGGGGATCGGCTTACCAAGATTGGCTGTAACCCCGGGTTGATCCCGGCCTGTGTCTCCTCGGCATCCTGGAAACCTCGGGAATTCTCTCTGAGGCCATTGAATTCCAGAGACAACGGCGAGTTGTCCCACTCGAAGACGTATTGACCTGAAACAATGTTATCTGATAGATCATCCCATACACTCATTAAGAAGTTTGGGGAGGGAGGTTTGAAGGTTAAAATCAGTTTTGAAATTTCCTGGGCTAAGCGCCGTATGAAGCATGTTAAGAGATGGGGTCAAGGCCACTATTATTGCTAAACTCCGCCCAAAAAAAAAGAGGGAAGCATTATGGTACCATCTGGATTTGTTTCTAGTAAAAATGATTACCAAGGTTCGGCAACTGTGGCTCTTAAACCTTGCGTAGCGTACAACCGTTTTGATTTGTTTCCCTTGAGGTACCGTGGTCGCTGTAATAAAGGCGAAACTACTCAGGGACATTTTGTTACAGGAAAGTAAATTTTATCTCTTAAACAAAATTATTTTCTAAGCATATGTGACGTGTTTAGATCAGCCTCGAATTTCGATTAAATTAATTTGAGTCTTGAAATTTTCTAATAGAAATTTTAACAAATATACACAATAAAATACATATTTAGAAAATAAAATACAAAAGTAAATGTAAAAACTAGGGCTGCTGAAATTAACGATTAATCAATCGATTAATCGTCACAAGTTTTAATCCATTAAAATTAATTTGATCGATTAAAATGTGATTAAAATATAAGAAAATATTTCTAATATTTTTTTTCCTCCAGTTTATTAATGTTTTATATATTTTTTGTTACTTGCATACTTTTCCCTCGTATTATTATTATTTATTTACACGTACGTACGTAAACAAATAGGCTTTTCTTCCTAATTTCTTGCATAGCAGAATGAATTTGCTGTTTTACGTCACAGAATTTGGGAGCCATTGAATTACCGCGACTTACAAGATTTCGCAAAATAAAGCGCGACTCAACGGGATCTAAATATGCGTTATAAAAATATAATAAATCGAAATTAATCGATTAATCGATTAATTTTTTCACGATTAATGAAACAATTTTTTTAATCAGTACCAGCCCTAGAAAAAACATAAACTAGTGTACATTTTATAAAATTTTACCGTCCTTCCTTCCACTGATTGTTATTGGCATTTTAAATTATAATTTTTAAAACTTTGGAACATGATTAGCATTGGTCAGCTTAAAAAAATTTATGTTAATGAAATGCCTGATTTAAAAAAAAAGCAAGGGAAGAAGCGAATTGTGATCCTCTGACGTAACTCTAACTCTTTAAGTTGGTGAAGTGCAAATTAGGAAAATAAGCGAAGTTTTAGTATAAAGATTAAACAAAATTAATATATAAATTCTTTGTTTTTAAATAAACATTCCACCCACTCCAAAGAGTCTTTCTTTACATTGTGTTCTGTCCTCCTGGTCAGTTCTATAATAAGGACAATTCGGATTTCGTCTTTGTTTTACATGCATGATAAACAGACATTTACGAAAGTAAACTAAAGCCATTTGAGGAATGATACAGTTGGTCTAACAGAGCAGTCAGCTTTTAAGTGGTCCTTAATTTACAATATATTCCATTCGTCGAAGACTGAAGACAGATATTTCGCCAGAGAACAAAATATTTTCTCCTCATTTTATCATCATAAATACTTTTGCGAAAAAACAAACAAGTAAAACAATGATAATTGATATTCTTATTTTGAAAAAAAGACGACTTTTCGTCCTCTTTTCTGGGAAGAAACAAAACAAAAATCTGACAAAATATATATATTTGTTTGCTTCCATTGTTTGAACTAACGTGAATTAACTGGAGAAAAAAAATGAAGGGGGGTGGAGTAAGAATGAGCTACTTTTAACTTTGTGAGATTAATTTCATGTTCTACGCCATGAAATGATATCACAAACGCAGGTTAAACTAAAAGTACTGAAGAAATAGGCGAAGAGGCAATGTATGATACGTTGAAGCTCTTCTTTCGGTGGGTGACTAGCGACTAAGTAAAAGTGAACAGACAAACAGACAAAAAAACTCGGGCACCGGCCATTTTCCAAAGATAAAAGACAGAACGTGCTACATATGGTCACTGATAGCCGTGTGCCCGAAATGGGGTGAGTGCTGTCCCCTGTCAGGGCTGCCCCGGGGCTGTGTGTGCAAGGCATGTTTAAGTTGCGGGGCTGCCGGGGGCCAAACTCACGAACCAACCGCCTTATCAAAGTGCTGAGGTTTTGCCATCCGTTGCGGAATAACAGTTACACAATGACGGCGGAAATGTATTTTTAGTTCATCTATGCGTCAACACATGGCATTCTAGAGACTTTCTACGACAAATGGAATTCTTCTACAACACGCGGGTTATTGTCGAGATCTGGAGATTAGAATTCAAATGTCAAGGGAGCTAATATGGAATAGTTTCGTGTATTTTATGGATATTTCTTTTCACGATAAAAAGTTTCGTTATAACCTGTTCATTTTATTTTTGAGGAATAAAAATTGTTTTCAGAATTCGTTCAGTGCATTAATTTAAGAGTAAAATTATAATTTTCCAGGATTTCAGTTACATTTGGCCTGCTATTCATTGACTTATAACATAAAGTTTCTGTTAAATATCAGCAATAGGCTCTGTAATAATTTACCCGAAATATCATAATAACGATGTCATATTGGTATCTGTCCTTTGTAAGGACATATTTCATAAAAATTTAATAAAAGATACGATCAGCTATTTGTTTTTTCATCGTTAATGTAAGACAGCTTATTGGACTTAAAAAAGGAAAAACAGTAATATTACCATGCTAACAATTTTGAGAACATATAGATTCAACTATATTTATGCTACAAAACATTTTCCCGCTAAAATGTAATCTAAAAATAGAACATTACTCATTGAGCTATGTCATTTTCCAGTTTTAGAAACGACAAAGCCTATACAACGAGCACATTTGTATAACCCATAAGTCATTATTAATAACAATATTTTTTAACATTTGTCTTGCATAGCGAAGTCTTAAAGGTACAGAGAATACAATTAAAACTAGACTTTTCAGAAACGCACTTCTAACGTGCTTTCGATGTTATTTTGGATTATGTTTCAAATTTGTGTCAATTCTATTTAAGAAGGCATTCATTTTTTAATTTGTTTGTATTACATTTTAAATACTTTTTTTTAGTTCGTTGAAAATTACCTCGTGCTGCGCCCCTTAATCTGTACAAACAGACGGGAAGTCACTTCAAATTCTCATGACCGGAAGTAGAACATAATCAGGAATAGTGTTACTTCTAATTTTGATCTTGAATCAATGGAGACTACACATCACCGCCGAGGGCTTATTGCGACTTTCACAACCGAAAACTGCGAGGTTTCGAACAAAATTTTGGTGGTGGCAGCATGAAGATGAAACATGTTCACGTCCTCGAAACTCTGCTGTGTATTTCCTTGACCGTGGCGACACTGGGTTACTACGAGGACACCAGCTTTAAGAGACGGACTGCAAGAAGCGGGAAGACCAGCACGGTCGACCACAGTCAGCCAGAAGTTAAACCGGGGTCGACACTAGACTCTGAACATTCAGAGATCGGCAACTTAAGCCTCGAGGCGCTTTCGCTAGAGATTATTAGCCCAGCCGGTCGTCGGACGAGAAACCGTTCCGACACGGCCAACACTCTGGATAAAGATGATGCCTACATCGCGCCCTACAGAGTCACTACACGCAAGAATGCTACAATCAGAGGTCTCACTTCTTTCCCGTCTGCCAGTGATGTCTCTAAAAACGGAGCGCTTCGTGTATCTGAAAATGACGCAACGGTTAATTATACACAAAATGTCACAGCGTCAGTCTTAAGAGGAAATGATACAACACAAGTCTTAAGAGGAAATGATACAACACAAGTCTTAAGAGGAAATGATACAACACAAGTCTTAAGAGGAAATGATACAACACAAGTCTTAAGAGGAAATGATACAACACAAGTCTTAAGAGGAAATGATACAACACAAGTCTTAAGAGGAAATGATACAACACAAGTCTTAAGAGGAAATGATACAACACAAGTCTTAAGAGGAAATGATACAAAACCAGCCGTGAAAATACTAGTCAAAACACCAGCCGTGGAAGGAAATGATACAATAGATGAAAATCGTGCCCACTCGTCTGTTGTTGATAGTTTCTCGGACTTAAGATTTCAAAATGACGAAAAAAAACTCAGTAGCCGTGATTCCAGGAAGGTACTGAACATCATCGGCCTGTTCGCACTGACAGGTAAGAGCTTTCTTGTTCCACGTCATTTCCGTAGGTGTTTAAAAAAAAAGTTTCTCTGGGCACTTTTGATGACGGTGATGATTGATAACAATCCAATCGAACTTGCCACCAGTAGCCTTGTCATGCTGCTGGTGTCAAGGGTCTCGTTTGTAAATCCACTTTAACACTTTAAATTAAGCCTTATTGTCCAGTCATAGAAAGATACCATTTCTATAAATAAATCACAATTTTCAGATAAACAACTGTATAGAGAATGACTAATCAAACCACGGGATAACTTTTCAAAATACATTTATTCTTTTATAGGCTTGTGTTAAAAAAAATAGAGCGTTTTTTTAATGTTTTCTCCCGCCCGAATATATTTTTATTTCTAAATATTTCATATTTTAAAAGGGAATGTTTAATTTATTAATCCGCTTGTCCTTTTATTGCTGATAAATATTATTTTACAGCGTCACCTACCTGAACAGGATATAATCTTGTTGTCATCTCCCTATAACATCAATAGGATAATATTTTTTAGTGGCATATCCTTTTAACATCGAGAGTTTTCCCCTCAGTTTCATCTCCCAGCCAGAGCCGTCTTTACACCATTTGGGGCCCCCGGGCAAAAAATAATGTTGGGCTCCTGGGCAAAGAAAGAGTGCTGTCGTCGTCGTCCCCCCCCCGGAATAAAAAATAAATTGTTGATAATAGATAATATTAAAAATAATGTGTTATTTTTTTTTCGCTATACTAATTTCAACAAAATTGTTGTTAAGACATGCTGGACAGCTTCATCTATAATCAACATTAAAAATGAAAAATAGAGAAAAGAGATTTTATTTACATGTTTTATAGTATTATTTATATTTACAAGAAAAAAAAACCACACGAAAATAGACACTTAAATATGTTTAAAAAAAAATAAATAAGCACCATAATTTATTACATCTATTACATAATGTAGGTGAGACTGCAATCAGGCTTATAGATTAGTACATGGATAACATTTTAACAGGGTATGAGTTAGCCTGACAGAACGTAACAAAACAGTACACAAATAAAACGAATATAAAGAAATAAAAATTAAAAAAAATACTTAGCTGCATTGAAATTCAAAGAGTCAATGAAAGCAATTTCTCCTGGCCCATATCATACATACTAAAACGCACACATCGGGTTCGTTCCGGTTTTTTTTCCATCATAGTAATCGGCATCTGGACACATACTCCTGGCTTTGAATTCATATTCAGCGAATTTATTTGTCTCTAGTTTTCCGAAGATAGCTTTTCATCGATTCAAGAAGATTTGTGGCAACTAGAATGTTCACATCCTTTGATTGTAAAACTTTGCCTGTTGTATTCATCCTTTCTAGAATGTCCTTCCAAAGAATTGTAAGAAAGATGGTTTCAAGGTGTTCCTTTTTTTTCGTCTTTGTTGTCACTTTGCTATTCGTTGTCACCTGATATAGAATCCAGTGCATGTTTTATTTTGTCTAAACCCCTACACAAAGCATGAACAGCATCAAAATATGCTGACCAACGTGTGTCAGACCGACGCTTGAACACATCTTTTTTCTAAATATGATGTCAATACATTCCAGCGATGAGTAGAACCAGCAAAAAATGTATACAGGTGCTGAACAAAGTCAAAGAATTTTATAGACTGTAGACAACACTCTGCAGATTTTACTCTCACCAAATTCAGGCTGTGTCCTGCACAGGTCCAATAGATGGCAAACTCATTGAGTTCATGAATACGTGCCTGCAATCCAGTGTATCGTCCAGACATATTTGACGCATTATCGTATGATTAGCCACGGCAGTTTGATAGTGGAATTTTGTTCTCTTTAAGAAAGTCCACAACAGTGTCTGTTAAACCCTTTGATCCATGAATCCTTACATGCATAGTGTTGCAGAAATGCAACACACTAATCGCTGTCAAAACGTTGCTAAAAATTAAATTGGAACCAACGCAAAGGGTTGCATAGTTATACTGTAATTTTCAAGGTTGGAAGTGATTGATAAATTTAAAAGGCCCGATCGCATATAAACAAAATATTCTGAGATATTTATAAAATAATACTAAATTTTATACGTGTTTTCCGAAACCCTATAATATATTCGCATGGGGCGCCTATGCTCGTGGGCCCCCGGGCAAACGCCCAACGGGCCTATACATAAAGACGGCTCTGCTCCCAGCAACTTAAATAGAATACTGGTCAGGCTTTGAGCCATCCAATTATTCAGAAATATTATATTTTTAAAATGAGCCTCGAACTTAATTTTAAAATTGAAAATGTTCAGGAAAAAGAACAATATAAACAACTAATAGATATGCCCGATTCAAATAATAAATGGAAATAAAATTAAATTAAATAAAAAAATCACACACACCTTTCCACAGTGCAGGTTCGTGTTTTGATGAAGTCTTATTGTTCAATTATCCAACCAGGCCTTTATCCCGAAGGTTTGGTGTTTCTACCCGCCTCGCTCCTGGCCGCCAAGCACATCAACTACAACCACAGTGACATACTACCTGGCTACAGGCTCAAGATTAACGCTTACGACACTAACGTGAGTACTTCATGGGCTAAGTCAGGGCTAACTGGCTGTCTTAACTTTCTCATTGGCTTAGTCAGGGCTAACTGGCTGTCTTAACTTTCTCATTGGCTTAGTCAGGGCTAACTGGCTGTCTTGATGGTCTCATTGGCTTAGTCATACGTAACTGTCTGTCTCAACTTTCCCATTGGCTTCATGAGAGTTAACTGGCTGTCTTGACTTTCTCATTGGCTTCATGAGAGTTAACTGGCTGTCTTGACTTTCTCATTGGCTTCATGAGAGTTAACTGGCTGTCTTGACTTTCTCATTGGCTTCATGAGAGTTAACTGGCTGTCTTGATGGTCTCATTGGCTTAGTCATACGTAACTGTCTGTCTCAACTTTCCCATTGGCTTCATGAGAGTTAACTGGCTGTCTTGACTTTCTCATTGGCTTCTTCTTATCTATACAGACGCACCTTCTATGCAGAAGATAGTTGCGTCCACAGACCATGACAGATGATCTGTTGGCAAGTGATGCAGCATTCACAGGCCACGGCTTTGTGGGTTCCACGCATTACCCAGCCGCCTAACTACATGTAGTGTTAGGTACCCATTCGGAGCGGGGTGACTCAGGGACGCCCTAGGCCCCGGGAACAAACCCTTGCCTTCACACGGATTCGAACCCGTGACCATCGGTACGACAGTCCAGTGCGCTGCCACTCGACCCACTCAATGAGGGTTAACTGGCTGTCTTGACTTTCTCATTGGCTTAATGAGGGTTAACTGGCTGTCTTGACTTTCTCATTGGCTTAATGAGGGTTAACTGGCTGTCTTGACTTTCTCATTGGCTTAATGAGGGTTAACTGGCTGTCTTGACTTTCTCATTGGCTTAATGAGGGTCAACTGGCTGTCTTGACTTTCTCATCGGATTAGTCATACGTTACTGGATTGAATTTATTATTTGGCTCAATGATAGATAATTAGTTATCTTATTATTTATTTATTATTATTTTATTTTTTTGCTTTTGGTAGTCATATTTTAAGGACGTATTTTTATAACATAAAGATTTTATATGAAGTATGGGTGCACACATGCATTAGATCAGTGGTTCCCAAAGTGGTCCGTACGGACCCCCTGGGGTCCGCGGTACCCTTTAAGGGGGTCCGTGGAAAATTAAAATTGATTTGGGGGTCCCTGAACATTGTCAGGGGGTCCGCGAAAGGTTTAACATCAAATAATAAAACTGATAGATTTTTATTATTATTGAAATTAAAATAAATAATAATAAATAAAATAGTATGTGAATGCCTTTTCTACTAATTAAATACCATCTTAGGTACTATCCTTTATGGATACAATGTTGTTTTACGTAGAAAGAGTAGTAGAACTACTGTAATTCCCACATCTATAACTAATCAAAATACTTGGTTTGTTGAAAGGTCAAGCTTGATGCAGAAGAAATGCCTTATTCCTATAAGTAGAAAAATACACGTTTTTAACTTGAATCTACGAGGGTTGAATGGTTGTGTATTTTTCGATGTGTCGGGAAGTTAAATTTATCTAAATTGTATCCTATCATCAAATAATGTTTTCAAGAGGACTTTACTGTAGCATTCCATTGAAAACTTTAATAATTCTTAACAGTGGTCTATTACAATAGATAAGAGAATGAGTGAGCCCAAGGCTGGATATAGACTTGATGGGGCCCTAAGCTATTTAAGGCTTTTTGAAGTCTAGATATTCTATATCAGTGACAAATATGAAAACAAAATTCCGGGGGCCCCCAAGAAGGTAGGGGCCCTAAGTTATAGCTTGTTTAGCAATAGGTAAATCCAGCACTGATTGAGCCGAAGAAACAATGCCGACAATACAGTGTTATTGAATATTTGAAGTATTGCTAAATGTTTGGAAACAGATACGAAAGGTGAAACGTTATTTACTGAATTGAAAAAAAATGTTTGAAGTTAAAGCAATACTATTGACTTTCTGGCATACTTAAAACATTCTGTACCAAATGTATTTCTAGTAAATTGAGTCATTCATCAAATTTTATATTAAAAAAATATCTTATTGAAAGTTTGCATGGTTCACTATATTATGTCATTAGAGCAGTTAATAAAATCAAAAGGAATGTAATGCCTTGATGCGAGATTATTTGCTCACTATGGTTTGGAAAATGAAGAAGACTATAATGGATTATTTATTCACACAGAAGTACGCTGGTTATCAACACGTACATATTTAAATCGATTTTATGCTATCTTTGGTTCAGTGTCCGAATTCCTGGAAAACAAAGACAATGATCTGCATCACAGTAAACTAAAAAAAATGGCATATCCTTTATGAATGATTTATTTACCCAACTTTAATGAAACTAATTTGAAACTAGAACTACTACAAGGTAACCAATTTAATTTAATCAAAACTATAAGCGTTATATCTGAGTTTGTTGCAAACCTTTTTCTGTGCAAACAAAACTTAGGAACAGTAGAATGTTCTCAGTTTTCAAACCTTTTGAAATTGCAAAATAGAGATAAAGAGTTGCTGGCTTACTGTCAAAACTTAACGGCTCTTCATGCAGACCTCAGACCTGAACCAAAGATTTGTAGGCATTCGTCACGATTGGATATTTCCGAATGGCAGTCAAACTCTTTAGCGCATGGACAAACTCAGGTCCAAAACAAAGATGAACACATACTAATACAGAAGCAGCTAATTGAAATATCCACAAATGAGGAACTAAAACCAATGTTTGGACTAGGATAGCACAAATTCTGGTTAAAAAGTCAGATCACAATTTTATATCATGCATTATAGGTTATTGTGCAGAATTTTTTGACTGTTTTCCTGTCTTCCTATTTGGTAGAATAAAGATTCATTTGCGTTATGAACCTCGTCATAAAAACCAACAACAACAACAACAACAAAAATAAACGACTAGAAATTGGTGCTCGTGAGGATTTGCGGTTCCTACACACTAACATTGATTGGGTCATAAATCCTATAAAATAATAGGCTATGTTCCGTGCGGTCATCGATAGCGATGGGATTTATACTCAAAAAGCTCTGTTTGTACAAGTTATTTATTTTAACTATAATAAATTGTATTTTTGGCGTGATGCACATGTGTGCCGGTCGAGACGGCTGTTAGTGGGGAGTTACAACATGCCACCGAACGGTGACAGAACGTCCTTGGACGGGCTTTATTGCTCCTACACTCATCAACTCTCATCACGTTAATCAAAGTTAATTATTTTCAATTTAATCTTAAACCAAAGTGATAATTTCAATAAACACTGTACGTTTCATCAAAATGTTGCTTTTGATATTTTTTTGTACTATGCATTTATAAAGTTTGTTTCAATTGGGGGTCCGTGGGGAAGTTTTGAGTATAAAAAGGGTCCGTGGGTCAAAAAAGTTTGGGAACCACTGCATTAGATCGTACGGTGTTGATTGTAAAATCATTTTTTCCAGTATCAACTAATTTGTAGTAGAAAAAAGCCAACCTCTCGATATTTTATGACAACCCATTCGATCTGCTCACTGCTGGGATAGTTATTGAACAGTATTGTAATACTTGTCAATTAATTTGGGATCAGAAGAAACTTCTTTGTTTCAAATAATCATTTTTTCCCCTGAACACTTGAATCAAAGCAAATAATTACTACAAGGAAATTAATCAATCAAACGATAACTCCCACGTATTTGCCGGACAATGAGAGGAGAGAAACAATGAAGTGGTGGACATGATCGCTAGGGGGTCATGTATGCCGAGATTTAACGAAGTGTAAAAATTAGTATCTATCAAAAAACAAATTGTGAAATAATCAAATATAGAGCGTCCTAATAAAATGTACACACTCTTTAAATGAACATAACACTAACATTTTTTTATAAATAGAAGAGATTCGTAAATCAGAATACTGTGGACAAACGAAGTGTGTTTATAATTAACGAAAGTTTTCAAACTGGTGGCCATAGTAATGCCTCTCTACTTGGCGGTTCACTTTTCATGGATTCTCTGCTTTGCAGAACTTTAAATATAGTTGTAGTATTAGAAGCGGTGTCCCATGAAAATGGCATCGCCGTCTGAAGTGACGTAAAATACAGTCAACGGCCACGCAGTAAAAGTCGTCATCACCTTCATCGTCATCATTTTTACTGCACAGCATATTGATCACCATAATCACGTCATATATAACTACCTGTACTTCGCTATACAGCAGGATCGGCCAAAACCTGTAGTAAATGAGATCATGTTAATTATTTTGTAGTCGTTTAGAGCCTCATAAAGCGCGATGAATCACAAGCTATAAAAATTATATATAAAAAAGGAATGTTCAAAAATTATTTGAGGTTTATGAACTACCAGTTCATCAAGAGTTAAAATGAAATGCTGCAAAAATCTTTAAATCGTCGACTTTTCCCTTTTCAATACGAAAAGAGAAAGTAGTTCTGCTGATGAGGTATTCAGGTATTTCTTAATCTAGTTTGTAGTGGATACCGCGATGCAAACTCAAAATGACTTTTGTCATAATGTAGCTACAAATTGCTAGCTTTGTAATTTGCTAGCAGTGTTTAGCAGATGAGGCTAGTTGGCTTACCGTGTTATTTTGTTTTAATGTAAAGTTCTTCTTATCTCCCTGGTCTTAAAATAGATATATGATCTTATTTATAACTTCGTTACTTGCAACTTTTTGCCATATTTAATTTGAAATGTTAAATAATAAGCTACTGACTTTAGAGGAAGTAACCGTAACTGTCAATAATTTAAAATTCGGTAGTGTGTTGTTTTTTTTTACCGGAAACTGAAACAGAAATTAAACAGTTTACACCACCAACCAATCAGAAATAAACAATTTCCTTCCCATTTTAAGTCTTAATCAAGCCTAAATGTTATTCAAATCTATATTTCGGACAAGGGGTAAAAAACCCATTCCATTTATTTTTGATATTATAAATTTCAAACAAAAAGTTTTTATTTCATAAATAGTTTACGAACCGCAATGTAAACACAGAAAAGCCGCTTGAAAGCTCGCGAGCCGCTGTTCGCCCACCGTTGTACTTAAAGTATTAACAGATTGCCATGTCTCAAAACGAAAACACTCTCTTTGCAATCATATCAAGTTTATGCATTCACAATTTATGAAATTAATGAATACAGTTCCTCACATTCACAGGATAATGGCATGGGTCATTACTGTTCTTTCAATATATATTAAACTCTTATTAACATATTCGCCAGTGTAAATGTCTTACTTTAAAAGTATTTTATATTTTAGAAGATTATATAAATGTGTCTATATATAATTAGCATTTCTCTTACATAATATTTTCTTTTAATTATAATTTTGTATATTGTTACTACACACGTCGCGGCGTAGCATACGCCGCAGACTTGCTCGTGGAGAGTGCAAAGAAAGTTGAGAAAGAACGGACACAAACTACAGCACGAAGAAATCAAAACAACGCGAGTGAACGTCGGTTTGCTGCCAACTCATTGTTTATTTTTGAGACATTTGCAGGCGGAAGTACATCCCTAACTTCTATGAAGTCAGCTGTAAAACGATAATCGGTTTTCCAAAACAAAAACACACAAAAAAAACAACAACACACAATTAACAACCTTAAATATGACTAACCCTCGCTAGGATCGGCCAAACAAAGTTTATGTTTAAGGGATGGTAGTAATAAATGGGAGGCGGGTAACAACAACCTCAGTGTGCATGTCTTCACCTTTGCTCGCTATTTTTTTTATTTACTTCGTGCTGCTTTTTGTGTCTGTACTCTCACCCCACCCTCCGTTCTTTGCACTGTCTATGATGTGCCAGTCTGCGGCGTATGCTATGTAAAAAAGAGGTAAAAGAACGGGTACAAACAGACATTTAAAAAAAACACAAAAAAAACACAATATATTCGCTGGGGCTTGAACCCAGGACCTTCCTCGCATGAGGCGGACGTGTTAACCAGTACACTCCGAATCTCACGTTTTCTGTGAAGGAACAATGCAAGTGAAACGCAAGGACCATTGTTGGTCATCCCTCCACTACCTTCGCTTGTCAACCGTTAACTGTGTTTAGTTGACCCGAGCGAGGGTCATTCGTCATGCTCTGTTGCAAATACTTGCAGCTTCTTGCATCGCATGGTCCCACCACGAAGAGAATTATATATATAGAAGATAGATATTAACTACAAAGAAAATATTGGTATGCAAAACGTGTTGCTCTCACGTTACCAATTATACTAAGTATGATCTTATATGTATAGTTTAAGTGAACTGGGGACACATGCTTAGTCTAATAAATCTTTGTGTCTGTACTGCAGGGTCCCCAGAAGATTCCTTCTAATGCTTTATATTATATCCCTCACATAGGGATCGAAGTAAAGAGGCACGCCTCTTTGGTATATAACAAACATATATAGTGTCGCAATCAAACAATTTCGTGGAGATAAGTGTCATTAAGTAATTATTTTATTTAGTTTTCAGTACATAAAAAAAATTAATACATGCGCTTGTAATTTAACATTTCCTAATACGTATGTTAATTTGAATTTGTAAGGTAATAAACAAAATTTGAATTTTGTAAAACAAAGTTTTAATAATTTGTATGATAGATTTTAAAATTATGTGTCAATTTTATGTGTTATTTTAAAATGTTTACTTGTTTCCCTTACTCAAAATATACCATTAATAAGGTTTCGCAATTAAAACCTTATTTTAAAAATGTCAGTACAAGTGCATTACGGTGCGGTGCTTAAGGGAAATACACTTTCAATGCACTCCGATATCAAAATGATTTGCTATATAACTTTCGATCTTCCTCTCCCTTCTTTCAGACAAATTTTAACGAAAATGTGTTTATAAATAGTTTTTTTTAAATACGTATTCATTATCGATATATTGTAGTTAGAGCATACTAAAAACAAAATATAAGCCTAACTCCCAGTCTGGCTATCTGTCTCCATCTATAACAGCGAGTGGCATTTTCGACAGACCATCGTGTTAAAAAAGAAAAAGAAATTGAAAAATTGAAAATATAGACGTAAAAACATAATCATTTTGGTTTCGAGATTTTTAACAGAGCGTGCTGTGGTGTTTTTCGCCGTAAAAGAATATATCACGTCAATTATCCTTTTAAAATACTTTGTGTACATTTCAAAAAGTTTAATATTTCGTATTTATCAAACAAGGATAAGTTACTTGGGCTTTTGAAAAAAGTGGGCGCCGTAGGCGCCCTAAAACCCCTAGTTGTATTATATATATGTGTGAGAAAGCAATTTGTCATCGCTACTGTACCATTTAAATGGGAATGAATTCGAGAGGAGTCAAACTACTATATAAAGAATAAATATTATATGAATGTATTTAAAATGACAATAAACACAAAAGAAGTAAAATTAATAGAGATTTTAAAGAAAAGTCTTAATGAGATAGTGAATCGTCACTTGTTCTATTAAAAATACAATTTTAAAAATAATGCACATTTTATCATTTAAATGTTTCGGTTGCATAAACTATTGTGTTTCATATTTTCTCAAATGATTTTAATATCAGAAGTGTAATTAAAGCCTATTTATTTGTTTATATTTGATTGAAACTAGATGTTTATAAATACACTAGGGTTGATTCAACTGAAATTCTAGCAAAGTCGTACACAGTAAGTACAAACAATCACAAAAACTACAACAATTGGTTGTGGTATCATATGGTTGATAATTATATCCTACTGAACTATTGTGGTGGAAATGCTTAATAATCCTCTTTAATAGCTTTATTATGTGCGAGTTCCATTAAAAAATATATATTCAGGATTGCTTTTATGCAGTTATTCTTGACGCGGATACTTTTACCTAGTTTGGTAACTTTTGTCTACACCGGTGCGTGAAAAAAATTATTGAGTCGCATTGTGAAGCACTAGTATGATAAATTTTCAAAAATGTCATTGCATTCGAATTGAATGATTTAAGCCTTTCAATAGCTTTAATCCTAACCTTATGTTATTCCGATTATTTTTTTGCTATCGAACGAATGCAATTCACAATTTATAGCGCCATTGTCTTTACACTTTCGATTTCAAAATATTTGGCTTAAGATCCTCTATATAGATTATGCAGTATACAGGAAGAATATCGGGGAAATTTTATATCATTCTTTAAAGGCCCCATCAGACCTTCATTTTAACCTAGCATAACGGTGCTACATCTTTTGGTACACTTACACATGTTTTAATGATAGACCAGCATCCATCAGTGATTTATCCCCAGGGCATTCAAGACATCGACACCGCAAGTGCACATTGTATCACTAAGAGTCAGTCCACACTAGGCGAACATTCAATGATATGCTCCAAGGAGCATCGATCGAACGCACAATTATATTGGCAAATGCAGGTTTAATTTTAAAAAAATGGTAATATGAATTGACTTTACGGCTGATCGTTGTTTTATTTTTAATGGCCACCACTGTCTTCTAGTCTAGTCTAATTATAATTATATATCAGCTCTACTCAAGCGTAGTGAAAGTTAAATGGAAAATTATAAAATATCTACAATGAAAAATAAAATCCTTGGCATACCAAACGATCTTTACATTCTAAAAAATGTGAAGGTTCTTCTTCTACAGCCACGTCTAATGAAACATAACAAACGAACACCCCCGATTGTGGTGTATCTTGAACATCTGTTGATTCATTAAGAGCCAAACTGAATGCCACACAATTCTTTAATTGCTCGTCATTTTCACCTCAATATTAGCGTTAATGTTTGAAATTACATCTCTCGGTGATGTGTTTTGAAGTTGGAATTTGTCCTTTATGTTGTTATTATGATATGAATGGTTATTTAATTATTATATGTATGTTATGATCTCCATGTAAAGCGCTGTGAGCCAGGTTCCTTGCTGGGATACAGCGCTATATAAATTATCAATTTATTATTATTATTATTATTATTATCAAACGCTGAAGTCTGGAATTTAAAAAAATCTAATTTTGAGGATACTACGTGGATATTCTACTTAATTAAGCTCACATATTTGAGTCAAACTTTTAACAAATAAGTTACTAACTCTCATGGTCGATATTTTGAAATGAGGATTTTTACCTGGAACCAGGCGTGTTACAATTTTAATAACTAACTAATCAGAAAACAATATCTTCTTTCATTTTTTAAAATTAAATTAAGCGTAAATTATTTTTAACTCCATGTTTCGGTAATTTTTTTCCATTGATTATTTTTTACATTATGTGTTTCAAACGAAACATTTTAATTTTATAAATTTTTCGCGAGCCGCAACGCATTGCTTTACATTTGGTGTCCCTACTTCGCGAATTTTCACCTATCGCGGGGGGTCTCCGGTCCCCATTAACCACGATAAACGAGGGTTCACTATATACATACATATATATAAATATATTTATTTATATATGTATATATATATATATATATATATATATATATATATATATATATTATATATATATACACAGTGCTTATTTTTTTAATAAAATAGGTGCCAGTACTCAGTGATGGATTGCCTAATATTTAAACTACCAGTTCGCACCTCGATGAAAGCTAAATCACAACTACAGAGATACTAAATGTCAATTTTAACAAATTAATAATATAATAAATTAATAATAAACGATAAAATATAAGAAAAGTAATAATATTTTCCCACATTGAAAAAGGTACCGGTACGCCGTACCGATCCGTACCGGCACAAAAAAAGCACTGTATATATATATATTTGGGCTGCGGAAATTAACGATTAATTTCTCGATTAATCGTTCAACTTTTTCAACGATTAAATTTTTAAATCCTTTATATTAACTCGAGGTGTCTGCATGAGGCGGTGCTTAAAAAAACTTTGGATCAACTTTTAACCCACGTCCTCTTAAGCTAGCGAGATAAAATTTTGCAGGCAGACTCGTACCGATGATAAAAATGATAGATCAAAATTTTAGACACATGAATGTACCGCAAATAAATTAATGAATTTTTAGATTATCTTTATTTATCTCTATGTAACATGTTAAATTTTCTTGCTATAGTGTCGTGTTGCGTATTACATTGAACAACCTTTCATGTTGCGCGATTCGGTGCGTATTATATTGACAATACTTTTTAAAAATATATTCCCGATCGGTTCGCATTATATTAAACATGTTTTACGAAAAATAACTAAAATTTTTGGATTTTTGGATTGTCTTGCGCTGCGTATTATAATTAACATTCTTTTACTTATATTTCGTACATAAAGGATTTATAGTAAAAAACAAACATATTAAGTCCTTTGAACAATTGTGGTGTAGTTACATTTAAAAATTTTAAGACAAGCTGTGAAAAGGAAACGAGTTTCATATTCCTGTATCTGGAATTATTTATAGGTTATGTTATTACCTTTTCCGTTCCTTCTTCTTTGCAATCACATTCTGGACTATGGTTTTACATATATGGACTTATCCTCAGTCAAAGTTTTTCTCATACAAAAATAATGCTAAACTCATGGATACACATCCCTCCATATTATTTGTCTGAAAGAGTTCGCCCCCCCCCTTATCCTCTATCCTCCACTGCTTCTCTTCCTTGTGGCCACCACAAACAACAGTGCAACGAGTCCGTGGGGCTGGACGCTTTTTACCAGGAAGTCTACAATCCGAACCGGACGTCCATCATGGTGCTGGGTGGCACGTGTTCACCTGTAACCGAGGCTACAGCCCAGGTGTCCCATCTGTGGGGACTCAAACAGGTGAGTGTAGTTTGGTGTCCGTAATATTTACGTCAGTCTCACCTTTCTTACATTTTGACCGTACTAACCTCATTCCCATACAAAGAACCATTGGTCTTTCATTTGCGTTACGTTATTTTAGTTGTTTATAGTTCTTCGAGTGTTCTATACGTGTTTGTAACAACATCAATAAATCTCAAATTTTCCTCTGGTTACCCGAACAGGACTCGAACTTAAATTATATCGCATCGTAGGCTGTACACTACATGGAACGCTAAAGCGCAATACAAACAACAGGCATTCGACTCATGAGCTATAAATACCTACCGGAATCCAAACCTATAGATTCGTTGTCTGAAATCCTTCCTTTTGTCATCTGTTTAGCTATAGAAGAACCCATCGTTTCCTTTCTCCTGATGTCCTTTTGTCCCTCCTGCAGGACTCGCATTTATTTTTTTAACTCCCCTGATTTAATACAGCCAATTCTGTTTTCCTTTGCTCAAGCTGCCGTCTCCAATTCTACGTCCAAACAATGACAAAACTCATTTCTTTTTGCCCAGACTGATTTGGTGGTGTGGTGGGGGAGGGATTATAAACTATCGCAGCTCACTAACCAACTTTCCTCACAGAACAAGAGACAATGTCGTATAACCTTATAACCTCCAGACCTACTACACCACCCCATCTCTTGGTATCTACGAACATTGTGGAGACTCTTAAAAGAATTAATTGGGATCCCTCCATCTCCACATCGAGTTTTTCCTGAAATGCCCTCTAACAAATATTTAAAAAAAAACAACACACACAACCATAAAATACATGCACATACAATATCGATTCCGAATTGAACTATATTTTTTCCCCGAAAGGTACGAGAAAATAAGGTTGCGTTTAAAAATAAATAAATAAAAAGAACAAACTCCTAGCCAAATTTGTGTGTTATTTTTTAATAGAGTTATAGTGAGCCGTGTAACCAACTCCCCACATCCCAATCTATGCACACCGTTGTGTGGTAGCCTCGGTTTGTTAGTTGTTTTAAATGTATCGTGAAGACATTTACAAAACAAAGCAGAAATCGAAAACGCCAATATGGTGCAGGGTTGCTGTCTTATAATCAATTCTTAGAATTCAGGTTAACTTTCTTTAGGAATCGTTACAAAGTGAGATTATTTGCCCCTCAAAGAGATGCTGGAATATTTAAATAACTTACATAAAGCTGCTGATATCAAGATTCCTTTGTATTCCGCGCTGAATGTCTTAATTTTAGTTTTAGCCATAAAAAATTACTTCTAAAACTTTGTAGCATAGATGTAATATATTTTATATAGAACTAAAACAAATGGTGTACTTTATATTTCGAATGAGTTTACTTCTATATAATTACGAGAAAGCTTTATTTTTAATTGATGAATTAATGAATGAATTAATTACTTAAATTAAGAAATTATTGCATGTATGAATATGACTATTAATATTGTTAGTTGAGAATAAATAAACACATTTTAATTCCAGATCTCATACGCTGCCGTGTCACCCCACCTATCCAACAAAGAGATTTTCCCATCATTCTTCCGGGTCATGACCCCGGAACAAAACCTGACGGCGGCCAGGGTCAAGCTGTTCCAACTGATGAACTGGCGGAGAATCAACATCATCTACCAGAACGTCAAGCTCTGGTCAACGGTAGGTCAGGGGTTCACGATAGGTCTCAATATCGGTGTTGTGGTCACGCCTGGATAGTGGTCAGTGGTTCACTTATCGTGTGTTGTGGTCACTCTAGGTTAGTGGTGGACGGTGGTCACAATACCCGTGGTGTGGTCACATGTGATGCCTGGCCAATGCTAGATTACAACATCATTCATGTGGTCACCTTTAGTTTTGTGGTGGACGGTAGGTGACTTTAACAGTGTCATTGAGTTAGTGGTCAGATCGCACAATCAAACCTGATATTGGAAGAAACCCAAGCAGTGGAATCATCTGCTTATTTTTCTCGGAAATGAAATAATTTAGATAATTTTCTGTCAGCTATGGAATGTCAAAATAAATTAATGTTAACTTTAGTCCATAAATAAGGAAGCAATACAAAAAATTAGTCTTAAATTATTATAGTAGCACGAATTTTTAAATGCATTAAATTTCAAACATTAATATCCTAATTATTAAAAAAACATATGATGGTACACATAAGCTACCTTTATCATTTAGAGAAATGTTTGATTGTTTATTTGGAAAGTAACGTTTGAAGAGATGTTTTTATTGCAGTCTTGAAAGCCTTATTAGTAGGAATACTTCGAATGTGTAATGGTAAAGATTTCCATTGTTTGGAGAGATACAAAATGAGAAAGACCTATCACAAAATGTCTTAGTGTGTGTGTCTTGGGAACAGAGAAAATATGTATGTCTGCAGAAGAAAGTTGCTGACGAGTGGAAAAGAAGACAGACAGAAATTTAGTAAGAAAGGAAGGGCATGAGTCAGAGAAGAAGTTGTGGCCGAGAACGGACATTGTGTAATCAATGCATGCTTGTAAAATTAAGTGAATGAATAACGGAGTCATATGGCCGTGTTAGTTTTTCTGCATTAAAAACTAGCTTCGCAACTGAACTTAAAATTTGGTGTGGTTTTTAGATGGATTTTTTTCCTTTTTTTTCTTTTTGGTGACCCCATCAGGAAGAGAATTGCAATAATCAAGACGAGAGAGAACAAGAGCACAGACTAGAGTTTCGTTGTTAAATGTTAATTAAATGTTAGCTCTTGTTTTTTTTTCTTCAGCTGGAGGAATACATGAAACAGGATCTGACCAGAGAGGGCTATGACGTAGTGGGCACGGAGATGTTCACCACTGACCCGACCAACTGTATTGAAAACCTCAGGGTAACACGTTTTATGTAACACGTGTTTAAGATAAAGACTTAACGAAATACACAACTACCAGGGGAATTGTGGGGGCTTTCACATGTCACTCTTGTCCTTTCAGCAAACGAACAGTGCACCGATCTAGTGAAGTTTATTTGTTGTACTAGGGAGCTTTGGCGCTATTTGCTAAGAAATAAGAGCACTAACTAAAGATATCGTTTATTATTTTAATAACGGTGATTTTTACACGTGAAGGGCTTCACTCAGTATACGGGATTATTTTTTTAAACTCTTTGGTAGATGTTTCAAACTTGCTCTAAAATGTGTTTCTAACCGCGACATAGTAGAGATCCCTGTGCGAGGTTATGCAGCTCATCTGTCATTTGTGCGACATTGTGCAGTTGATAAAAAAAAACTTGGCGCGCAAATATCTTTAAGCTCGTTAATTAAAACTTTTACATAACATGCAGAGTAGCATCCATATATCCGTCTTTAGTTTAATAACAATTCGTGTGGTCTCTAAGCTCGATGGTCCATGGTCCGAGTGATGTTCACTAGTCTGGTTGAAGTTTCCATGGTCTGAGTGTTGGTCCTTGCTCCGAGTGATGTCCTCGGACCAATCTTGAAATGAACGGTTTTATTCAAGTTCACTCTCGTTGGTCTGTGTAACTTGATAAACGCACATAAACAAATTGTAAACTATTGTTTTATTTAAAATAAAAGGATTAATTCTTTAACTTTGAAACATTTCTCTTCTCTCAGCTCATGATATCCTTATCTCAACCATGTTTAATTTTAAAAAGCGTGTAAATACCAAAATGTATTAGGTTAATAGGAACTGAAGCCATCCATTTTCCGCTTTTCCCCTCGTATTTATAAAGTTTTCAAATAAAGTTTTGATCTACGTATTGTTGTTCTAATTTTAAGAAACTTTTTTATATGTTCAGTTACCCTGAACTTTTTCTATCTATATATTTCACCAAAGTGAGTATGTGCAAATGAGCATGACGAATGACCCTCGCTGGGGTCGACCGATCACTGTCGGCAAGCATAGTGGGATTCGTAGTACATGTGAATCGTAGTGTAGAGGTTATCACGTCCTCCTTGCACGTGGAAAGTCCTGGGTTCAAGCCACAGCGGGAACCTTTTTTTAACTTTTAAAAATGTTTTTTTTCTGCCTGTTGTTTTCCACCTTTTTTTGCGAACATGACTAACCCTCGCTAAGGCGGCCAATCACAGTATATGGCTGGCAAGGGATGGTAGTAAGGGTGGGGGACAGGTATCAACAACCGCAGTACACATATCTCCACGTTTACTCGCTTTTTCCCCCCCAATTTCTTCGTGCTGCTGTTCTTGTCCGTTCTCTTAACCCCCCCCCCATTCTTTGCACTATCTTTGATGAGCAAACAAGTCTGCGGCGTATGCTACGCCACGTATCATATCTAGTATTTATTTATCTATTTATATTGTATTTATTTAGCGGACAGGAGATCCAAACCAAATATCAATTATAGTTTAAAATTTGATGTAATTTATGAATGGACTTATTAATACTATAACTAATTACAGTAGTATAGCGCAATTAAATATGTATGCTTTGGTGTAAAAGAGCAACGATATTATATATATCAAGTTAAATAGTCAATAGTTAAAATTAATGACTAATCGTTATAAATAATAAAAACAAGATACGACCCGCGGCGTGGCATACGCCGCAGACTTGCTCATCATAGTTACTGTAATGAATGGAGGGTGAGGGTGAGAGAACAAACAGCAGCACGAAGTAAAGCGAAAAAAGCGAGTAAACGGGGAGACATGCGCACTGCGGTTGTTGTTACCTGCTCCCCCCTTTACTACAATCCCTTGCCAATCATCAACCCATAAACTGTGATAGGCCGACCCTAGAGCGGGTTAGTCATGTTTGCAAAATAGGGGGAAAAGAACGGGCACAAACACACATTTTAAAATGAATAAAATGTTTTCGCTGGGACTTGAACCCAGGACCTTCCGCGTGTAAGGCGGACTTGTAAACCCCAACGCTACAAATCACATGTTATTCTGTGAAGGAACAATGCAAGTGAATGCAAGAATCATCATTTCCCATCTCTCCACCAACTCCGCTTGCCAAACCATAAACTGATTGAGATTGGTCGACACCAGCGAGGGTCATTCGTCTTTCTAAATAGCACATACTCACTTTGGTTAATTATATATATATATATATATATATATATATATATATATATATATATATATATATAGATATGTATAGTTTAAAAGTTAAATATAACTTAAGAATGGACTTATTAATACTATAACTAATTACAGTAGTTTAGCGCAATTAAATATGTATGCTTTGGTGTTAAAGTGCAAATATCTCATATAAATAAAGTTAAAAAGTCAATAGTTAAAATTAATTACTAATCGTTATAAATAATAAGAATTGGTATCATAATTTACACTTCAAAAGAGTTTCAAAAATATAATGGCTTATCTATCTTCTATATTTCTATTTCTATAATTTGTTTCCCTTGAACATTCCTTATTATTTTTTTTAAAAATGTACATTATTGATGTTTCAGAAAAATGACGCGAGAATCATCATCGGGAGTATGTACGAAGACAAGGCTCGGAAAGTGATGTGTGCGGTAAGCAATGCTGTACATAAAAAATAATATGTTTTTACGTGCGAGATAAAAGCAGTCGCAGGTAGTCGAAACAGTTTGCCTTTATTCTATATATATGAAAGAAAAACTATAGATGCGCAATGCATCAATGAACGGAGGGAGAAAGATCACCAGAAATAAATACAGGTCGTGATAACGTATACTCAAAACTATTGAAAATTTAAATTAAAATTTATGAACGTAAATTGGCTTCTAAATAAAGAAATTATTGTTACTTTATTTAGGTATGCTTTTCAAGAAGCATACAAATTTATTAACTTACTAGCAGACCCGTCGTGGCGTTGCAACGATCTCAGTAAAAATAAATAAATTTAAAGAAACCAATGAATGGTATTTTTAAAAACAATAATGTCAGAAACCTTCGCGGAAGTGTGAAAAAAACTTCCAAGTTTCATAGCAAACGGATAAATAAATTAACAATTAAATAGCGTACAAAAGAAGAAACGGCACCGGCCCTCAAAATTAGTGATAATAAAGTTTTTTTTATTGCTATTGTACTCAAGCTATATTCATAAATATAGTGTAAAATTGAATAGGGAATAAAATTATTAAAGTTCATTAAATAGACATTTCGAACCCCAGCTCCCAGGGAATGGACATTAAGAGTTCACTACCCTATATTACTATATTAATATAGGCTATTAAGTTTTTATATAATAAGTTTGGTCTAAATCCAGTTATGTTCTCATTATTTAACGCTTAAACTACTAGTATTTTAATATTGGCTATCAAGTTGTCATATACAAAGTTTGGTTAAGATCCAACAATTTACACAGTAGCTAGCGCTTAAACTAATTTTTATATAGCTCATATAATCAAAAAATGACATTATGGGCCCCCGGTGCCCCATGAGTGTTAAATTTAGAAAAGAAAGTTGCCAGTTACCATCCCAGGTAGGTACTTAACAGTCTCCATAAATTTCATGAAGATCGGATGAATGGTTTAGTCAGCTATAAAGGACATGCACACACACACACAGACATACTTTGATTTTTATATATATAGATAAAGATTAATAATTAAAAAGCTTACAAAAGAAGAAACAATATTAAGGGCCCCGGCTTCAAATGAGTGATAATTTTTTTTATTGAAATTGTTCTCAAGCTATATTTCTCAATATCGTGTTAAATTGAATGGGGAATACAATTATTATCGTTCAGTAAAAAATACATTTGTGGGCCCCAAGGTCCAAGGGAATGGACATTAGGAGTTCTGTGCCAACTATTAATTTATTATAGGCTGTTAAGTTTGTATATACTAAGTTTGGTAAAAAATCCATTTATTTTTTCATTATCTAACGCTTAAACTAATTTTTATATAGCTAATATAGGGGGAAAAAACGACATTAAGGGGCCCCCGGGCCCATTTGGTGCAAGATATTAATTTCTAAATCCTGTTCATTTTAAGTCAGTTTCATCAGGGAGATATTTCTCAAGATCGTTAAAAATTGAATGAGAAAAATATCTTAAACAGATACGAAAAAAAGACATTTGGGGCCCCCAGCCCCGAAAAAAATGACGTTAGAAGTTCAGCGCACTTAATTATATTAATATGGGCTACCAAATTTTTGTATACAAAGTTTGGTTAAGATCCACTCATTTACTCAGTAGCTAGCGCATAAATTAATATTTATATAGCTCATATTAGCTAAAAACGGTATTTAAGGCCCCAGGGTCCATTCAGGGAAAGATATAAAGTTCAATACAACTGTACATTTCAATATGGATAATAATGGATACATTTGTCATTATTTTTCAAGATCGTTAATAATTTAATGTGGAATAAAATCCTAAGCTTTTAAGAAAAAGGGCATTTTAGGCCCCCAGCCCTGAAAGAATGGTCATTATGAGTTCAATGCCCTATAGTATTTTAATATCCGCAGTCAAGTTTTTATATACAAAGTTTGGTTAAAGATCCAACAATTTACACAGTAGCTAGCGCTTAAACTAATTTTTATATAGCTCATATAAGCAAAAAATGACATTATGGGCCCCCGGCGCCCCATGAGTGTTAAATTTAGAAAAAAAGTTGCCAGTTACCATCCCGGGAGCGCACTCAACAGTCTCAAAAAGTTTCATGACGATCGGATGAATGGTTTAGTCTGCTATAAAGGACATGCACACACACACACAGACATACTTTGATTTTTATATATATAGATAAAAACTTAAAATAAATTACGACGATTAAAAAATAGTATTTCAAAGGATCATATAAAAAAGAGGATGAAAATCTATCATAGACCAAGCTAATTCTTTCAAATAGAGTCAGTTTGATTATTAAAGGGCGAAATAAATACGTCATCTAATTTTCATCACAGTCTCCGGGGGAAAAAAATCAATATTTTAAACTAAATTAATGTAAATAATTATAAAACAATCCTAATTCCAATTATTATTTGTGACGTTCGGAAAGGGGGTCATGTATCGGGATCGATCAAAGACGTCACAAACATTGCTACCTCGCCATCGGCTCGCTTCAAGTGGCCTGAGGTTTGAAATCTCGTATCAACGAGAACTTGGTTACTGATCGCGTGCCGAGGAATTTCAAATGAAGGAACTCGTGCTGGAAGCTCATAATTTCTTGGCTTTGTCTCTCGCGTAAGCTCAGCCCTAGTGGGTGGAGTGGGGAAGCGGGCGCGGGGTGGGGGAAGTGGAAACCATTTTTAAAGAGGGGAAGGGTGTAATTGGAGAATTGCAAGAGGTGGGGCGGATGTATTCATGGGGAGCGGGGTGGTCTATTGAGTGGCTGTGAGCGTGGGTGCTTGTTGTTAATGTACTTGGCTGATAGTTAGGACTAGTTTGGTCGCTGACTGAAGATGTTGGAAATAGTGTTGGTAGCAGGCTGTGAATGGAGTTAGCTGAGGGTTGGGACTCGTTTGGGTGCTGGCTCTAGATGTACTTCGGGTTTGGCTGAGGGTCGAAAACTAACCGTTAAGGCGAGTGAGATAGACTGAGAGGTGGGAACTATTGGCAGAACGGGACGGGAACATTGTCAATGAGTCGATATCTTACATGCCTCGAATGATTATGAATGGGATATTATGAAAGCGTTATTTGAAAATTATTTATTTTGGCGGTGTGTGCAAGCTGGTCTTCATTCAAATCCATCATTCACAATCCATCATTCACAACGCTTTGATAAATTAATTTTAGGGTAAATAAACGTTGTATTAAAATAAAATATGTAACGGAATTGATATCTTCATCGGAGAATTTTGTTTTTTGTTGTATTTTCCTGTTTACTGTTTGTTGGGTATTTCTTTCTTTTTAAACGCGTATCAAGGTTTTTTGAACTACATTTAGTCATAGCCTTGACATTGCACTCCAAAGGTGTACAACCTGGAAGGCGGTGAGAACAGGAAGCAGGCGTGGTACAAGAAGGTCGTCTGGGTGCTTCCCCGACTCTACGAGATGTACTGGATGGACCTTGAGGACTCGACCATCAACTGCACCAAGGCACAGATACGAGAGGTAGTAGTCGACACCAGGTGATCAAGGTCAGACTAGCAATTAATGTCTCAAGAGCCCAGGGGCCAAGGACACTCTTGCATTGAACGTCTCTTAGGACTAGAAGGTCAAGGACACACTAGCAATTAACGAAACTTGAGACTAGAGGGTCAAGTGCACATAAGCAAATAACGTCTCTTGAGACTAGGGGGTCAAGGACACACTTGAAATTAACTTCGCTCGAGACTAGGGGACCAAGGTCACACTTGCAATTGTCTCTCGAGACTAGGAGGTCAAGGTCACTTTTGGCAATTAACGCTTATCTTTTTTAATTCCATTAACAAATACGATGAATGGAATAACAAGTGTTGGGTGTTTCGGGAGATTGCTTTATAGATAAGGGAGGTTACTACTGATAGAGTTAGCAAAGTCGCAAGTGGCGTGGGACTGCAATCAGGCTGGGTAGAAAAGAAAATTTTTATATGAAAAAAATGTATGAAGAAGCCTGAATAGACGCCACCAAGCAAAGATTGTATCGGAAAAAAAAGCCTTTTTCGGCAAATGCACAAATACAAACAAATATGAGAGGTACGGAAGTAAAACAAAACCGCTGCATTGTTAGGTTCAAGAAGACATCACCCAGCTATTTTTGAAGGCTCTTTCACAATGCTTTAATTGTTTTAAGGCGTCTTATCAGGCCCGATACTTTATATCAATTTTAATCAAAATTACATCATTAATTAACAAGAATAACTGACTTACTATCGATGGTCTATTAAAACAAATGTTCTGATCTATTTATTTTATCGACACCAATAAAAGTTTAATTTTTTAAATAATTCATTGGGGTTTAGCGACTCAATTTAACTTAACTAACAAAAATTATATAAATTTTTCTTTTAAAAAAGAATGTTATTAACATTGGGGCACATTTGGTTGATGCTACCATTTACCTAAGCTGATATAATATCATGTCCTATTCTCTAACCCTTACCCCTGTTCCCTCATGTCTCTAACTTTACTTTCTCTCACGCCTAACTCCTTTTCTCTCTCTCCCTCTCTCTCTCTCTCCCTCTCTCTCTCTCTCTCTCTCTCTCTCTCTCTCTCTCTCTCTCTCTCTCTCTGTCTCTCTCTCTCTCTCTCTCTCCCTCTCTCTCTCTCCCCCCTCTCTCTCTATCTCTCTCTCCCTCTCTCTCTCTCCCTCTCTCTCTCTATCTCTCTCTCTCCCCCCTCTCTCTCTCTCCCTCTCTCTCTCTCCCCCCCTCTCTCTCTCTCTCTCTCTGTCCATCTCTCTCTCTCTCTCTCTCTGTCCATCTCTCTCTCTCTGTCCATCTCTCTCTCTCTCTCTGTCCATCTCTCTCTCTCTCTCTGTCCATATCTCTCTCTCTCTCTGTCCATCTCTCTCTCTCTCTCCCTCTCTCTCTGCCCATCTCTCCCCCCCCCTCTCTCTCTTTCTCTCTCTCTGTCCATCTCTCTCAAACTCTTACTCATGGCGTTCTCACTTTTAGACCTCACCTTTAGGTAAAGATGATAATTAAGGAATCACAAATGTTAAATAAAGCAAAATTCCTTCCAAACGATTGTTAACTTAGTGGCTCTTTAAGTCTCGTTTGACTAGATCACTCCGCCATTGCTCAACAGGTACTAGGGAACTATTTCACCATCGGTTCTCAGGCCTACTCACGAGACAAAAACTACCTGGCTGAGAACGGAGTTGTCCCCTCCGAGTTCCACCAGCTGTTCTACGGCCGAGCTCTGTTCGAGTGAGAAAACTGTGTAACAATGTCTTTTAGTTGTTGGTTATCAGTTGGTTGCTATTCATTTTGCAAATCAGTTCATGGTGAATGAATGCAACATAGCTTTAATAAGTGCCTTTAATACGTTTGGAGCATGTCTTTTTTGTAGCGATGAAAAAAGTTAGAGCAATTTTTTTTTCAAAATAGTTAATACTAAATCTTGAACCAGTCAGTTAATCTTTTATTTCATTATTTCCTATCAGCTCAATTCTTTATATGTGAGTCAAAAATTCATCCATAAAAATTAAATAGTTGTTTGATCTCGAAGTATTGGTTTATTTTAAATATTTAAGATTCAAATCATGTTTAACTTTTAATTTAATTTTAAAAAAATGTAATCGACATTAAGTACACATATCGTTTAAAATTTTATTATTGTCATGTCAGTAAGGTAGTGGAAATCGAAAAAATTTCTAGCCATCTCCTTAAGATAAATGGGAAAAGTGAGTGTGTGTGGGGGGGGGGTGTAAATTTCGACTTAATGATTTGCCCATCCCATCACCCTACTTCTAAAAAATAAAATGGTAAAGTTTTCAGGAAAATTCCAGGGTTATTTTCCTGTAGTGGGCGAAAAATTCTCTAACCGCATTTGTTAATGGCACTAACCATGAGTTACGACACTGCTTCTGAAAAAATGTCCTGTTTCAAAACATATATGAGCGGTTCGGACATTTGGCTAAAGAAATGCAAAATTGCTCTCCATTCGTCAACATCACGGGTTGTCATCCTAAGGGTAGTGGCCCCGAGGGTGTCGCAATGAGTTTTCTGTTATTGTGATTTTTAAATTAAATTTTATCGGGGTCTCAGATCACGTGACTTTTATAAAAAGGGGTCGCCACCAGAAAATGGTTTGGAAACTTTTCTCGGCATGCATGTATGTATCTTACGCACACACAAACGTACACACACCAATCGCTCTAATTCCTAACAGAGCTGTTAAGGACGACATCCCCCCGGATCTTCTGACAATGTTTAAGTATGGTTTCCACGACGACAACTCATTAGTAGGCCAGCACAGAGCACCGGAAGCATATGACTGTGTGTGGGCCATTGCCAGGGCCCTGAACAACACGCTGGCATATCTAATCAACTCAGGTAACAAAAAATACCCCTCTAAGGTTAACGGTTTACGTGTAATCATTATTGTCTAAGTTGCTGAAAGTTTGAAAATATTTAGAAAGAAAAGCAGAGCCACCTAGGGGTCGTCCATAAAGTACGTCACGCTCCAGAGAAAGTTAAGAAAGTGTCACAATTTGTGACAGAGGGAGGGGGCTCCGGCCATGTGTGACGTCACGGTGTTTTATATTAAAATGTTAATTATTTTGTTAATTAAAGAAATAATTTTTGTTCGAAAGTGTGACGTACTTTAGGGGGGGGGGTCCATATTCGTGACAGTTTGTGGCAGAGAGGAGGGAGGATTTAAAAATCGTCGAAAATAGCGTGACGTACTTTAGGGACGGTCCTCTAGTGGGCCGTGGAATTCTCTGCTGCTGAAAGGGATTTACTTGTTAATTAGGCCCTAAATTGCGATTTGAAAAAAAAATTAACTTTGAATCCAGGATGCTTTAACACTAATATGGCAAGGATCTCCAAAGTTCATCCAATAGCTTGGTTAACTCCCTAGATTTAAAATATGCATATTAGATTATTCTTCATAGTTGCAGACATAACATTTTAAGAAGACATTTAACATATCAAATAAAAACGTTCAAAAAACGATACCATAGTTCTATCGGAAATATTTAATATGACACTCTAGTTAAAACATTTATTTTTGGTTCCTAGGAGACAAGAGAAGGTTGGAAGATTTTCACTACAGAGACTCGTTTTTCTCCCAGATCATGCAGTCAGCCATGCGCAACGTCACGTTTAAGGCGCTGTCTGGGCCGTTCTCATTCAACGACAACGGCGAGAGGTTGCCAGGGATCCTCATCTCAAGATTTAACGGTGGTAAAGCAAAAATACCATTTCAGATCATAATGGCCTATGGGGCAAATAAAGTAGCGTTCACAAGTTTCGATAGTCCCGGGATACGGTTTGATGGTGTGGCTAGCACAATGCCCAGGCGCCTTTACTTTACCCCCCCCCCAACTAATGTCAGGTACTCATTTAACGGCGGTGGGCTCAGTTAATTATTGACTCCGACAGTTTTGAATTTTTAACTTAAAAAAAAGAAAACTTGAATTGAAATTCCGTAACCAAAATCCAATTTCTTTTGATTGATTTTAGTTCTTCGTAACAGGTTTTTAAAAAAAATGAATTAACAAGAACTTACAATTACAACTATAACTATAAGATATTATCACATTGTTTGAAGGGAATAGAATTTTCAAATTTGCGCTGATTCAAATAATTTTTCACAATAAACATATATGAGCTTTTATTACACAGAGCTCTTATAAGTCTGGCGTGTATTTAATGGGGGTTAACGTTTTGAAAGAAACAATATTTCACGTGATTTACTGAACTTATACCATTCCCTTCCCCAGACAACACGCCGAGATTTATTGACATTGGCGGATGTCAGCTCAATGGTACCGGAAGCTGGGACTGCTACTTGGACGAATCGAAAATTGTCTGGGAAAATGGTCAGTATAAAAATATAATTTAAAAAATCTCTAAGAATAAAAATCGGCGAAACAAATCTACTACAATGAAAATTGCTTGAAAAAATATTCTAGAGTGAAAATTTCTGAAACGAATCTACTAGAATAAAAATTGCTGAAAAAAAATCTGCTAGAAGGAAAGCAGATGGAGGAAAAATCTACCAGCATTCTGTCACGTGTGAGTCACGAGTTGGATGACGGAGAGGTCACGTTAGTGAAAGCGCGGGAAGAAGGTTCGAGATTATTGGTAGAGTGTTGTCAGAATTGTGCGTGTAATGGCAGCCCTTTGCTGAGAACTTCACGTTGTATAACCTCAAATTATATGTGTTCTGTGCATAGTGTAGATATTAAAGTTGTTTTATTGAAACCAGTTCTTCAGAGTATTATTGTATGCAAGGTTATGTATTGAGAGAACGCCTACAAGATATCTATTTAAGTAAACCATTTACATTGGTGTCAGATCGGAAAGTCAAAGTTAACGAAGATTAAATTGTTATCACGATACTGAAAGTTGAGAAAGAGAGGTTTCGTGGAAGTGACAAGTATTGTGTATTTCAAAAAGGAAAGTATTCATTAAAAGAAGAAATATTAGCAGCCATCGTATTTTGTGAATATTAAAGGCCGTGTGTGGCAGTTTATAAACTTTTGTAGATTGAAGGAATATTAATATTATAAGTATTTCAATATGGCGGCTTAAACGCACGTGACCACTGCGTGCGCTGTGTAAAACTGAATCAGACAAGTTGGTCCTCACCATACGGTAACACAGTCTACACAGTACAAGCGTACTACAGTACACACACTACCGAGAGCTGGTAGGTCTTTACGTCAGCAAGCCTAACAAGCTAGACGATTCCGGGAAATATTTGTAAACATAACCTTGAACTTGGGAAGCTATGGACTATTAACAACAGTGTCAGTGTGAATTATAAATCAAGGAATGGAATTTGTATACATTCATTGTGTGGAAAGTGTGATAATTGCAATTTTGGATTAACGGAGTGAACTGTTTAAAGTGTCTAAAAACTACTCTAAAGTTAGAAAATTGAAAATTTGACTAAATGACTTATTTCATATAACAAAATTAGGACCATCGGATGTGTTTTGTCAATCTGAGGGAATGTATATATAAAGTATACTTAAGATCCCGTGTGAGGATGCTTTGTTGCCTCATTTTGTCAAAATCAAATTTAATGGTTTAGATTTGTCACTTATTTGGACTTAACGTATTTTGAATTCAAGATTTTTCATTGGAGGATTTATACCTTAATTACTAAATACGTACATTCATTACCGAATTGCTTGACTCATATCATTCCATATGACAAAACATGGAATACTACGAAAAATTCACTGCCTTAGCTAAAGAATTTGGCTTAAGTGGAAAAGAATTGAAAGACTTTGATGAAGAGAAAGCCAATCTAGCTAAAGAGGAAGAGAAGCTAAAAATAGCCAGAGAAGAAGAGATTCGAAAAATAGCTAAAGAAGAAGAGAAGCTAAAAATAGCCAGAGCAGAGGAGATGCAAAAAATAGCCAAAGAATAAGAAAGGCAAAAACAAATAATTGAAAGAGAAGAAAGATCTGCAAAAAGAGAACTTGGACAACTTCAAATTGACAAGTTAAAACTACAAATTGATTTAGAGAGTAGAGGCCACAATCCTGGTAATGACACAAATAGAAAGTCAGTACCGAAGGATACTATCAAAGCTAGAAAATATGATAGCCAGAAAGAAACAATGGATGTTTATCTGGATTATTTTGAATCCATAATGGTCATGAAAGGTTATGATGAAGAAGATTGGCCAGCACAATTGAAAACTCAACTAACTGGAGAAGCATTTGAAGCTTACAACAGTAGAGCCAACGAAGACAAAAACATATATAAAAATGTCAAAAAGGCACTTCTCTGTCATTTCGGAAAGTCAGAAAATAATTATAGAGAAGAATTTCATGAAATGAAAATCAAGATGGACAAAGATCCACAGATCATAGTGCATAAAGCACAAGTTAAATTAACAAAATGGCTGGAACTTACAGCAATAGATACAAGTAATCCAAAGGCCATACTAGACATGGTGTTAATTGACAAGTTCTTAGAAAATGCAACACCAGCTCTATTCACATATTTAACTGATAAGAAAGTTCGTACTCAAACAGAGCTAACAAATGCATTACGCACATTCAAAGACTCTCATCCAAATGTGGAAATGGATAAGAGACAAGATATCTTTGCAGCAATACAAATTAAAAACCAAGAAAAAAGACAAGGAATGAGAAACCAGAGTCTGCCAAACCAAGGCAACAGATAAACTATTTGCTGGTACTGTAACAGGCCAGGACATATGGTAAGGCAGTGTTACCACAATAAAGTACAGCCAAATAGGGTATCACCTAATAGTGGCCCTATAAGAAAGAAAGCAAAAGAAAAATCAAGACAAGATCACTTTGAAAACAAAGGTAGACAAGCATGGAGAGAAAAATATAATAATAATTCCAGACATAGAGATTATGATAAAGGTAGACAATCATTTAGAGACAAATACAATCATGATTACATATATATAGATTATAATCAAGGTAGAAGATCATGGAGAGGCATATATAGTTTTGATTCCAGAATAACAAATTTTGATCAACCATGGAGAAAGAATGAAAACCAAGACATGAATGATAGAAATAGAAGAAAGATGAATTGAGTGTAAGTAATTGCTAGTGACACTGTAGCCACTATTGACAATCACGTATATGGTAGAAGTGATGAAGGCCATAGTAGCAGAGATAGAGATGGTACTGTTCAATCTGAGACGTTTTATGTGCAATCATCTGAAGTAGGAAGAACAATGGGTTGTAAGAACAATGGGTTGTAAGAACAATGGGTTGTAAGAACAATGGGTTGTAAGAACAATGGGTTGTAAGAACAATGGGTTGTAAGAACAATGGGTTGTAAGAACAATGGGTTGTAAGAACAATGGGTTGTAAGAACAATGGGTTGTAAGAACAATGGGTTGTAAGAACAATGGGTTGTAAGAACAATGGGTTGTAAGAACAATGGGTTGTAAGAACAATGGGTTGTGTATCAAGCAGAATCAAAGACATAGATACAGACAATGCTTTTCAGATAAAGGTTTCTAGTGACAGTGACTCATCTGGTCGAAATTCTGTTGAATTATCTGGAAGCAAAAATGACATCTCAAAAGCTAAGCGACTTATTCAAGATGCTGGAATTGATATTGTGAATGGATATAATCATGGTCGTGGTTGGTGATTTATTGAACATTTAATAGGCTGAAGAAGCATTGAAAGCCCAATTATTTGAATTCATACTCGTCAGCTGAAGAATGACTATCTTTGAACTAGGCTATGCTATTAGCCGACTACAAATTTGACATTTAACCTGTTAAGGGAAAGGAGAATGTGGTTGCAGACATATTAAGTAGATTGACAATAAATAAAGACATTCTGTGAATTCCTAAGTGATAAAACCAGAGACTGTATTAATATGAGTATTTTTATTAGCTGAACAATAAACAAGGAGCAGTGTTTGAATTCCAATGGACAATATATTTAATTTTAATTTTATGAATATTGATTGTTAAAAGTATTTTACTTACACAAAATTACAGATTTGTTTAAAATTTCCTGTTTCATTTCTTCAGTACAGGTAGACTGTTGAAGTCCTACAGATTTTTTCTCTTGATCTTTATGTCTAGATGTTGTGTGTAAGGCAATGAATGTTAATTGATGCTAAATATTTGAAATTTGCATATACATGTAGATTAATTTGATTTTTATTAAGACCAAAAATGTTGTATTTCATAAACATTTTTTTTGAAGGACGGGGGTGAATGTCACGAGTGAATCACGAGTTGGACGGAGAGGTCACTGAGTGAAAGCGCGGGAAGAAGGTTCGAGATTATTGGTAGAGGGTTGTCAGAAATTCTGTGTATAATGGCAGCCGCGTGCTGAGGACTTCACGTTGTATAACCTCAAATTATATATGTACTGTTCATAGTGTAGATATTAAAATTGTTTTTATTGAAACCAGTTCTTCAGATGATTATTGTATGCAAGGTTATGCACTGAGAGAACGCCTACAAGATATATTAATAAGTAAACCATTTACACATTAGAACATGTTAATTGAAAAATAGGTTTTAAATCCTACCAATTTAAAATAAATGTAAACAAATATAAAAGATTAAAAAAATAAATTGTTTTTCAAAACACATTTAATCCCGTTTATGCAATATCAATTAATTTCTTTTTGAAAACCTCCAGGTCAGATTCATGTGGACGGTTTACAGAGGGTAGCCAGGTTCATGCGGATAAACTGTCAGTTGAAATATTCATTCTGGTCAGTGTCCAGTCTCGGGATGGTGTTATCTATCTGTCTATTAGTGTTTAACGTGGTAAAGAGGACACACAGGTTGGTATAGAAATATCTGTAAGATAAGTTAATAGACAAACAATTATTTTACATAGAAAATATTTAAAAACTAAAACAATTATAATTTTTTTTTGGGGGGGGGGATGGGGCGCAAAATTACCCATTCTTATCTACTTTATAACAGACAGAAAATCAACATAGTTAATTAGATGCAGTGGTAATCGGGCGAAATAATCAATCTATTTTAATTTTAAGGTGTTGTGAAAAAAAGACGGGCTGCGATAATTTCACCAATCGGTCCATAGATTTGTATTTTCTTGTTTTAATCTAATATCTAAACAAGAATAACTGTTTTTTTTAATTATATATATTTCACCACAAGTAATGAAGTCATAAAATTTTGATAATTCGTTAAAATGCTTAAAGACCTATTCCATCACAGCCACCTTCATTCCCGACCATTAAAAATGAACTGCAAATGTGCTAATTACCTTTTCCATTAACGACTGTATCAATTACATCATTCAAGTAGTGGCGTGGCCGCGGTTATTGCGGCCAGGATCAGATATGAAAAATAATATTTTCACTTACACTTTATTTTCCATGGAAAAAAAAACTCCATCAGGGTAAAAAAATATGATCCTCGATTTAAATGGGAAAAAATTTGGTACGGAACGGGTTTTACTGCCCATTTTGATCCCAAAGCCCTTCACGGTACTTCACCACTTTAGTCTCAAAACAAAAACTAAAAACTTGAAGCCTGTATAAACGTCATGGTAATTTTATTTTTTCGTTTTATTTTCTGTTCTAACAGAATCATCAAAATGTCGTCACCAAAACTGAACAACTTGATTCTCGTTGGCTGCATAGTGTCCTACAGCACGGTGTTTATCTTGGACGGAGATGGGATCGCTTGCGTGGTAGGTCCTTAGATCATAGTCAGGGCGCTACTTTCACTGTACGGAGATGGGATCGCTCACGTGGTAGGTCCTTGGGGTCATAGCGAGAAGGTTATTTTACTGGACGGAGATGGGATCACTTGTGTTGTAGGTTCTTGAGGTTATAGTGAGAAGGTTACTTTCACTACGAGGATGGGATCGCTTCTGTGGTAGGATTTTTTGATCGATGTTCACTTTAAGCTTCATGGCTGCCCATTTTCTGTCCGGCGCCGTGCAGCATCTTAGAATTACCGTGCAGCAAATTTGATAAGGCTACGATAAGGTTTAACAATGTGTTTGTTGGGTGTACAATATTGCACAAAATTATGGATCCAACTTTGCAAACGAGTTGTTTTTATTATTATTAGTATTATTTTTTTATTTTGAACACGGAACAACGAATCATGAGAGAGAATATTTGATGGTATAGATTGTTTGGTAGGTCTTGCTCAGGGAGTTACTTTTACTGGACGGAGATGAGAACAGCTGTTATCTGTTTTTAACTTTTCCTGGATGGAGATGGGGGCCACCTGTTTGGTCCTTGAGGAACCAGACAGTACGTGATGTTTGTGGTGGCTTTCGGAGAATTTACAAAAAAGTGACAACTGCTTTGAAATGGGGGCTGACATCAGACTGTCTTTGGGGGTATTTAGAAAGTCGAGCTAGAGATGTCTATACGGAGACACAGCTGCTTGTTATGCGATAAAACGACGTCTTAAAAATGGTCACCGACATAACTGTTCGCCTATTCCTTAAGAATATTTATAACGACGCGGTGGTCGAGTGGCAGCGTACTGGACTGTCGTACCGATGGTCACGGGTTCGAATCCGTGTGAAGGCAAGGGTTTGTTCCCGGGGCCTAGGGCGTCCCTGAGTCACCCCCGCTCCGAATGTAGTTAGGCGGCTGGGTAATGCGTGGAACCCACAAAGCCGTGGCCTGTGAATGCTGCATCACTTGCCAACAGATTATCTGTCATGGTCTGTGGACGCAACTATCTTCTGCATAGAAGGAGCGTCTGTAAAGATAAGATAGAACATGACTTCCTCTTAAATAGCATCATCATGACCTAAATAACAATCCTAAACCGGATCGAAAAAATTCGCACTTTTATGATGAGTTTCATTGCAGGAATGTCCCCCCCCCTTCATTTCTATAGTGCCAATGCCTTTCTTGTTCCTGTTAACTATATTGTACTTGTTTTCCTCACAGCTGCATACATTCACCATTGTGTTGGGATTTTCTCTGAGTTTTGGCGCCTTGTTTGCTAAGACGTGGCGAGTCTATGAGATATTTACAGCTGGACACAAGGTTCTCAACACAAGGGTCAGCTCAGGAATTTTTATATTTACACAGCATCTGTTTTTTATTACATTTTTAATTTACATAACATTAATAACATTTTTTAATACATTTTTAATATTACGTAGATTTCTTTTTATTCCTTGACAAATAACAAGAAAAACTTATTTCACTCGATGCTTCGGTAGTAGATTTTACCTGTTATGATTGCGAGCAGTAACCATTGAATAAAGAAAAACTTGGGTAAGAGCTAGCATTGTATCTTTAAAAACAAAACTCAAAATTTTCTTTTTTTTGTTTTGTGCAGGCGTCGTTCTTTATCTTTAAGCTTCTTTGCTCGGATTGATGAAAAACTAGATTTTTTTTTCTTATTGAAGTAATTGCTTGATTTCCAAAACTTTTTTTATATTAAACTTTTACGTTTATTTCAATGCAGATATCAAGAACTGTATATGGTGTAATGGAGAAAATGTACAAAATACGTATATCTATATATTCACTTTCGCTCTTAACAATTCCACTCGGGCTAACTTAAACAACAACAGACATTTTTGCACACTATAGAAATTTGTTCAATAATCATAGAAATAGAATTATCAGTAAACACACTTAACGTTATCATTACCATTGTCCAGATGTTACGAGACAGCAGTTTGTTCCTCATCGTGGCTGTCCTAGTGGTAATCAACAGCGTGACCCTGGTCGGCTGGATAGTGGTCTCCCCTCAACAGCCAACGCTGGTCAATATCAGCAGTACACCGGTACGGTTTGGGGCCGGTACTCAGTTGTACCTGTCATCAATGTGTCGGTATTCCATTGTACCTGTCATCAATGTTCGGTATTCCATTGTACCTGTGATCAATGACTAGTGTTTCGTTGTCATTTTCATTTATAATTGCTACTTTGTTGTACGTGTCATTTATGTTCCCCCTTATGTTATTTTATCTGTTTTTGTTTCATGTAATTTTATCACTTGTGACTGACAAAGGAAAATTAAAGCGAACGATAATGACTTTAAAACATTGTGTCTACAGTCTGCAACAAACAAAGATGTCGAGTACATCAACCAGTATCAGAGATGCGACTCTGAGTATCGACTCCACTTTATGGCCACACTCCTCGCCATCCAGGGCGTCGTGATCTTGTTCGGTACATTTCTGGCCATTCAAACAAGAAAAGTGAGTCCATGACGGTTTGAAAACAGCGATCGATTTAAACACACATTATCAGAACAATAGATTATATGGGGTGGGCAGAGTACGTTAGTGTGTTCACCAACTGACGCTGGGGCGTTACCACGATTCTAGTCATTGATGATTTAAATGAGAACAGAGAATTGCCCTATTCATGTACACTTTCAGGCTAGATCGCATTAAGGACTCAAAAGCCGGCGTTGAAGCCTAGTCCATGAAATATTGGCGCACCTGTTAAGCTATGGCACCGCGCTGAACATGTCCGCGGAGGTTTGGCCGGCGATTGAGTTCTGCGCTCAGACAGTGTTGTATGGCGCTGTGCATGTTGCTAAATAATGTCCAAATCTAACAGAGTAATCTCAATCTCTCCAAAATATCTATGCTAGTTAGTCAAGGGCACACACATAAAAAAATATAATTATTAAGTTTTTTTAAAATATTTTTTTACTGAAAATTTAAAGTATATTTAAACAACTTTTCTGACAATCTTCGTCGATATAAAGTTTTAAATAACTTCTTCATGCTGAAAATTATTAATTCTCTTACTTTAGCTTTATAGTTCTTAGAGGTACTTTTCATTTTGTTTTCGAAATAAATCTTTGACTTAACGGTTTAAATCTTTTTTATTCTTGTCCTAAAAACATTAAGGTCAACATTTATCGAATATTATTAAAAGGGTTTTAAAGCTCCCCCCCCCAAAAAAAAACAAACAAAAAAAACAAAAACAAACAAACAACAACAAACAAAAAACACCAAAAAAAGACACACTTATTTATAAAAAAAAAGACGCAACGTAATTCATGATTTGAATTGTTATGATTTTTGCGCTCATCCCCAGGTCTCGTGTCCAGAGTTAAACGACTCCAAGTGGATCACCATGTGTATCTACAATGTTGTGGTCCTCGGGCCTGTTGGCGTTGTAGTAGTCATGGCAACCGATGATAAACCGGAAATCAATTACGCCCTAGAGTCAGGCATGCTTATTTTAGTCACAACCATGACGCAGTGCCTCGTTTTCGTTCCTAAGGTGATTATTTTCGTATATTTTTAAGTCCGAAAAATGGGCATTTATAAAATATAGGACAAACGGCTGTTGAGAGTAAGTCTCTATATATTTGAAGACTATTTCTAAATACTGAATGATTCACCATTTACAGTTTACAGGAAACAGTTGGAGATTTGAAAGGGTAAAAAAATATCAATAAATTATTTCACTATCGTGACTTGATGAAAACAGCAGACTCCGTGGCTGTTCTTGAAATTGCAATTAATCTTTAAAAATAATACTTTTAAACAATTAAATTAAACAATTGTTGCAATACATCTCGTATCATTTAGAAACAAGTAATAAAAACTCGAATGCGTATTTAAACGCAATTTCCAACAAAGAATTTCGTATTTTTTATTTAAGGCAAATCATTCTAGATTACATTAAAAGTCATTACAAATCAATAATTCTGAAATTAAACAAAACAAATGCTATCTACAAATTGCTAAAATATAGTTTCTCTATGACGTCATATCCCCTCAGGCTACGTCACACCAAGAATGTGTCAATATAATGCGCACAGCGAAACAGTCTAATATTAGCATTCACAAAGCGGGGAAACCCCATTAACTGTCATTCTAGATTACATTAAAAGTCAATTCAAATCAATAATTCTGAAACTAAACGAAACAATTGCTATCTACAAATTGCTGCTAAAAATACGGGAGTCGAATGAAAAAAGATTTTTCAAAAATTCCTTCTCCAACATTGTTATACATATTATTAGATATCGTTTGGCGTTTGTTTCAACCCGATAGATGTTATGGTTGGCGAGAAACTGACAAAATACTAATTTTTTTCTTTAAAAAAAAATGTTTTTGATTTTCCAGGAAATCCATTAAACCTTTTCGGAATTTTATTTTTGGCCGTTGCACATCCTTTGGACCTCCTTAGCATATTTGAAAAATACCCGAACCCTGTATCTGGTATGGTTCAGGAGGAGTTGCATGTGCAAGCTCGAACAGTGCACAGACATTTCAAATGTATAAACTCAATTCCCAAGGGAAATTGCGTTAAAAAATATCTCTAAATAGACGCAAAGTGACATAGAAACGATGCATAAAAATTAACTTTTTTCATTGATCGAAATTCTTTTATTTATACCAAACTCTTTATATTACATAAAATCACGTTACTATTAGAACTAGCAGCCGTGTTTTATGGTCTTTGTAAAAAAACAAACAAATTTTTGAAATTAACAACGATCAATATGTTTAAACATGCGCTTTTGTCATTTATCTTTGAACAGATAATCGCCTACAGAAACCACAACCTTGACACAACTTTCGACGTCAAGCTGAACGTCAAGAGGATCGACAAAAACGACAGCATCTTCTTCGTGGACCACGTGCCGGCTGCCAAGCGGGTCAGCGACGCCAGCACATCTTGTGGCACGTCCCAGCAAACCGAGGCGCCGGACCTTTCCCGGCTGAGCTCCAGCTTCAACATTCGTCATGCCCACGAAGAGCTCCCGAGAAACAAGATCAAGCCGTGTGGCGGCTGTCAACCCACAGATAACGGCGTCGGAATCACGGGGTCCAAACGAAACACTGGGAGCGTGAATGTTGGCGAAATGAAGAGCGAGTGCGGCGCAAATCTGTTCCCGAGGTCGAAGTCAGATTCACATATCCTCGACTGTTACAAGTACGGGTCATCTGGCGATCTGGTTTCGTGCTTTACGCCGGACCGGTTCTGGGAGCTACAGAAGTGCGCAGGTTTCAACAAAAATCACGTTCGTCGTGAAGAATCTGCAAACGGCAATGGCATTGCAAACGACCGGATCAAGCTGAGGACAGACCTCGACGTTCTGGCAAAGAATGGGTTTAAGGCCGTGTGGGGAGGAAAACATGAAATGCGTCATCAAAACGCAGACCTCGGCGAGCTCATCAGCCGCCTGAAGGAAGTTGTTTATCATGTTTCCGGCACCGAGTCGGACCATTGACGCAGTTTAATAGAGAGGTGTTGGTTATGAAAAATGAAAAAAAACACGTATTTCTTGGATTTTATCTGTAGTTTCATTTATTATAAACAAATCTCAAATCCGTCCTACGATGTCGTACATTTTAATCATGTGGTGTCATTTTTAAAAACAATATATTTTTCAAGATAATGTGTTCAATGTTTTAAATAATGTTTCTGGATTTTATTGCTTTATAGATATGTGCAGTAAAAAAAATTCGTATTATTATTTCGTTTTCTATTGCTCTTATAATTTCTTTAAGAATGATTTGATTTGGGGCGCAGGTAACAACAACCGCACTGCGCATGTCTCGAGACCGACAATGCCTAGGCGATTTTCTCTCCCCCCGACGTTAACTCGCGTTGTTTTCATTTCTTCATGCTGCTGTTTGTGTCCGTTCTTTCTCCTCCCTCCTCGTTCTTTATACTATCTTTCTGCACGTCTGGGGCTAATGCAACGCCGCGGGTCGTATCTAGTGTTTGTTCCAGTATCAAATATTAGTTATTTTACTCAAATATAACTATCAACGATACAAAACCCGTGGTGACACAAAGAACTCTGATTATGGCCGTGATTGTCTAAAATGAGTTATTGCCCTTGGGATATTAAACATGTTTCAGTCTATAATCGCATACATTCTGAACGCTGTATCATGAGCAATGTTCCATTTAAGGTCCGTTGGTCCGTGTGCAAAGTAAAATGACTCGTTTGCAAAGTTGCACAGTATTCCATTTTCTTTCGACGTTTTACAAATTTAGTTTATCTATAGTCTATATATAAGAAACTGTACCGTCGGCTTTTGTTGACATCCGTGAGTTCCCCCCGTGACCACATCACAATGTTTTTAAAAACGTTTGGCGGGCGCTTGTGAGGTGTTTGGTAAAATAAATAGAGGTAAAAAAATATTGTTAAAAACCCAAGTTTTTATTAGTGGACTAAAAAGAATAAAATAAATAAAGGTAAAAAAATGATTTTTAAAAACCACGTTTTTACAAGCGGACTAAAAAGAACAAAATAATTTAAAACTGGTAAGTTCAAGTACTTCAATTTAATATGAATAAAAACGTGGGGTGGGTGTTTGGTATAAAAATTAAAGATTTCTAATTTAGAAGGCAAAATAGAGATCTATAAGTGAGAGAATGAGTGAACCGCGTATGTTAAACCTCATAAGCGCCCGCCCCACGTTTTTAGTCATATTAAATAGTAAGTACTTGAACTAATAAGTTTTAAATTATTTTCTTCTTTTTAGTCCGCTTGTAAAACCGTGGTTTTTTAAAAATCATTTTTTTACCTTTATTTATTTCGAGAATAATTTTGTTTCTTAAAAAAAATATTCATAATTTTTTTTTATAAATGATGTTGCATTTGGCTTCAAAATGTATGTTGGTACTCTACGTCAGTACTTCGAAAACATTTTAGAATGGTTGAACGGCAGGAATTTCTACATTGCACCATGGACCGGTGCACTATTTTTCATGCACAGAAGTGGTACCGACTTATACCTAGACGCCCCCCATACCCTGCAGCTTTAAATTATTTGGCATTAATTCCGTTTGTTATATGCTACATTGTCATCCATCATTTTTGAAAAGAATATTCACTGTCTTCACTGGTCTATGGTCTTGAGAGAAAACTTCTTTAAGGCACCTATGTTCTTCATCGTCAGAGTTCTAAAAATATATTGCTTGAGATTAAAAGGAGTCAAATGTGGGGCCACACTTTTATGAAAGATAAAAGAAAATTATATTAATAGTCAATGATTGTCTCCCTGATTGTTTCAGTAACAAAGTCAATTTTAATTATGTTGATTTTGTTTCTACGTTCAAGTTAAAAAACTTATGAAACATTCGAAATCGAAGCATAGCATAAAACAGAGACGTGATTTTGATTATTTTGAATTCAGTGTGAACCTATAGATACGAAAAGCATTGCATTTCATTGTCATTATATCCCTAATAAAGGGATCGAAGTCAAGTGGCGTGCCACTTTGATAAACAAAGTTGACTTCAAGAATATGTAATTGCGTTGAAATAGTTAAAGATAAATATAGATAAACATTAATCAATTAATTTATATAGCTTTCGTAAGTATAAATAAATTCAATATTTAAAATGTATTTCTTATATGCATTTAATTTTTTGTAAAAATAATTTTAAGTTACTTAAAATAATTTTTTAAGTAACACAAGTTAATAATACGTCAGTTATTATTGTATATAAAATTTCAAATAAATTTAAAAGAAAATAAATATTCTTAACTTGTCACCTAAATTTTTCAAGAACAACACAATTTTAAAATATATTAGTACCGGTGCTTTGTGGTGCAGCAATTGCGGGCAATTCAATCGTAATGCACATCAGATGTTACAATAAAAAAAGGTTTACATTTAAAATTTATTTTAAGACTATAGAAAACCCGTCAAAAATGACGGAATCTTTTTGGTTTGAGTTCAATATAAAATTACTGCTGTAAAATTAACAGTAAATTTTAATATGTAATAACAACGCTACGTAACAGTGTTATATAAACATACAGATTTAGATTTACATTAAATTATTCAAGCAAATCATACTTTCAACCGTAACGGTTTTTTTTAAAATTTGACATCAAGATGTGATAGAAAGAGAGAGTAGATGTTGAAAAGAGATATAAAAACAAAATCGATCGCAGCCCCACCTTACAGCATTACATAACGGGAATTATGTATTTTGAATTTTATTTGATTCATTTATTATCATATTAAACATTTTTATGCTGAACGTTCGAAAAGTGTTATTTCGGTGCAGTAATTTGGTGCGCTGTTTCTAAAATTAGAAATCATCATTACATTACAACCATAAAGACGAAGGGAATTATGTATAATGATAATCTGTTGTTTCTCACTGCCAAAATATATTGTCTGTTTGTACACCAATATAGTTGAAAGTATAAATGTAATATTTATGAATATTTGGAAACAAATTATGTCATTCAACATTTTTAAAAAGAATAATCTTAATCCTTCATTGATTGTTCATTTACTATCGTCGTCATTTCGTATTAAAATATCTTGATGATGGCAATTATCGTTTAATTTTCCACTTTTTTAAGGTGATAGAATTTTTTGAAAACTTTATTCTGACTTAGGTGTTAGTTTTAATGAACGACAACATAAAACATAATGAAAAAAAAGTCATGGAACTTTATTAAAAAGTAATTACTGTTAATACTTATGTACGTCTTTGGTAATAAATTAACTTTAACTAATGGTTTATAAGAGCCTAATTATTTTTTGAAAGTTTATCAAGCCATGGCTCGATTGAGGACAATGCTAACGCAATTAACATCGATATTGTTCCTGTACTTTGTCTTAATAATGCCCATTGTAAAAAAACCAGTATTACATACTTAAAATGGCGGAAACGGAAGAAGAGTCATGTGAGCGATTTCAGTTAATTTCTGATATTCTGCACTCACGTGAATCTCAAAGGATGCAAGAGAGGTCATAGTTCCGATATTCATTTAAAATTCTTTAACCGCTGCTAACTCCAGGAATCTATCTTCCAACGTTACATACAAATCAGACTTGGTTATGCATCCAGTACATTTCGGTGAGTCATCGTCTGTTGGAAAGTAGAACTCGAAAAGATCGATTAATTTTCTCAAGTTTTCAAAGATGACTTTTTGTAGAGATGGAACATCAAGTTCTTCATCTGCACTATAGATAGTTGTTTCTAAATCGAAAAACATATTGAAACAATCTGCTGATACTCGTCTCTACCTTGCTGTTCGCTTTCGTTTGTGTCCATCGATCTTATATATCATTGTAAAGCATGAAGCCATCATTCATTGCCTGTAAATATTGTGCTCATTAAAAATGGCAAAGATATCAGCCAAGTAATATAAAAGTGTTTTTTGTCTTAAGAACTTGATTGGCAGCTGAATTTTGAAATTTCTGTAGTTTTTCAAAGTCTTGCTTTTGCGAAATTAAAAGAAGGGAGTTACAAAAATCAAGACTAGAGAGAACAAGAGCACAGACTAGATTTTTAGATGCCCTAATATATGTTATCAGAGTTGCCAAATCCTGTGGATTCAGCCAGATTGATAGAAAAATAGAAAACTAATTTCAGGTATTTATTTCCAGCACCTCAATATCACAAAACATATTGTTGATGCGTCGAGTTATTGTTTCATTTCAGAATTGAACCTGGTCTACATTCTTTGCCACAGAAGCCATCCTTCACTGCATGTAAATATTTCTCGATAGAACATCGCTGCAAATAACACCTTGAGGTGTTGGGATACCACCAACATCCACACTTACAAAACTGAATTGAATATGCAAAGAGGGATAGTTTCAAGTGAGGCTAAAACAAATTCGTTTTCGCTAATGAAGCTTCGGTTTCTTTTAAGCTTCCACCATGTAATTGTGAAGAAGAGTCATAATTTTTTGATGCTAAGTATTCATGTTTCTTCTCTTTATAAATATATATATATATCGGTCCTCTCTTTTCCATATATAGTTCGGTTTAATATAATAAATCTGGTCGGTATCAAATTCAATCTCTCTATTAATATTTTTAAATTTTAAAATAAATCAATTTTTAAAACCAACATGAGTGCAAATTTATTGCTTGAGGGACATATCTATAATAATTATGTCCTATCTTTTTTCCTGCTTTTTTTTTGAGTCGATTGAAGTGAACTAATCACCAAAATTTGGGGCATCTCTTTTATTTCCGACGTTCTGTGATAATAACTTACCATTGAAATAAATGAAGACTAATTTTCGTTAAGAATTTAAATGAATCGATTCATGAAAAAAATAAAAACCGGTGACATGGTCAAAACTAAATTAAATGTGAATTTTTTGCTTAAAAAACTTTATACAAATTTATAATATACACTAAAATTTACTAAATATTTCATTTATATTAATAAAAATTATTAATATGTTAATTGAAATATAGTTTTTTTATTTTCAGTACATTTTATTTCTTTACATCAGCAGACGGCGGATTCCAAATGCTGGTTTAATAAATCTTTAAGTTCTAGTCTTTAATGTATGGATCATTTCAAAACTCGCATCTATTTCAGATTTAAATTTAAAAAATGAAATTAATTTACTTTCTTTTATTTCTTTCCTTCAATGTTGTTTTTTTTAAATAAAAAAGACTTATTTTTATGGTTAGTGTTAAGTATTTTGACTCTATTGTCTAGGAGTATTAAATAATTACATTAAGCTCTAGCCCCCAATACTACAATACACGTAAGTACAAGTTAGAACTACACAACTACATAAAAATACTACTATGAGACTATATCTAAACACATACAAATAATGATGCACAACACTTCTTTATACAAAAGAGATAATATTTAATACATTAAATAAATATATATATATATATAAATACGAAATAGAATATATTTAGCAACACATATGGTTGGACAATACAATACATAAGACAAACGACTGAAACTAACAAGGAAAACGTTATCCCCAGAATTCTGCGAATAATTTTCAACGTTATCCCCAGAATTCTGCGAATAATTTTCAACGTTATCCCCAGAATTCTGTAAATGACTCTCGACGTTGATGGGAGAATTTAGTGAACTATTCTCAAAGTTAATTTTGAGCATTATTTATCATTATATTATGTATATCAAGTAAATTCACGTTGATTATAATAATTATATCTGACCTGAATAAGATAACAGTACCAGCCTTATTGTTTTTCATATTGATTTAAAAGTATATAGATTCTATTTTAGAATCTTTTCAGTCCACTGAGCTATTTTTATCTAGCTCACTGACACTGGTATAAGTATCAGTATAGGCCAATATATTTATACCTATATTTATCCTACATATATTATATATGACATCATAAATATGACCCGATCGGAATAGTCAATATTCACCAAAAAAATATAATTCTATTTTAAACCTTTTGTTATCGCATACTATTTAAATGACTCACATTCATCCCACTGCGACACTACCTTGGTAGCGGCGCAATTGACATATACTATACTGCCGATATTACTAACACTAACACTACTAGTACTACTAATAATAATAGTACTAATAGCTAATACCCTATCCTATACTATATTGCCTATTTTTATAAATAACTATATTGTCCTATATTCTCAAATAATATGCCATGAACTGTAAACCTATACTATATAAACTATATTATATTACTGCCAAACCGGCCTAAAGGAATTGGAGGCCCTTGGGTATAATAGTAATAGTACGAATAGCCTATCCTATAATATATATATATATATATATATATATATATACTAGGGGCAAGTACCCGGCTTCTCCCGGGTTTAACAACAACAGCAACAACAAAAACAACAACAGCAACAACGACAAAAACAACAACATAAACAGCAACAGCAACAAAACAACAAAAACAAAACAACAACAAAAACAACAACAAAACAACAACTACAACAACAACAGCAACAACAACAAAGCAACAACAACAAAACAACAACTACAACAGCAACAACAACAAAGCAACAACAACATGAAGGACATTGACGTCGCAGGGCAAGGGATGTGGACAACAACAACAACAGCAAAAACAACACAAAAGCAACAACAGCAACAACAGCAACAACAACAAAAACAACACAAAATCAACAACAGCAACAACAACAGCAACAACAACAAAAACAACAACAGCAACAACAACAAAAACAAAACAACAACAAAAACATCAACAACAAAACAATAACAAAGCAACAACAAAACAACAACAACTACAACAACAACAGCAACAACAACAAAGCAACAACAACAAAACAACAACTACAACAACAAAAGCAACAACAACAAAGCAACAACAACAACAAAAAATATTTTATGGCGATAATCGCCTTCTTGTTAATCTCGACACCAAAATGTTTATTAATTTGCGTCATTATTTTACGTCTTAATTTTCAATAATTTTTATTTTATATAGCTCATATAGGGAAAAACTACATTTTGGGCCCCCGGCCCCCAGTATCTTATATATATGGAACGAAACCCGTTTAATAACCTTTCCGGTATAATTTTGTGTACGTGTACCAAATTTCACGTTATTTGGTTGTCTGGATCTTGAGTTATTAGGGAACAGACAGACAACCAGACAGACAACAAATGCGTCTTATATATATAAACTAGGGGCAAGTACCCGGCTTCTCCCGGGTTTAACAACAGCAGCAACAACAACAAAAAAACAACAACAACAGCAACAAAACAACAAAAACAAACAACAAAAACAAACAACAACTACAACAACAACAGCAACAACAACAAAGCAACAAAAACAAAACAACAACTACAACAACAACAGCAACAACAACAGCAACAACGACAAAACCAAAAACAGCAACAGCAACAAAACAACAAAAACAAAACAACAACAATAAAACAACTACAACAACAACAGCAACAACAACAAAGCAACAACAACAGCAACAACTACAAAAACAAAACATCAACAAAAAAATCAACAACAAAACAACAACAAAACAACAACTACAACAACAACAATAACAAAGCAACAACAACAAAACAACAACTACAACAACAAAACAACAAAAGCAACAACAACAAAGCAACAACAACAAAAAAATTATTTTATGGCGATAATCGCCTTCTTGTTAATCTCGACACCAAAATGTTTATTAATTTGCGTCATTATTTTACGTCTTAATTTTCAATAATTTTTATTTTATATAGCTCATATAGGGAAAAACTACATTTTGGGCCCCCGGGCCCCAGTATCTTATATGTAAGGAACGAAACCTGTTTAATAACCTTTCCGGTATAATTTTGTGTACGTGTACCAAATTTCACGTTATTTGGTTGTCTGGATCTCGAGTTATGAGGGAACAGACAGACAACCAGACAGACAACAAATGCCTCTTATATATATACTAGGGGCAAGTACCCGGCTTCTCCCGGGTTTAAAATAAGGTTTTCTGTAGAAGCGTACACAACTAACTGTTTACTTGCATGCTATAAAATGGTACATTTAACAGTGTATGTGCTGCATGGCTTAATTTCAAGGATGTCACCATCCTCATCTTTCACAATAACAGTTTTGAGATCTTCAAATGAAATAGGTCCCCGATTATGGTGCAGCAGGAGGCGCATGTGAAATGCTTCTCTGTTGTGAGGATGCACAGTGTACACTCTTCCCAAGGCATTGTCTGTCACATATCTCGGGAAGTCTGCAAGAGGTATACCTTTTTTCGGATTTGCCAGACCTTTTGACTGGCATCCCAGCGAAAATGTCTAGGCACTTCAGAATACAGCAATGTTTTTGCAAGAGGATCTGTTTTGCAGAGATCAAAAAACGCTGTTAATGTAGTCTTTGTTGGAGTGTCTGTCAAATGTGCTGTTGGCTGTCCTGGTTTATAGTATACTCCTTGGCCTCCTTCAAGATGTACTGCCAAGTGAACAACTGTTGGATACCTTTGATGGATGGGAAAGTTAAGCAGGCGCCACACTGCCTCACTGCTACTAATGTATCGTCCTTGTTGATAATTAATTGGTAACCCCATCAAGCCTGTTCGGCATTTCATTTGCAACAGTAAACATGGCTGCATCACTTCCCTTGGTAACATAATTGCAAATCTACTTGATGCTTGTGTTTCTATGACGTACATAGGTCATTCCATCCTGTGCATATTCATGCATGTAACGGGGCCCTCCACTGAAGGATGAAGGCAGCACCACTAATTTGCCAAGATTTTCAGAAGTCACATTGTTGTCATTCCTTACTGCCTCTAATAGTACACCATAGTCCTCAGCTCTAAGTTTTGTTTGGTTGAGTCTGATGAAACGCAATCTCTCATTCTCAACCTTAGCATACATATCCACTATGTATTGCTGGAAAAGGCGCGGGCATCTGAGGAGTGTATTAAATTCGTTGACTCTTTGCATCATGCGATATGCATAGTAGTCATTGCTTGTGGCCTTGTTTACATCTTTTATGTTCAAATCATAGCCATCTTCTCCTCTAACAAATAGCAGAGGATACTGAAGTGGATCATATGACCTGTGAGTGTCTTGAATCCTTTGAAGTGGCATTTGTGAGCAACTTCTTGAATGCAGCACAATGTCTCTACGATCACCTAGCTCTCCAGCAATCATGATGCCACTTCACTAACAGATGGTGCATTGAATCTGCCTTTGTGTTCCTTTAATGGTGCTTTGCCGGAAATTTTGATTTTGTAGTCCACTTGAGTGTTATCCATAATCTCAGCAGCCATTTTAAATGACCTCACATAGCTGTTATGCTGATGCAGCATTCTTTGCAGTTTGAGGACAATGTTTCTGTCAACAGGACTGTCAAGCAAATCCAGTCGTCTTTGCACTTGCTCATCTTCTCCCAAGAAGTAAATCTGGAGATATTTGCTGTCTACAGCATTGACTGGATGAAGAGGTCCAGCATGGTGGTACACTTGGCCTTGGACCTTGAATGTTGGTGTCCACCCGTTATTCACGACAACATTAGACTTGAAGGAAGTCACGGCAAACATATTATTGAATAGTCTAATAAGTTTCACAAAGTCCTTTGATTGTGCAGTTTCACCATTCAACAGAATGCACAATGGTTCTGGTGGCTTTAGAATTGGGGGCAGTTTGACTTTACCACTGGAACAGCACATGCCTGGAGTTTCTTTGCTCAGCTGTTTCAGCTGCTCTGGGAACTCTGTGGCGGACCTGATCTGCCTGGATTTTTATATTTTTTTTTCGTATGTTATCATTGCGGGAGAGTACTCAACAACTTCCCAAAGTTTCATGCTCCTATTTACACGGGAAGTTTGGATATTTAATGATTAGTCTGTTTTATATAGCTCATATTAGGAAAATACCTACATTTTGGCCCAAGGCCCCCTAGTGAGTAATAATTTTATATATTTTTTTCGCATGTTACCATCGCGCGAGGGTACTCAAAATCTTCCAAAAGTTTCATTCTTCTACTTACATGGTAATTTGGAGAATTATTGATGAGTCAGTTTGATATATGAAAAAAAACTACATTCAGGCCTCTGACCACCCAGTGAGTGATAATTTTTATTAATGTTTCGCCAGTTACCATTTTGGGAGGGTATATAACAACTTCACAAAGTTTCATGCTTCTACCTACACAGGAAATAGGAGATTTAATGATGAGCCTGATTTATATAGCTCATTTAAGAAAAAACTACGTTTGGGCCCCCGCCCACCCCCCTACCCAGTTAGTGATAACTTTATACTTTTTTCGACTGTTACCATTGCGGGAGGGTACTCAACGACTTTCCAAATTTTCATGCTTCTACCTACTCGGGAATATGAGGAATTGGTGTTGATTCAGTTTTATATAGCCCATATAAGGAAAAACCGGTTTTGGGGCACCCGGCCACCCATGAGTGGAAATGTTTACATTATTTTTCACCAATTATCGTCATAATAGTGTATTTGGCAAGTTCCCAAAAGTTTCATGCTTCTACCCTCACGGGAGGTTGGAGAATTAGTTTTGAGTCAGTTTTAAATATACGGAAAAAAAATACATTTTGGCCCCGCCCCCAGTAAGTGATAATTTATATAATTCATTTTTCTGTTGTATGGGGTTTATTTGTTTTAAAGAAACATTTCGAAACGCAATGTTTGAGCTTAAAATGTGCCCTGCTGGTTTCGTTTAAGTTATGCAAAAAGTATAAACACAGTTGCTTAGCTACAGTGTTTATGCCACCCAGGGATGGACGATATTATTGACTCCTACCCTCGCCGATAAAAGGAAAAAGCTTGATCGGACGACTGGATAAAATACATATAGAATATACAAAAAAGAAACAGTGTAAAGTAAAAAAATATGTAATTTGCAAACAAATTTTATAAAAATATATACGTAATCTTGTTAGAGGCGCAACATTAACAGACATATAAATAAACCATTTCATAACATTTAGTTCACAACAAAAAACACACACACTCACTGATTCACACATGTGCACACAAATACTTAAACGCACACCCACAGCGGTATATTAACAATTAAAATAATAACTGCTCTTTTCACTTTGTTTCCTATTTACAAATTAATATGAACTCAAACTATGACGTCACATCACATTATTTTATGGCAATAAACGCCATCTTGTTAATCTCGACACCAAAATGTTTAATATTTTTACGTCTTAATTTTCAATAATTTTTATTTTATATAGCTCATATAGGGAAAAACTACATTTTGGGCCCCCAGCCCCCAGTATCTTATATATATGGAACGAAACCTGTTTAATAACCTTTCCGGTATAATTTTGTGTACGTGTACCAAATTTCACGTTATTTGGTTGTCTGGATCTTGAGTTATAAGGGAACAGACAGACGACGGACAGACAACAAATGCGTCTTATATATATAGAGATATAGAGATAGAGAGAATATATATATATATATATATATATATATATATATATATATATATATATAATATATATATATTTATTTATTTATTTATTTTTTAATTAAAAAGAAAAATTTAAAAAAAAAGATTCCCCATCTAAAAATCAAACCCTGTAAAAAAATTAATTTTAAAAAAATATAAAAAATTCCAAGTGCGAAGATGGAACACAGTACCACAACGTCAACTGTCCTTTGACTCTACCTCACGGCCACGAAGACATGATTGATAATTATCATTTTAAAGTATAGAGACCCTGGGTCCGAATAGAACAGAATTCTGGGGATAACCACTCCGATCTAACAATGATTCGCGTTTGACCCAACTCCCCTCTGGTCAAATGGGTGTGGCCAATGGATGAGTGACTGTTACGTCTACGTCACTGCCTCTTTCTGCTCCGCAGTCAGGCGTAGCGTCTCCCAATTAGGTTGGGCAATTCTTTCCCGAAGGTCAGTCCGGGGTCAAGACTCGGCTATGTGGAATGATTGGATGTCTGCTTGGTCTGCTCACAGGGATGACCGTCTTCCACAGTGGTTCTCACGTTTAGAGATGGGGTCACCTTGTCCCCTTCTTCAAAAGCAGCACGTCTCCTGTCTGGTCTGCTATGGCTATAGGTTAGCTTGCCTAACCGCTATTCTCCGCTATGACCTACTAGCTGAAAACAATAGAAATAGTGCATACCTTAACTAACAATCAATAATCAATATAGTTAAGAATAAAAGCATTTAACCATATACAAAAAACATTTGAACTGCTATTACTATGTACTCAACCTGGGAACAAACTTCTCAGCTATGCTCCTCTAATCAAACGGTCTAACACACTCAGAACTCAATCTTATGGTGGTCTGTGACTTTGATCTTCTGAGAGAGAGAGAGAACGCCTTAGGGTTTTGCTGGGGTATATATTAAGCTGCTCACCGCGTGGGTGGTGACCTGCTGTCCTAAACTCCTAACCGTTACTATTGGCTATTCAACTGGGTGGCATGGGTCAGCGTGCAACTCTTAATTTGATTGGTCAGCCCTCATGTACCAATTCCTTTGCACGTGCTCGCATGCATACATTCAGGCGTCATCAGGCACCTGACACGTGATCACATGTGACTTAAGTAGTTGTAGCGTCCTAATAAATTTTCCATGACCCATCAGATTATTCCAAAATCTTGTCAACTCAAGGTCAGCGTCTGAGCCCCTATCCCCCAATGTTTATAAAATTCTAACAGTAACAGTTCTCAAAAGTATATTGAGTTATTATTCAACAGTTAGTAATAATGGCTGAAAATTGAAGATTAAAAATTATATTTAAAATTTCCTTTCTTCATAATTTCTATGGACCGGCAGCTGAGGGTGCGCTGACAGTCTCCGGTCCGCGGACCACCACTTTGAGTAGCACTCCTCTACTGGTAACTTTTCAAATTTTAGATTTTAGAGCATAAACAAATAATTCATCTCTAAGCTGATTTAACAACATTATCAAGCCAGATTAAGTACATTTTTACTTTTTTCTAATTTATTTTGCTGTTGTCAAAACAAAGTCTTTAATGTTTCAATTTCCTGTTACCTACACCTTAAAAATAGACATGAATTTCTTCTATAAATGCTACAGCGTCGCTTGTGTAACAGTTTCGTTACTAAATGCCGTTTGACGTGAGTCACAAGCTGTAGAGCTGGTCGCTATACTCCCGTCACTTTTGGTTGTCTGTGGCCGTTTGGACGAAGCCTTTCCTTCCGTGGTTTCCTTGCTGCAAGAACTCGACCTTGACCTCATCTCCACGACTCGCCAGCGGGTCCACAGCTCAGTGTAGTAGGTTCCGACCCGCTTATTGAGTAAAAGAACAGCACCCCGTGGAGCCCTATGAGAGCCGTGATAACGTAGCTGAAATACTCACTGCGAACTAGATCGTACAGGTAAATCAGCAGCCACATCAGTCCGGTCACCATGGAGAGACGTGCGACCGCCGTCATCCCGATCCTGCTGTGAGCGTTTGAGAACCCCTTTGCGACGTCCCTGTCTCTCAACTTAAACACAGTTACCCCATCAACAGAACATTGACGCACACAATAACGCCGATCGGGATTCCAAATGTTACGATCCTCGCCATCGGTTCGTTTACAAAGCAGAGACTTGAGCTGCCGTACCCGATGTTTCCTCTTAGTTTAACATTGGCCACGATGTTTACTCCGACTATAACCGTGGGTCCCAAGAACGTGTAGAGCATGGCCAGGACAATTGGTTACGAAGACAAGAAGAACACGCGGGAGGACAACGGGAAACACAGCTTGTAGAACCTTTCCACAGTGCACGCGTTCATTCCGAACACAGCGGAGGGCCATGAGAAATGGATCACAAGGCCGAAGACTGCACACGTGCGAAGGTTCTCGTACTGCTCCAAGGCGAACTCGTAGAAGGATTGCGCGACCACAAGACACACGATTAGCGTCATCATGTTTTGGCCGCCTCCCGAGCGAAGAGGCTTAAACAGGATGTACGTGATCAAGGTCAGGATGAGACACGTGACAGATATACACGTGCTAATCACGGACACGAGCCCGTTGATGGTCCAAGTATCTAAGGTACCACTCTGAACGTCGCACGCCGTGTGATGGTCCTTGTTTGTTTGCGTTAGATTCAAGTAATCTCCCACGCAGATACGAACCAATGACGAGTTAAAGAAATGAGGTATTTATGGCTCAACTTTCTCCTTTTTGGGTATAAATTCATAAACGTCACCCATTTCCATAAAATAGCTTCGTGGGACTTGGATGAAGCTACACTTGTTAATTTCAGAAAATTCAATAAAGTAAACCCTCTCAACAGCCGAATTTTCTTCAATCAAAATACCCGGACTAATTGAAAGAAATATTGATTCATTCTTTGGACACGGCAATGGTTGAATCGTGTCATGCCTGCACTGGTCAATAAACGTAACTTTTGAACTCATCGGTGCGTCCAAGAAGCTTCTTTCGAAGTCGTCAAAAGGACTTGTAGCTTTTCATCAATATATTGTTCTAAATCTTCAAGAGCTCCTTTCCCTGTGACATTCATTTCCCAGAAGATGGACATCTTCGTATCGTTTGGACACCACTGAGAGATGTGGATAACGTGTTTTTCCACCGACACTAAATCTATCGCAATGGAAAAGATGAAACTTTCCATTGACAGGGAGGTCATCGGCCTGTTCATTACCTCGTCGACCAGGACGCATGCGTGGTAGCCCAAGAAATTGGAACGGACAAAACTATTACACGTGTCGTTAGCTGACAGAGCCTTGCCCTCCGTACACATCAGCTAACGACATATACACTGGGGAGAGAGATTTTACTGTATGGTCGTATCGCACACATAGTTGGGGGAATACAATTCTATAGAAGCACAAACTTTTAAAATATTTTTTAAGTT